>OX424471.1:6600000-7128381 GCA_949152455.1 Lithophane leautieri
TTATAAGTAAAACTACAAAATAGAACATTAATTAGATAATTTATTGAATGTTAAGAAGTTTAATTACACTGTCCTATTGGCCAATGTTTGTCACTTGCGCATCCCTTCTTCTCTCCCGTTGATGCTGTCGTTAGTATGGCGGCTATGGCGACCAGAGTCGATAGAGTCAACCAACCTCAGACCAACCAAAATAGAAAGACAGAGCATTACGAACATCAAAAATGACGCCACCTTTTTATCTATGTTTGTGTAAAAAGGGTTGTCATTTGTTAAAGTTTTTCCCTATAATTTGGGGAATAATATTTTGGGTAGGATAATATTGTACGAGTAAGATATTGTTGAGTATGGTATTGTACCTCAATCGTTAGGAAGGATTCCGAAACAAAACCATTTTTTTTTACATCGCAAAATAAAATAACAATTAAGTACAAAGTGCATTTACATACATGATTTGGAGATTACCTTTTAATCAAGAATTGCTTGTGTTAGGAAGCTCCGCTCTTTCACTTAGAACTATCCATTAATTATCAATTGAATGTAAAAAAAAATTGGTTTGTAAATTATAGAAAAATTAAGTTATAAGGTTGTTGAAGCGTAAATCATAACATCGTCGTGGGTATGTGTCATTAAGTAAATTGTTTTGAAATAAAATAGGTACTTAATTATATTTACAATCAACTTTATTAAATTCAAGAAGACCACGATAACAAAATCACTGACTATAGAAAGCACGTAAAAAGCGTCCGCAATTTGGGAAAAAATAAAATTTGGGACAGTAGTATTTAAATTAGCTAGTCTAAGCTGAGAAACTAACTAAAATAAAATAAAAAATACAGTCTCGTGTTTAATTAGTAATTACTGTTTTGATAAAATCTCATTTTTGTTTTTTAAATTGTATGTACCTTATTAGATTGTATGTACCTTATTATATCCGGTTTTGATCACACGGCGAAGTCCACGATTAGTTGAATAAAGGTCATTATTATCAAAATGATCGGACCAAACCACGCTGGTTTTCGATGGAAGCCATTATGGATCATTCCGACTATTTCTTATAGCTACTATCCATTTACTTTTATTTTCAATATTACTTGGAAATCTAAAATATTAAATACATAAAAAAACAGGCATATAATTACTCGAACTAAAAAATATCGAACGGGGAAATTTCAAATCATATTATGGCAACCCCCGCACTTTAAATGTCACTGTTTTCGTTCGTTCATTCGTTCAGGTTGTTGTTCCAAGTAACCTAAAATTCATAGTTTACTAAATTAAGAAACGATGTTATTTGAAGTACTTACATGTGAAAAGTGATTCCGTGAGACTTTTTATGTGATTTGCTATTGTTTTTACAAGTTTTCACTACACAAGAAGGCATAATTCAATTTTTTTTATTGAAGTTTACTAGACGACGTCTCGTGACGTACTAGGAGCGATGAGCATAGTTTTGTGGCTACACGTTTGATGTACGTAGTGATCCGTCTTTCTATTTTGGTTGGTCTGAGCAACCAACAAACTAATCCGTTGAATTGAAATTCCATTTTCAAAAAATATCCAATCGGCCTTTCGTGTGCAAGGTTTGAGATTGATAGGAAGTTGAACGTGAGCGCTGTGACGTGAGCGCGTTCACGAGCATTCAGAATTGTTGACAGCCGTCAGCTGTCATAATCGTGATAACTAAATCGGAACGCAAGTTATCAATGTAACGCTGGCAGCAATTATTTTCTAATTCGGAAAACGGCCTCTATTCTGTGCTCTTGTGTGAGTGTGAAACTGTGAACTAGTGTGTTGTGTGTTGTCACAGCAGCGTTGCCAATTTGTTGGGATTTCCCCAAACTGCGGGGAATCTCAAAACGATTGGGGATTTTGTGGGGAGAGGCACCATGCGGGGATAATGTGGGGATTTAGCATTTTACCAAATCAAACCAATATTCCATTGCAAACATCATTCTATTACATGTAGACTGGGATATGGATCAGTCATCCAGTAAATTCAAGTCTAAATTTATCTTTTTTATGGCAAAATTACATTAATTTCAACAAATCTTCGGGGAAAAAAAATCTTTTTTTTATCCTATTTAAGTTTATATTCTTTACAATTATGTTTTTTTTAGTTTGTTATTAATAAATATTGTTGATTTTTGGTATAGAAATGAGTTTATTTTATGAAATAATTTTGGGTGGATTTTGTGGGGAATCAGGATCTTGCTCTCCCCAAATTCGGGGATGTTCACTAATGATTTTGGGGAATCTGGAACTAGGCATTGGCAACCCTGTGTCACTGTCACCTCTGCATGTCAAAATAATAACCTCATTTCTAAAGACATTATTCACAGAGTACATTTTTATAAAGACATTATTTTTCGCAATTCAAAGACATGTTTAAATCCTTGGTTACCAAACTGAACCCAGCACAGTTATCGCGCGGGTTCCACACTACCACCTGTATGAATGAAGTGCGCCTACTGAGTCGCCTGAGAGTGGTTGATAACTCTGAGATCGGCAAGCGAGCCATGGCCGAAGGCAAACCCCCTAAGGTTATCTGCGTTTATAACAAAAAGCGTACGTAATCTTCAGATTTCACAACTATTCTAAATTCTAGTTTCACAACATAGCAATACGCCTTGTATTTCGCGAAGGGTTGGGTAGAAGTGTATCTGTAGTACACAAAATGCCCTCAGTATTATAGTTTAAAACCTTGTTAAAATACGAGACAAGATTGAAGTAAGCGAATGAGACTTCAGCCTTGTGAGCCTTGTCTCAGAGACGACACAGCACCTACATAGTATGTGGTAGATGGTAGTGATACTTACCATCAAGTAGACCGCCTGCTTGTTTGTCACCCAAAAACATACAATAAATATATTATTATTCCAAAGAAAAGGCCAGAAGTTACCCAATAAAAATTATTGTAGTCATTTTGTATATTTCAGATGTCGGCTTTATAGGTGACAGAGTACTAGTAGCTATCAAGGGTCAAAAGAAGAAAGGAATCTTAGTAGGTATGAAACAGAAACAAAATGTCAAGGTGCCCAAGTTTGACAGCAACAATGTAGTGCTGATAGATGATAACGGAACTCCGCTGGGCAACCGCATCCATGTGCCCATCCCCACCATACTACGGACCATACTTAAAGAGAAGACGCACTCAAAGGGAGCAGACTACACCAAGTTGTTAGCTATAGCAACACGATTTGTGTAGGTATTATAGTTTATATGTAAGTAGGTTATTGTAGGTATTAATAAATTGTTGATTAACAGACTCACTATATTTTCTTTATTTATTTGTTTGTGATTCTAGACAACTAGAAATGCCAGTGACCAAAATGGTCATATTCATGCTCATTAACCTCATTACGTTTTAATCTTCATGAATGAGTGCTCCGGAGGGGATTTAAACAATAAAGATGGCATTTCATACAAGATGATAAGCATAATTATACATATCCTGTTCATTTTATTTTGATTGATATTCATACTAATTATTGCATAAAACTGAAAGTAGTTTTCGAAACCTTCAATAATATGCTGTATCTGGATATTCAAGCACATAATTATGCTGAACTTCTTGACTCTAATTTGGATTTGTCGTATGATTATAGTATGTTCTCTAATCTCACTGGTCGTCTGAATAACAATGGAATTCGAAATATATACCAAAACTTGAAATGGTTAGTGGGTGAATTAGCGAATCAAATTAATATGACGACTACTGACGTCCAACTTGATGATACCAACAGAACAAACTCCTCAGGAAATTCAGAGCTTTTTCGACTATAGCAATATTAATATTGTTCATCAAAATATTGTTGGCCTTTTAAATAAATCGGACTTACTAAATATTCATCTCTAAGAGTTAGCCAAGAAACAAAGAGACGTAGTCTGTATAGGGACCCCTTTTTTTTGCATATTTTTTTCCTAATATTCTTTAGCATAACGATTTTGGCATTTTTTTTCTTGGTCTAATAATTCTTTGCCATATTTTTTTTTTGCATACAATTTTTTTGTCATTGTCTGGTTTTATAATTTGTTTTGCCATAATTTTAATTCGCATAATGTTACTAGGCGTAATTACTGTTAGCATAACAGTGTTAAGGCATAAAAAATTATGGGAATAACGGAGCTGCAAAAAATTAAACGGCTGGTATTCAAAAAATACTTACTTCAAATTTGTCATCACGAAACTTTGCATAGTATAGTGTGGCCATTAGTGCTGTGCACTCCCTGAGGTATGCGCGGCGAGGTGGGAGGCGAAGAAAAAAGTGCATGAGTTCACATGAGATCGATACATGTCGGACAGATCTTACGATATCAGTTTGCATTTCTAAGGCTTGTGGCGCACAGTGGAACGAATGTATGGGAGCGGTTGGACGTAGACATGTCCGAAAAAAAAGAGTAAAATTATGCCAAACTAATGATGCCATCTTATTCGATTACTTAATGCCTTCATAACTTGTGGTGATGAATTTCTTCATAACTCCCATATTTCGGGAGTAATTTGAGAAAATGTGAAATTTTACTATGAAAATGAGTGTATCGAGCTCTCTCCCTCCTGATTCCGGGCTTGTTTCAAGTAGCGGTCTCTAATATCATAATGCTAATACTAAGAGCTATATTTAATACTAAGACACATAGTGCGCCAAATGTGCACTTTCTGGGATAAAGAGTGATGTTTATTTTATAACACAATTTTTTAATTTTTTGTTTATTTTGTTGATTAAATCCGTTTTTCTAAAGGTTTACCTTATTACAATAACATTTCTGAGCAGCCAATTAGAGAAGATATAAGCTAATTAGGATATATAATTAGGGACTTAAGGTTTACATATAAAACTGATGCACTAATGATTACTGATAAGAACATTGCTATTATTTAATTACTAAATGGCTCTTAATACACTAATTTAGCATGCATCATTTACTAATTATCACAATAACTAATTACCTTGCAATATTTAACAAAGGATACCTGGGATACCTGGATTTTATATAAATAGGTCACTATTAGTAACTTTAAAATCAGTGTTGATTTACACCTCGTTGTATCCAAGCTAATCTCGCAATGTATTTTCCAAATTTTAATACAAATCTTGATATTCACGTTGCTTTATGCGCACGCGCACATAAAGATTTACGCGACTTTAACTATTTGTTCAGTGTTTTAAAAGATAACAGTTGTGTTCAGTTATGTGAAAGTGCTGAAACAAGTTTAAAAGACTGGTGTCGTCGATTTTGCTACCGCATTTATGCAAAATGGACACAGTCTGGAAGAAGCACAGATAAGTTTCGGAAGAAACATGAGATTTGGCTACAGGCTGCAATTCAATGGCCGGAATTACAGAATGAAAATATGGAACCTTCTACAGAAAATATAAGTGACGTCATCGAGCCCATAATTTCTCCTGCTAAATCTGATGCTTCAACTTGTACACATCCTAGTCCTCGTAAATCTTTTGAGGACCTTAGTAACCGGCAAAAAAGAAGACGCACCACTGAAGATAGTCTTTCATGCAGCAGTAGCAGCGCTGAAATTATGTTTTCGGCCGAAAGGGCGCTTCAAAAGGCAGGACAAAGCGATACAGCTTATGTTATGAAATACTTGACGGAGAATCCAGAAGAGGCCTCAAAAATCAAAGCCTTCATTGAAGGTAAATCAATTCAGGTACGGGAAATATCCCCTTTGAAGGCATTGGCTCTTTATGTATCGATGAACTTATCGAAATGGCGCTATAACACTCTTCGGGATTTCAACACTCAAGAAGGAGCTCTTCAATACCCGAGTTACTACATGTTGGTTAAAGAAAAAATTAAGTGCTATCCGGCCAAAGAAGATCTCACAGTTACAGAGAGCTCTGCAAAAATCAAATTACAAGCCTTGATGGATTTAACCTCAAGAAGACTTATTAGGTCGTTAGAAACCCCTGTTGATCCCAATCAACAGCTCGTATTGACCAGCAAATGGGGTTTTGACGGATCATCTAGCCAAAGCATTTATCATCAAAGGACGAGTGAAGATGAGCAAATCGATCTTGCTAGTAATTTTATGATTAGTCTTGTACCACTGCGGCTCGTCTCAAAAGGTGTAACAATTTGGGAAAACGAGCGACCATCTTCCACTTCATTTTGCCGGCCAATATTGTTTAAGTTTATAAAGGAAACCAAAGAAAATGTGCAGAGAGAGATGGCTGAAATCGAAGCAGAGATTGAAGCCTTAACTCCATCCACCATCACTGATGGAATTAGTGTCAAACACCAACTGCTGTTGACAATGATTGATGGTAAAATTCATTCCATTATATCCAATACAGCAGCTTCAGTGTGTGACATATGCAAGGCTTGTCCTAAAGAAATGAATAATTTAGAGTTAATCAAAGATAAACACGCAAACGAGGACATGTATAAATATAGCTTAAGCACCCTTCACGCTTGGATTCGCTCAATGGAATGCTTATTACACATTTCCTACAAATTAGACATAAAATCATGGCAAGTAAGGGGTGATATAGCAAAAAGGCAAGTTGATGACAGGAAGAAAAGAGTTCAAGAGGCTGTAAGAAGAGAAACGGGCTTACTTCTCGATGTTGTGAAACAAGGCAGTGGATCCACCAACAATGGCAACTCGGCAAGGAGATTTTTTGAAAACTACACTAAATCTGCTGAACTGACCGGAATAGATGCTATGCTTTTAAGAAAAATCTGTGTGATCTTGCAGTGTATTTCATCAGGAGAGAAGATCAACGTAACTAAATTCCGAGAGTTCTGCTTTGATACTGCTAAGCTTTACGTGGAGTTATACCCATGGTATTATATGCCTTCTTCACTTCATAAAATTTTAATGCATGGGCCAGACATAGTTCAGAACATGTCAATTGTGCCCATTGGTTTTCTATCCGAAGAGGCATCTGAGGCTAGAAATAAAGATTTTAGAAAATATAGAGAGGGGCATTCTCGAAAGCATAGCAGTATCTCATGCAATGAAGATATTATGCACAATCTTTTACTGTCTTCTGATCCACTTGTTACAAGTATCCGTCCAAAAGGAAATAAGTTTGTAAAAAAATCTTCTTTTAAGGAATTTTATGAGCTTACGGATTCTGAGAAAAGTGATATCGAATTTGTTAACATAAATGATTTAGCGGACATCGATTCTGAATTTGAATTAATTGATGATGATGATGATGACGAAGATAATTAAATGATGTTATTGTTTTAAAATGTGTAACTTAGTAAATTAGAGCTTACATCTTAATTATTTATTGTACTTTTAATGAAACTAGGTAATTTATTATCAACTTACTTAAAAGTCATACTCTCATCAGTTCTTGTGAATATTTTTGTTAATATATATTTCTGTATATATATAATATATTTATAGACCTCTTAATAAGTCTGTCTGCGGTTTAAAGTAAATACAAATGGGGAAAAAACGTTTTTTTTTTTAAATTTTCATTTCCTTTTATCCCAGAAAGTGCACATTTGGCGCACTATGTGTCTTAGTATTAAATATAGCTCTTAGTAATAGCATTACGATATTAGAGACCGCTACTTGAAACAAGCCCGGAATCAGGAGGGAGAGAGCTCAATACACTCATTTTCATAGTAAAATTTCACATTTTCTCAAATTACTCCCGAAATATGGGAGTTATGAAGAAATTCATCACCACAATTTATGAAGGCATTAAGTAATCGAATAAGATGGCATCATTAGTTTGTCATAATTTTACTCTTATTTTTCGGACATGTCTACGTCCAACCGCTCCCATACATTCGTTCCACTGTGTGGCGGGCCGATGGTCGGAGGCTATCTATCTGTAATATATTATACTTACTTAGTTGATTAAAATGTAACCCAAAATATACTCATATTTTATTAAAAATATGCAGGTGATAAATAAGAACTAAACTTATAATTCAAAGCAGGACTTGTTTTATTGTTTTTTTTTTATATTTACAAACAATTATATATTCTATCGAAAGTTATTCTGACATAGATTCTGTTTCAACTTCATCTTCGATTTCGTCATCATCTTCATCTTCCACTTCGCCACCGGAACTTGAATCGGAGTCTTGCAAATTTATTATGAATGAATCGATAACTATATAAATATATATGATAAATAAAAATGTTGTAAAGAAAGGCGCTGGTTTTTTGGTAGAAAACAAAAGTATAATGACAATAAAAAAGAATAAAGAAGAAACATAGACAAAATGGTAAAAAGGCAAAATATAAAAAGGCTTGCACATTCTCCCCTTTTTTTATAAAATTGGCTGTTTGATCAGCTTTTGGAGGGGTCTCCTGAACGTGCCGGCCACAGTGGCCACATCGGCCACCCGCACTACTCCATCTCTGCCGGGAAACAATCTCACGACTCGGCCTTTGGGCCATGAACCACGCGGTAAATTTGAATCGCAAATTACGACGATATCTCCTAGCGCAATTGAGGGTGCGGTGCCTCCACCTCTTCTAGGTGACAACGAAGGCAGGTATTCTCGAACCCATCGCTGCCAGAAATGATTGGCTAGTCTGAGTGCTCTCCGCCAATGACTTCTGCTCGAGAGGTCCGTCTCCTGAAGCGTGGCTGGGATGGGACGCCCTGGTGATCCGTTTAGGAGAAAGTGAGGTGGCGTTAACGCTTCTTCTGCATTAGCATCGAGTGAAATCATCGTTAGTGGCCGCGAATTTACCAAGGCTTCTGCTTCAGCCAGCAAGGTTCTGAGTACCTCATCAGAGGGAGACCGCTCATGTAGAGACACTTTCAGCGCTCCCTTGACACTTCGGATAAGGCGCTCCCAAGCTCCACCCATAAATGGTGCCGAGGGGGGGATGAAACGCCAGTTTATAGACTCGCTGGCAGCGTAATCTTCAACCGCATCACCGTACAACTCTCGCAGTTCTCGGCTGGCCCCAACAAAGGCAGTGCCGTTGTCGGACCAAATCTCCAATGGGGTTCCTCGGAGTGACACGAAGCGACGTAGACACATGATCGCCGAGTCAGTCGATAAGCTATGCACCACATCCAGATGTACGGCACGGACGACCAAGCACGTAAATAGGGCCACGTAGCGCTTCTGCTTGCTTCTGCCAACCGTGACATGAACGGGACCAAAATAATCAAGACCGGTGAATGAGAAGGGCCTTTGGTGATGAGCTAGGCGAGCTTCTGGCAGATTTCCCATAGGTGGTTGAAACGGTCTAGCACGGCGCAATTTGCACAGCTGACAGGTACGGGCCACGAATCGGACAGCGTTTCTGAGTCCGATAATCCAGTAACGTTGATGAAGCTCGTTCATTACCAAATCTAGGTGTGAATGCGCGGCTTTCTGATGATATCTGTGGATCAAAAGACGAACTGTCGGGTGTTTTCCATGCAGAATGAGCGGACGCTTAACGTTGTCTGTAACGGCTGAGGCAGCAACAATGCGGCTTGCCATTCGCAGCTGATTGTCATCATCTATGAACGGTGACAGCTTGAACAGGCGGCTATTGTGAGGCAACGGTTGTTGGTTCTTAATCCGCAAGAAATCTTCTTTAAAAGAATCGAGCTGAGACTGCCGTAAAATGTGGGTTTCGGCCAAGCGTAAATAGTTTGCTGTTATTCTCTCTGCTACGTTGAGGTTATTAGGAGAGGATGTGCAAGAGGGAATAAATGTACATAAACTTCCTTCAAGAAGAGTTAAATTGGTGTCAACGCCTCGTCTTTGTAGACTACGCAAACGCATTAAAGTAATGAAATGATGCGCTTTTGCTGTTGCTCGCACCATTCTTAGCCATGAGCTAAAACGCAGCGGATCCGCGGAGATTGGCGCGGGCAGATCAGAATCAGTGATGAGATGAACATGATGTTTGAATTCTTCTCGGCCTAGTCCACTGACGTCGATCACAGGTTCAGTGGGCCAGTCCGAGGAGAGCAGGAAGGCAGGACCTGAGACCCACCGAGATTCTGGAGTTAACAGTAACCGTTTGTTCCGAGTTGCATCATCTGCCACGTTTAAATCACTCGGAATCCAACGCCACTCACCGATGTCCGTGAGCTCCAGTATCTCGCCTACTCTATGAAACACAAATGGCTTAAGAGTGCGAGCGTCGCTGCGAAGCCAACCTAAGGTCGTCATTGAATCACACCAGAAAACGCGTCTCGTCGGTTTGAGTCGGTGGGCTTCGCGTATAGACGTAGCAAAACGTGCGGCCATCAGAGCACCTTGGAGCTCTAAACGGGGAATTGAGACAGGCTTAAGGGGTGACACGCGAGCTTTACTGCAGATAAGGGAGAGTCTAACGTCACCGTTAATGTACAAAAACCGCCAATAAGCGACAGCGGCAAAGGCGGACTCACTGGCGTCCGAAAACACATGAAGTTCGCAGCCTGCTAGCTCAAGATCACTCAAGTTATAACGACGCGGAATTCGTAAACTAGAAACCGAGGATAAATCCTGATACCACGAATTCCACGCAGAGCTGTCACCTTCAGAGAGTTTCTCATCCCGCTCCAAACCCTTACGCCAAGTATCTTGAAACATAATGCGGCCTCGAACCACGATTGGAGCAATGATTCCAAGAGGATCATAGATTCGCATGACATGAGCTAACACCTCTCGCTTGGTGACCTTCTTTGGCAACACACCCTTCTGGACTCCCTTGTTAAAACCAATCACGTCACGGGCGGGTTGCCAGATAAGGCCAAGCGTGCGCACGTGTAGCCAGATGACCTAAATCTATGTCTCTCACCACGGGTGGCTCTAACAAGGATTCTTTGGGTAGCAACGAGAGGGCCACGAGATCGTTTGAGGCCCATTCTCGCATCTCAAAGCCAGCATGAGAATGTACTTTATAAATGTCTGCAGCCAGTTTGGCTGCTTCATGAGCGTTATCTAAACTAGTGATGCAGTCGTCCATGTAGTGATCGTGTATTATCACTCGAGCTGCATCAGGGTATGTATCCTGCCACTCTAATGCATTTTTGTTTTTTATATGGATTGCAGTAAAGGGACTGGATGCAGCGCCGAAAATCATGGATGACATACGGTATGTACGTAGAGGCTCATTCGGGTTGTCGCGCCACAGAAATCTTTGAGCGTCCCTATCTTTTTCATTACTTTAATTTGAGGGAACATTTCACGAATATCAGCTGTCAGAGCGACTTTACCCTCACGGAAGCGCATCAAAATACTTAGCAGGGGTTGCAAAAGGTCTGGACCAGTTAATAACATCGAATTTAATGACACGCCATGGGACTTGGCGGCTGCGTCGTGCACCGTTCTCAACTTGTTAGGCTTATTTACGTTAATTACGCCAAAATGAGGGAGGTACCACAACGGAGACCCCAAATTAGGAGGAGCTAAACACGGTTCAGCATATCCTTTTGACAGCATATCATGGATATTGCGCCGGTAGCGTTCAGCATAGTCAGGATCTCTCACCATCTTTTTTTCTAAACTAAGGAATCTAGAAACAGATAAGTTGTAACTGTCCGGAATATCCAGCTTATCAGTCTTCCACAACAAGCCTACCTCAAAGCGACCACCGGGAAGACGGCGCGCGGTGCGCTCGAGAACTTGCACGGCGCGTTCGTCGTCGGCACTACGAGCTTCCTGTTTAGAGATGCCGATTGAATCAATTTTAAACTGTTCCCTAATAAGACTTTCCAGAATGAAACGATCGTTCGCTACATCAGGTTCGCTAACCGTGGCGTGGTTGACAACGTTGACCAGTTTAGTTTTGCTGCAACCGAAACCATATAAAACCCAGCCTAAAGCAGTTAAAATAGCTACGGGTTGTGTCTTAGTTCCTTTGCGCGTAGCTTTGGCGAGCGATAAGGGCCAGTTGTCGATGCCTATAATCAGCATGGGCTTAACGTCTTCATAACAAAATTCATTAACAATGTCTGCCAGGTATGGATACTTACGCACGCTCTCAAGATGCGTAGACTGTCGCGCAGCGTTCAAACCGCTCATGGACCTGGCTCGCTTAACGCAATGAATTTCTTTTGAATGACGGCCTTTTATATTGAAATCGACGTATTGAATATTCACGTCCATTCCTAGACCACCTACACAATCTAAATGAATACGTTTCTCTTGGCCCTTGCAACCAATTTGAGCCACCAGCTTAGAATTTATGAAGGTACCTGTGGAACCGTCGTCGAACAAAGCGTACGTATCAACACTACTAGAAGGTCCCGACACGATCACGCGAACTATTTTCAACAACGGCCGAACAGAAGGTTCCGCGGCTGACAAGGAGGATGCATGAGCCAAGACTTCGTGATCCGATTCCTCAGACGATGACACGCCGATCTCGTCGCAGGCCGCGGACGAGCCGCACGGCTGCGGCGTGTTGCACGTCGGGGGCGCGGCCGCCCTAGATGTCGATGGCTTGGGTCCAGCGTCGTCTTCCACGTCGACGTGTGCGGTGACTGCATGCTCAAATTTCGACCCGTGCAAAAAAGCATGGTGACGCATGTCACAACCTTCTACGGTACAGACTTTTTTGATACAAGAAGTTTTATTTTTGTGCCAACCTTTTTTTTAAACATCTATGACATATCTTGAATTTTTTGATAAATTGCCAACGCTCATTTACTGTCATTTTGACAAATCTATCACAATACTTCAATTCGTGTCCCCGTTGGCACAATGGACAAATATTATTTGTAGCGTTGTTTGTAGCATTATCGTCGGCAGCCACGACGTTCACCTTTTCCCCAAAGCCTCTACTTATTATGAATGCTAGGGCGGGCCACAGTCGTGTTCCACGCGCGCCTCAAAGAGATGTCCGCAAAATTGACGGGGTCCAATAGGACCGATGCCTGCCAGGGTTGCGGGAAAGTCCGAAAGGGATACCGGGACCTTGGCAACAGGCAAATGAAGGAACACGGGTGGGTTTTAGTCAGTAAAAGTCTGACACGCCCTTCCGCTCCGCCCAGAGCGGGAGAAGTCATTGGATGATTAACCCACACTCAAAAAAAAAAAAAGGGCGGGCCACAGTAGGCAACGTGTAGTCAGTGGTGCCGCCAAACCTACACTGTAAGTCAGCTTCCCGGGATAGGAAGTCGGCATTAAAATTTTAGGCGAACTGCCATCGCATAATTGAGCATAATCTAGCCACCGTGGACGCAATAGTAGTGGCAGCTTGCTCCACAGTGCCTGAAACAGCTCGGGCGAGCGTAAGTAGTCCGGCTGATTTAACAGGCGGATTACTTCCACACAGTTTCGAACACGGCTAGAAAAAATTACGAGGTCTTTGCTATCGTAGCTCACCTTAGGCAGCGCACGTATCACAGACACTTCATGCATCACGACGAGCTCGGGGCGGCCGTAGCGCGCGTCGAGCGCAGCGAGAACCACGCCCGGGGCGCGCGCTGCCGCCAGCAGGCCCGCCACTGCGTCGCGAGCCGCTCCGCGCAGGGCGCACGATAGCCTAGCTAAATTATCCGTTGCCGAAAAACTTTGAGCTGTATTTTCATACGCACGTTTTAAAGTTAGCCAATCTAAATAGGACTTGCCGTCGAACGTAGGCAAGTCTGTCTTCGAAGTAGTTTGCTTGTTAGCTTTATTTATTAATATACCGAGCGAGTTGATTAAGCGCGTCACTCCTCCGTCTTCAGTACGCTACTGGTTGAGAGCGTGTGTCACAGCGTCTTGGCCATGTGACGCTCTCATACCCCGTGTCCCGCTCTGGGTTGTGTCGCCGTATCTGAAAGGTGGGTTGGCACTTAAGAGATCTCGCTCATTGGGATTATCGGGATTAGGCACTACATTTTGCACCCAATCTTGAATACTAGCACGGCTGCGCATGCTGTGGCTGCCGTGCTGGCTGGCTTCCGCCTCTATGGCGGCGAGCTCAGCTTGTAATTGGAGCTTAGCGACGTGTCGCTCTCGCTCTAGAGCTTGGCGCTCCAAATCAGCCATATGGCGCGCGTGCTGCGCCTGTGCTGCCAGCTGACGCGCCACGATGGTGGCGGAAGAGCGCGATGTGGCGGCGCTAGCCGGGCGGGAAGGCGCCGGAGTCGCGGCGTGAGGGGGCAAGTCCGCGCTCTGTTGCGCGGGTGGAGCAGTCTCCCTCTCAGCAACTTGGGTACCGTCTCCTGCACACAGCGCGTCCACTTTTGCTGGTTTAGAACGTGTTTCTACCATTTTCCGAAGATAGGACCAAATATTAATGTTGTAAAGAAAGGCGCTGGTTTTTTGGTAGAAAACAAAAGTATAATGACAATAAAAAAGAATAAAGAAGAAACATAGACAAAATGGTAAAAAGGCAAAATATAAAAAGGCTTGCACAATTATCGAACCTAGATACTATCGCGACTCCAGTAATCATTTTCATTTTTGTGGACATAATCGTCGCATCTCTGCCATTTTTCCGCCGTGAATTCCGAAAACAATTTATCCAATAAGATTATCTTTTCGTCTAGAGAAGAATTAATATAGTTTTGGGCTATGTTGTTTTTAATATCAGCCCAGACCAACTCAATTGGATTTAAATCTGAATGGTACGGAGGTAAACGCAAAACAGTGTGTCCACTGGCTTTCAGGAGTTCGTCAATTCTATACACGGGTTCGTTTTGTGTATTTTTGATAAGAAGTAGCAGTTGAGCCAGTCATGGTTCCTGAAAATTCTACATTATGGCGTAGCAACCAGTTCTGCATTTCACTTTTGAGGCTTGATATAGTTGGTTTCTTCTCAACCTGAACGCTGTGGTAAGACGCGTTGTCCATTACAACCACAGAATTCGGCAGCAACTTATCTTTTAACTTTTCATCTACCCACTTATAAAAAGTAGGTCCGCTCATATCTCCATGATAGTCACCGGTTCTAGCATCTGATTTGAATATAGTCAATGCATCATCCACTAAGCCATTTCGACACCCAGCGTGGAGAATTACCAATCGCCGTCCTTTCCCAATATCAGCATGAATTCCGGGTTCTGACGATGATTGCCAACATTTGCTGGCATGGTGACTGGCGTTGATGTATGTTTCATCAAGAAAATATATGTTGCGGTTTTGCGTTCTGTAATTTCTGATTTGTGTAAGATATTTTTTCCGCCACACTGTAATATTAGGCTGCTCTATAAGGAGATGTCTCTTTGATTTGCATTTTTTGAAACGGTAGCCCATTTTGTGTAAAAGCTGTCCTAAATATTTATTTATTTATTTTTATTTATTTATTTATTCTTCGGAAAGCTTACAGACTAATATCTTTAAAGTAGGTTATGTACAATAGCGCTTACAATTGCCATTTACAAGCTTCCACAAATTAAAAACTATGTACCTAAAATTTTAAAAAGAAAAGAAACACTAGGATTTTTAAGATAAAAATTAAAAACAGAAACAAGATCATTCAGAGAACTTAACAAATTCTTCTTTAAACAAAACAAAATAAATTCTTCTTTGAAACAAAACATAAAGGGATCTTGGAATTTAAGGATCGAAACTAGTATCTAATAATGTGACAGTTAAATTGTAAGTACTAAAAACAGTAAAAAGAAAAGGAAACATACACACATTTATTTATTTATTTATTAAAACTTTATGCACAAGTAAAAAAAAAACTACTGTACAACGGCGGACTTAATGCCTGAGGCATTTTCTACCAGTCAACCTTAGGGTGATGCAGAGACAGACATGGCAGGTGCAACAAAAGACAATACATATAACTTGAGAAATAATGAATACTAATTAATACATACATAGATACATACATAAATTATAAACAAAATAAACTTAGTCAGGAGAAATAACGACAGGTAGAGGAGAAAACGAATCCATCTAACGCTGGGATGATTCTGCCAACTTCGTACGAATGTGATCACGCGCCTTTACTTTAAATGATATGCGACTAGTTGCCGTCTTGATGTCCAGGGGGAGCGCATTCCAAAGAAAGACCGCCTGGACGAAGAAAGAAGAGTGGATGAAACCAGAGCGGTGAGAAGGACATCGTAGAAGACGATTGTTGGTAGAACGAAGATTTTTACTATGAGCAGAGCATAAGTATTGAACATGGGAAGTCAGGTAAGAAGGAGAAGTGGGTTTTTCGAGTATAGAAAACAACATAGACAAAGCCCTCAACTCTCTGCGCTGACGAATGGGTAACCATTTCAAAAGCAATCGATGTGCGGACACATGGTCATACTTACGAAGATTGAAAACGAATCGAATGCAATTACAATTACAATTACACATGTTACATGTTCTAAATGAAAAATGCTACTCATTGCGGTCTTTAACAAAGTATTCTTTATTTATGATACGTCTTAATGTACTAGGGCTGGTTCTAAAAAGATCAACATCTAAATGAGAGGGCAGATTATTGAAGCTTGCTGCGCTACGTAAGAAAAAGGCATTCCGTCGGTAGTTTGTTGATGCGAATGGAATGTGAAGAAGTGGCCGCTGCCTGGCGCCTACGTGATGGGTTCGGAGTGATATTTTGGAGAGAAGTTGGGAACAATCGATATAACTATTGGCAATATTTAACAGAAAAGTAATATCATTAGCATAGCGTCTGTTTTCCAAAGGTAGAAAATGTATCTTTTGCAACGATGGGTGTAATCTGCTGAGCATTGCTTTGTCTTGAAATCTAAATATCTTAGAAACTTTTTCTGGATACTTTCTATTCTTGACTTATACATGTCGTATTTTGGGTTCCACACTTGTGATGCGTATTCAAGGTGGCTACGTACGTATGAACAGTATAATACTTTAAGTGGTTTTAGAGAGCTGAAACAAGTGGAAGATCTTATTATGAAACCTAAGGACTTGGACGCTTTCTTTACAATTTCATCAATATGCATATCGAATATGAGCTTACTGTCCTGGATAACACCCAAGTCCCTAATATTGTTCACCTTAGTGATAGTCTGGTTATCCAATACATACCCTGAACGAATTGTCTTCTTTTGCCGTGTATAAGTGATATGGAAGCATTTGGATACATTTAGTTGCAGTTTATTTAGTCTACAGTAATCTACAAATCTATTGAGATCCTCCTGGAGTAGTGATGTGTCAGATAAACAACGTACTGTTTTAAGTATTTTCATGTCATCGGCGTATAACAGAATGTACGAGTTAATAAAACATTTCTTAATATCCGCTATAAATAGATTAAATAGAAGAGGTCCTAAAATGGATCCCTGAGGAACTCCAGATGGTATCAGATTCCAACTGGAGGTGAAACCCTGTAATACTACTGCTTGTGATCTGTTTTCAATGTAGGAGGAAAACCATCGATATAGGTCGCCGTGAATTCCAGCTGAGAAAAGTTTACGTAAAAGTACCCTGTGGTCAATTCGGTCAAATTATTTACTGTAATCCGTATAAATTACATCAACTTGTGCACGTTGGTCCATACCTTCAGAGATAAATTCATTAGAAAGAATAAGGTTAGTAGTAGTAGATCGCTTACGAAGAAAACCATGCTGCTCATCACCAAAGTCACATTTTAAGGCTGAATAAACTGCCGAGTAAACAACACGCTCCAGTACTTTGGAGAACAGGCATAGCTTTGAAATAGGACGATAGTTATCCACAAGGGACTTATCACCTTTTTTAAAAACCGGCGTTACGAATGCAGATTTCCAGATTTTAGGAACAATGCCTTCTGTTAAAGACCGCTTGAATATAATACAAATAGGTTTGGCTAGACTTTTTGCACATTTGACTATGAATATAGGGGGTATTAAGTCCGGGCCACCTGATTTAGAGAGATCGAGCATTTGAAGTAGTTTTAGTACTTTTTCGTGGCATACTTCTATGGAGCTGATGTTTGCAGTGGATGGTGTTGTAGCTTGATCCAGGTCGTCTGTGTCTGGGTCTTGAAATGTTGACTGAAAGTATGTAGCGAACAGGTTACTGATTTCTTCTCCAGTGTCTGCGGTTGTATCTTGATATTTCAGAATATTAGGGAAATTATTATTACTCCTCTTGCTTTTAATATAGGACCAAAAAAATTTTGGGTTCGCGATAATTGATGACTCAACTTTATCCATATACGTACGGTAACAAGACTTCTCTACTTCAGCAGCTCTATGACGCAATAAAGAAAAGGTTTGGTAATCTGATATATTTCCATAAGTTTTAAATTTCCGGTGATATTTATATTTTTCTTTTAGGATTTTAATTAATGCTAATGTATACCAGGGAGGATGTGATGAATTTTTAACAGACTTTTTTGGAATGTACTGATCTCTGATTTTATAGAGTTTATTATAAAAATGACTAACAGCATTGTCTAGTGGCTCAGCACTTAGCAACTCGTCCCAGTTAACGTCATCAAGCGCGGACATGATAGCAGCATAGTCTCCTTTATGGAACTGATATTTAGTGTTCGTTTTTTCTGATAACGAGTGTATTTGAACAAAATCAGCCTGAATAGTAAAGGGTTTGTGATGCATGTCGATAGGTACTGCTAGTGGGTCAAGACATTCGTGTATGTTCAGGGACCCATTAGAAAATGCGAGGTCTAATAGTCTGTCATTCACGTTCCGTACATTATTAAATTGGGATAAGTTACAGATATTTATAGTATCGAAGAAGTCAATAAGACAGCGGTTTGAATAGTTTTGTGGTAGTAATTCAGCGCTGTCATTTGTATGACACCATTCTACTTCATTACCTACCAAAGTTAAAGTCACCTAAGATAATAAATTTATCTAATGGGTTAGTCATCATTAAGTTATTTAAATTATTTGTAAAATTCTGGAGCTGAACAACATAAGAATTGCCCGTGTGTTCATTACAAAGGTAAAGGGCACAGATATGTATGTTGTATGTAACTTGGGGTCTAGATCTCTTTATGGTTATTGTTACCCGGATATCTTCAGCGGAGCTACGCCAGTTACATTTCTCGACAACGGTCAAATCATTCCGCACGGCAATCAACACACCTCCTCCTCGAGTTTGCGCGGTGCGGCTGTAGTCGCGGTCGCGTCTCCAAACGACATACCGCGAATCAAATAATTCACTGCTGAAAATACCAACTACTAACCAAGTTTCTGTAAATACTATAACATCGTAGGATTTAAGGCATACATTTCGGAATAGATTGTTAGTTTTTGTACGAAGACCACGTACGTTTTGGTAATAAATATTAAGCGGAGCCATTGATGAGTCCTTCACCAATATCTAAGTGGATAGAATAATGATAGTAGCAAGTTGAATAATTACGTCTTAACGAACCTGCAGATTCTAACAAACACAGCAATGCCCAACGAATATCGTCCCAAAACCTTGCAGGAATTATTTTAAATAAACAAAATAACCTTTTATAGCAACGATAAGTCACAGGTGTTAGTAACACGCATAGAACATTCATCTCTATGGGGCTAGCAATATGACAAATAACTGCGAAATCAACAAAAAAAATAGCGAATGTTGACCAGTACCAGTTAGCAATAAGCAGCAGTAACGCACAATTGAAATTAAATATTAAAAAGAACACAACAAGATTGAATTTAGCAAAACAAAAACAAATTATAAAATAAAAATAATATTCTAAAAAATTATGCAGGTGCGTCGAACACGTGCACGAGTTAGGTATTTCTCGGAATCCGCGAGTTGTAATAAAAAAATTTACCTTGCGGTTCTCAAACTTTAGAGTCACTTCAAATAAGATTTTACTTTTTGAGATAATTGATAATATCACTATTTCAATCTTGAGAGGTCCTTTTCTGTTTTTATCACTATGGTAGGGGAGGTGTCGGTTTTCTTGGTATATATCTTGGCATGCTTGATCCAGACGTATTGAAAATCCATCTCTGCGGCGGCTTTTTTAGTCTTGGATAGAACCTTATTCTGTATAGTCAGGTGGTCATTCACGTAAATCTTATGATTACCGGGTAGTCCTAAGTGTCCAGTAGTTATGGCAGAGGATTTAGACGCGTATCTGGCTGCTGCTATGAAGTCTTCTTTCACGTAACGATTACAGAAGCACACTATAATGGGCTTCGTGTTTTCTTTTTCACGCGTTGGTACTCTCGCGACAAAATTAACCTGATTCTTTGAGATTGGATATTGTATCTTAGATCCGATGGTAGATAATATTTGATACAGGTTCTCATTGTTTGTTTGAGTGACACCTTTAATTTCAATGTTGTTCATTCTTGACCATTGTTCCTTAGAGTTAGTTTCATGTTCAAGTTTATCGAGCCGAGTGTGTAGTAACTCTACTTGAGATTGAACTTTTTCCACTTGCGCAATACGGTGTTCCAGGGTTTTGACTTTGACATTAAATTCTTTAAGCTCCTTGTTGGCCTCGTTGACCGATGATTTTAAATCGGCAAATTCCTGTCTTTATTCCCGTCCACAATTCAATATGCCATCCTTTCTCAAACTTGATAGTAACTTACGGACACTTGGTTTTTTTTTTTCAACTTCGTTAAAGTGATGAATTTTTCTTCTGATAACTCCAAGGTCAAAATCATCCACAACGTGTTTTTTCTTTAGAACTTTTGATTTTTTTGGCGATTGAAATTTTAATTGGCTTGAATTTTCAATTGATAAATTACTCGCAGAAATCACATTATGCACGGTTATTTTGCTGTACCCCGTAGCCTCCGCAACGATTTTGGCAATATTCACATCATTTTTAAATTCAAAGTTTTCATTGTCTGCTTTTCTTTTCTTAAAATATTCAGCCACCTTAAAAATGACAGTCTTCATATCACGAGATAACGCACGACCCATCTTTGAATATTTATCCCATGTGCGTCTGACATAGACAGTCCAATACAGATAACACTACCTGCCGCCACGAGCGTTGACGGCGCACTGACAGCGCAGCAGCCGATTCTCCCCCCCGTCTCGCCGCGCGCATACCTCAGGGAGTGCACAGCACTAATGGCCACACTATAACAGAACTAACTATAAAGCAGGTCTTGTTTTTTTTGTTTCCACCGTAAAAAGCAATTTCCTAAACTATTCGAGGCTTGGAGCCGCCAGCACCCCACTCCGTCTCGCTCTCACTCAGGCCGCGAGTAGTATGGTGCGAGCGAGATAAAAAGTGAATTTGAGCTGAGGTAGGGTAGGCCCTTAATCCAGCTGCCCTACAAGAGCCTCCATGTGTTGGTCGAGGCTCTTGGCAATTAAGCCATTGGCTGTTACGACTATCGGCAGAGTCCACATCCCACATGTCGACAACCTCGCGAGCCAAGTCAAGATACTCGATTTGTTTATCTTTCTCAACCTTTACGTGGTTCCCGTCATGCAGGATCGTTATGTCAATGATCATTGCGCGCTGCTCTGTTCGATCCACCACCGCTGTATCAGGCTTATTGGCAACAAGTCCTGTCAGTGATGATGGATCGATCGCAGTACAATGTGATAAGTATTTCCATTTTCGAGAACTGGGTCGGGCACATACATTTCGATCTCGCACTTGTCGCCATGAAATATGCCTGTCTTGATCCTTATCGGCTCGCTATTCCTCTGGATATTTGGACATCCTGGATAGCGAAGGACTCGGTTCTTTCATTTGTGTGTAGGGATTGATCAGGGAAAAGACGAAGAAAACAAATATTATCATTGAAATTTGAAAATTTAATAAAACTTATGTTCAGTTTCATTTAGAGTAGACTTAATTAAGACACGCTACCTACCGATGGAGATGAGCAGACGCCACGACATCAACATTTACAGTGCTATTGCTATGAGTTAGTTGCGCTAGCGTAGTCGCGGTGCCGGGAGCGGCGTTACGAGGCGACAGGCAGATGCAATACTCTTGTGAGGGTCAATGCATTTTTCAATGACTTTATTAAAACATCAGCAAATTCTCATAACGCAACATCCTAACTTTGTTTGCGTCGCGGTCGGTTATGTTAAATCTATACGTTATTTATAGCATTAGTTATATTCAAGACTTGGCCGCAAACCGTCTCAAGGTCGCGACTGTCCCGAGTGCGGCGCCCAAAATAGGGCTTTAGAATCGGTATATTGCTAATGTACCACTCAATTTGTTAAAGCTGTAGATGATACCTATACACTTGTCCGTAAAATCACATAATATAACCACTAGCAACAAGGCAAAACGCGTGCCGATAGCCGCGCGTCTGCTAGCGGCCGCGCGGCCAGCCGAGCGGCCGCGCGTGTTCCGCTCACTAATGCTGGGGTCACACCTACGGGAAACGCCGTTGATTATCGCGATGTTGGACCGGCTGTGGCCACAACTTATCGCGAGAATTTTACAACGGCATACACATTGGCGTTTGACGTTAGGAGATACGGATAACTCGGATGGCGGCAAATGAGCATTGACGTTGACCGTTCAAGTGTGGCCACTCAATTTATTGCTATAACTACCGCGTTGTTTATGGCGATGATGGGCATTAACGTTGATCGTTAGTGTGGCCCCAGCATAACGAGTAGGTAATCATATCATCCGTATAATAATGCACAACAGCTGTGACTAGATATTAAGATTCACGTGCGTTCACTGCTACTAAAGTATCGTGAGGTGCCGCCGACGACTCGGTAACATTTAAAACGATCAATTATCTAATTATAAACAACACACGACTATAAGAAGTTACTATGCTAAATAATTATTTAAATCTTCATGATAGATAACTATGTTTATGTCGACTGAACAGACAGTCTCGAACGGATTAACGAACAAACATTCCTCCATACAATATATTACTAAAAACCGGTATATATTAACACAATAAAGTTACTCGAATACATAAATATTTGTACATTCACTGTTAGCGGGACCAAGCTAGCCTGGTACTGAGAACACTGGCACACTTGATGGTACTGCGGCACACGGCGGTCACTTGAGGGCGGCGAGGACCTGCGGGGCGGGAGGGGTAGTGGGTCACTTGAGGGCGGCGAGGACCTGCGGGGCGGGAGGGGTAGTGGGTCACTTGAGGGCGGCGAGGACCTGCGGGGCGGGAGGGGTAGTGTGTCACTTGAGGGCGGCGAGGACCTGCGGGGCGGGAGGGATAGTGGGTCATTTGAAGGCGGCGAGGACCTGCGGGGCGGGAGGGGTAGTGGGTCACTTGAGGGCGGCGAGGACCTGCGGGGCGGGAGGGATAGTGGGTCACTTGAGGGCGGCGAGGACCTGCGGGGCGGGAGGGGTAGTGGGTCACTTGAGGGCGGCGAGGACCTGCGGGGCGGGAGGGGTAGTGGGTCACTAGAGGGCGGCGAGGACCTGCGGGGCGGGAGGGGTAGTGGGTCACTAGAGGGCGGCGAGGACCTGCGGGGCGGTGGATCACGGGTAGCGGGTGTAGGGTCCCGCCAGAGGTACCTGCCACATCTGCCGGCGATATCTCTGCAGGTCTCGTGTGAGCTGCAGGTGAGGGGTGAGGTGAAGGGGGATGGTAATACTGCACGTTCATTGCCCTCCACTCTTACATTGTACTCAAGTTTTGATACAGATACGTCTAAACAGCTAATATCGTAAAACTTTAATTGTATAAAATTCGGATAAGGCGATAAGATCAGTGTATATAGTAAGAAGTACACGACGATTACGTGAGCTTCGCATCCACTGACACTGCTGTCAACATCTCTTGCTTTTAGGACGTCGCTGTCCACGCCTGCATTTATTGTGATCATACCCACTTATACATAATTAATGGATTATAAATTTATAACAGTAAGTTAACACAAGTGTCAGTGGTCAAGAGGTCTAAAAAGTATGGCTCCAACATTAACAAAACCATAGAGTAGATAGATTAAATCTTAACGTTAAAAACTTACAACATCTCTGCGCTGCGCTCGGGTGCGACATGTCGCGTGACGTCACGCGTAGCTCTCGTTCATCACAACACACAGATGTGTGTATTGGCACATACATTGTACCGGAGCTGGACAGAGAAACGACTGTCGACCAAGTGATACGTCAGAAAACAACGATGAAGAACTGGGTTTAAATTAAAATATAATTTTGATAGAATCATCGAAAAAGCTTGAATTAGAATCACTTTTGTTTCATGCTACTACTGATGGAGCAGTCAGTCGTAGGCGACTGGTTGCTCGGTCTCACTGCCGGTGAGGGCGGCGTGTGACGTCACGTCCTGTCGCGGCACCTTCACTGGTACTACACGAAGCTACTTGATATGCCAGTTCAGCTTACAACTTACGCCAGTTAACGACTGCCTGAGAATCCTATACCCAAACTACCGTGTGATGGACTTGCAAACTCCGTCCAAATAAAATACTAAATAACAAAATAAACTAAAATTACTGTAACAAAAAACTAAAATAAAAAAATCTACGTCCGATTCCACTACGATAAAGATCGTCAAATGATAACTATAATATAATGTATAAATATATATCTTAAAGTTAAATAGATTTTTTTAAATCTTATTACGATAGATCTAGCGCGGGTCGGTCGCGCCGCAGACGCCCCGCCCGCGGCCTGTCGCACTGTCACATTGGTGTTGGTCCGACTATGCGTTAGTATGGCCAGTGTGTTCACGTACGGGGGCTGCGCTAAGGTAGCCGCGAATTTCCAATTTTCATACGTATTTTGCAATTTGCAGGTCAGCACCCTAATTGCGTAATACACGATCAATCAGTATTAGAATCGGCTCGAAACAAATGTCTACTCCATTGCTTCATAAATTCGTAAGTTACATTGTTGATCAGAACTTTTTTCGAACTTTTGAAGCAATGGATTAGACATTTGTTTCAAACCGATTCCAATTCTGACGGATCGTGCATTTGGCAATTAGGGTGCAGGTCAGGTTGTATGTTGATTAAGTTCTTAAAGTGTATTGAATTACTATTTCATGAAATCATGACATTTGGAAGTTATTCTAACTTAAGGAGTTGTATTGCTGATTCTTATGTTTATAATTCTGCAATCCATATTTATTACGGTCGCGAATCATATTTAGATCAACATGCGACCTGATACTGATCTGTAAATTGCAAAAAACGTAAGATAATTTGAATTTCGCGGGCTACCCCGACGCTTTCACTTTAATGTCTTATTGTCATCTCCACACTGTATGTCATAAGAGGGCCATATACGAAATTTTGCTTATTTCGCTGATGCTGAAATAAAAAATTATTGGTAATCAAAAATGTTTTAGAACAGCCTAAATCTCATCGACATTAAATAATACAAAAGTGTTAATTTTTTAGATTATAATTGAAATGATCTTCCATGTTGTGCATTAAAACTTATAGAAATACAGTATTTTAACTGTAAAATCACGTAAATCTGCGAAATCGGCAAAATTTCGTTTATGTACGGCCTCTTAATAGCAAGGAAATCTGTCGCCGTTACAAGCAATACTAGCGAGCTGACTGCCCAGCTCCGGCGCAACTGGCGGCAGCGCCAGTAGCCCGCGAAATTCACATTTTCTTACTTAGTCTATAATTTGCAGGTCAGTACAGTTCAGGTCAAACTAAGTTCAAATTACCGTATTGAATGACTATTCCATGAATACATGACATTTTAGGTCAATTCTCACTTAAGAGATTTGTATTGATGATGAACAAATGTGTATTTACAGAACTAATCTGTAAATACACATATTTGTTACGCTCGCGAATCATATTTTGATTAACATACAACCTACCACTGACCTGCAAATTGCAAAAAAAAACGCAAGAAAATTTGAATTTCGCGAGCTACCTTAGCGCATCCCCTCAGTTCATTCAAGCGATTACCTCTACATAATCCAGCTATGTAAGAGACTTGACTAGTTGCGGCAATCTTCCCGACGAGACACAACTGTTGTGACAACACGCGTTACCTCGCAGCGCTCGCATGACTGGCGTGCTCGGACCGGATTCGCAGCGACACGAGGTAATTATCATTATATACAGCGGTTAACAGGCAACCACTCATACAAGTCTTTTGAAGAATACTAGCTTCCGCCCGCGGCTTTGTCCGCGTGGTATGTCGATAAAAACTAGCCTATGTCCTTTCTCAGGCTTTAGAATATATGTGTACCAATTTTCATTTAAATCGGTTCAGTAGTTATGGCGTGAAAGCGCGACAGGCAGACAGAGTTACTTTCGCATTTATAATATTAATATTAGTAAGGATAAGGCGTAGATTATAGGACTCGCGTCGATCTTAAAATAGGTAAGTATTTAAATGTATTTAACTATGATAGGTACCTACACGAATGAACACCGCGCCTTTATTTTACCAATAACGCGATGGCGTTAACAGCAGACATTTTGTCGATAGCACGGTAAAGCTAGGTCCGTTATCGCATCACTTCTCATAGACTTGTATCGCCGCGGGTGCGTGTGTCTTACGTACGTTCGTTCAACGCAGCGACAGTATATAAGATGCGATGCAAAGCTAACGCCGAACGCGGGCGCGGGGCGGGGCGGGGCGGGGCGACCGACTCGCAATTTGAATAGTGTTCTAGCTAGAGCGGAGCGCGGGGGAGAGGGGGGGTATGGGAGGTGAGCGATGACGTCACGTCGCCTACACGTCCACCACCATCTTCTTGTGAATATCAGTGTTGCCAACCACGTTGCAGAACTCCTCGAAGGAGATCTTGCCGTCCTCGTCCTTGTCGGCGAACAGGATGGTTTTGTCCACGATCTGCTGCAGCTGCGTGTCCTTTAGGTTGTTGCCCACCATCATCTTCAGCACCTGCAGTCACAGAAGGCTGTTACAGTAACGTTACTTTTTTTTCCTTAGGCTAACATTTTATGGTACAAACTCAAAGCATTTATTTCAATTAAACCATTTACAGACTCGGTCAGTTAGTCAAAAAGTTGAAACTAGTTGTCCATTCCAAAACGTAAATCTCTAGGTAGAAAAACGGGCAAGAAACTCCTACTATGCTGTGCCTAACAGGGTCCATAATTATTGTACACATGGCTACACATCAAGCTATACTTTCTACTTCTAGTATAAGCTGACCTCGCATTGTACGGAAATCCTATACAATGATATGATAAACATTTATTTCGAAAAAGGTCCATATTCTTGTTAGTAACAATATACTTAATAACTAATGTTATTATTCAACACGCAACACAAATTAAACTGCGACATGAAGGCGCATCCACCTCTGTAGCATGGGCGACTCCCCCCGATCTGCAAATACACCCAGTATAGAGTTGGAACTACCACGAACGCGAGTGAGTAGGGAGGCACACCTTTTCCTCATGATAGCGGCAAATCCATCAGCCCGCGCCTCAGCAAACATCCCTGACGCACTGCACCGCCATGGCAGCCCCAACAGTACCCTAAGTGCAGTAAGTGCATTGTTATATTGGACACGCAGGTCGCTGTACGCCTGCTGCGAATAACAGACCCACAGGCTGCAAGTGTAAAAAGATTGGCAATATGCTTTAAAAAGCGTGATTTTAACCGAACCGAATCCTATACAATGCGAGACCAGCATAATAAACTGTAAATGTATAGCTTGATGTGTAGCCGTGTGTACCATTAATTTTAAGCCTACCAACTGTTTTTAACAACATTATGGAATGCAATAAAGAATTGAGAATTGAGGACACTCTTCTAAATATAGATTGTATTACAAAATCCTGGGTACGGTAGAGTGAACTAAAATTATTAGGTACCTACTTAAAAAGTCCTGTGTATCTAATCGGCGTTTCTAGGGTCCAGTAGTCAACAAGGAACCCTTATAGTTTCGCCATGTCCATGCCATTCTGTCTGTCTGTCTGTCTGTTTGTCCGTCGCTGTAAATTGATATGGGTATACATACAAATCACGCCGACACGTGGTAAAAAAACCATGTTTTATTTTTATGGTACCTCCCCTACACGCACTTAACGTGGAACTCTTTTTGAGAAAAAGTTTTTCAACTACAATGTTAAATTCATCCCAACTACGGAACCCTTCATTGAGCGTGATTCGCACGCTCTTGGCCGGTTTTTACATTAAGGGTCGGCGATAAAATCGAATAGAGGATAAACGCTGTAGATGACAGCAGGTATAAAAAAAAAACACTATAAACGTACACTGCCGTATTTTGATAACTTTATGAAGTCTCCCAATTAATATTATACTTAATCTGGATTTGTTTGCCATTCCCCAAAAGCAATAACATTGAACTTGCCTGGGAATTGAATGCGATATCTACGTGTCACTAAATAGGCTGCACGTATTATCATATCACACTCACTTTTAAATACGTACTAAGTATTACATTTATCAATTTATGCGAAAATGCAGATGGATTTTGAATTTTTACAAAGTCAAACGGCCGACCTCTTTTTTGTCTCGTCTAAAGGAGATAGTTTTTTGTTCGGCGATTTGGTCCACCAAAAATTGTGGCGTCTATTAAAGAAACGCATGTTTATTTGATCCCTATGATCTCTAGATTACAGTGGTTGTAACAATTATACTTCGTCTAACGGGAATACTGAGAAATACGACCATAACCTAAAGAATCACTAAAAGAGCTAATTCTTCAAGGACTTTCTAATTAACTACAATAGTTTTTGGTCCGCGCGCGGCCCGTCCGCGGTCATACAGGTGAGTAGGTGACCTAATCGGTATTATAAATTAGTAAAATAGTGCACTGTTCAGTCATATTTAGTAGGAATATTGGGCATTTTGAACGGTTATTAACCAGGGAATAGATATATTTCGAGTAATAAACCGTCAAAATGCTGCTGTGAGTCACAGACATTTAATAAGAGTGAAACAAACATGTTCTGTGGGCTACTGACGTTAGTTGATAACTTGTAATTTGTCATTAAAATCGTCATTGATTATCAGATTGAGAGTAGAATGTGAGTAGCAGAAAACACTCCATACAAATTTGAAAGAAAGGAAAGAAAGAATAACGTTTATTTCACTACATGTATCTTACCCGAATGTCACCGGCTTAAAAATATTGAACGGTGGCTGTATTTTGAATCTGGCTATGATTCTTTTCTTAAAGTAGTTTTTGTGTGCCTTTCAAACGTACGAAGCTGTTAGAAACCTCGCCCTAGTAACTCCTATTCAACTTAAATTGAGTTTTCGAATTACATAATCGGGACAATCGAGTGCCTAACCGTTAATGACTGAGTAACATCACTAGAGTCAAACTGACAAGCGATCAAAAACTATTATCCGTTTCGCGTCGATTTTTAAACTTATTTACGCGAGAGTATGCAAACTTAAAAAACCGGCCAAGTGCATGTCGAACCACGCACAATGAAGGGTTCCGTAGTTGCAATGAATTTATCCAACAAACTTAACCTTGTAGTTGAAAAACTTGTTCTCCAATAAAAATATACCTATATTCTGATTCACTTTAACTTTTTGGTTGGTTCGATAAATAAGTAGGTACCTAATTACTGTAAACCCATCTTCGTTCACGAAATAAATGAATTTGAATTTAAATAACCACATAGAGAAATAACTAACGTAGACATTTTGTATAAAGATAAGTTCTGGTTTGGATTAGTACCTATATATTTACATAACTGTAAATAAGTACTTATACTAATTAAAATAAAATGGGTGCGAGTGAATCCGCGGGCAGAAACCAATATGTGGTAGAAAAAACATCCATTTCGTTTTTTAACCGACTGTACATACGCCAATTTTTGAATGCGTGAGTTGCTACTGTGAACTTCTTGTATTCTTTCCACAGATTGTTTTTGTTTTTTTTTTGTGAATATTTTATGTTTTTGAATAATTTCTTTAACTTGAGCAATAATAAGTAAAACAGTAAGTGGTTCACTATGGAGGACTCATTTCGTCCGTGTATTAATTGTTCGGTTCTACTGCGGTTGTTACGTTGGCAATAGTTGAGAGAAGCTAGTGAAAATACCTACAATACTAGGCTTCTTGGATTTCCACATCATCGGTAAGTCATATTAGAAGTATAGTGGAACGGCAATATAGCGGGTGGCAGCTACATAATAATTATTATGATCTTAATATTATGTTCAATAACTTCATTCTATCTCTTTCCTCCTGTTTCATGTTTATTATTGTATTGTTTATATATATATATTTATATAGATAAGTATATGCTTTATGTATATATGTATTTATTGTATATGTAAATGGTACACCACTGACTACGTGCAGTATTATCTCTCCTTCGCGCTTTAATCCATCCAAAGGTTGTCTGTAAAAGAACGCTTTTAGCGATAAGACCGCCCATTGTGTCACCCTATGTTAAATTTCTACATTTGTATCTGTATTTTTTATGGTGTACATAATAAAGAGTATTCTATCTATCTATCTATTAACGTTGATATTGACACCGCGTTGGTACGGACGCCACATTCTCTCACCGTAATATAACTATGAAGAGTATGATCGAAAAATTGATTTATTAATACGAAATAACATAATATCGCTCCTGAATTATTCCCCAAAGGGTTAGTTAGAGGTGTGTAACTTCTTTTATCTGTTCTGTGTGTAGCAGCACCTACACCCACATTTCGCCAGTTTAATCTCAATGTTCGATGTTCTGTTACATGTGATTTCTTGAGTGTTCACTTACCTACCTCTAAGTCTTTAAATAAATCTTTAACGCTGTCAGAATTGACGAGTATTGACAATGCTCAAACGTCATGTTGACTAATTCGTATTTTGAATTTACCACCATACATTGAGACAAAATGTCACTAAGAGATTCGATTCTGAACCAAGATTTTGAGATCTAATTACCGTGTAATGCGGAGAATTATGATAAAATGGTAAATTACATTTGAAAGCCCTAAAATCATGCTTTAATTTAAACCATAAATCTTTGGGTCACTGCATGTTTCATACCGATACGAGGTTCCTTTGTCGCTTGGTCAATATCCTTTAAGTTGGTCAATTATTACTGGGTACCTTGTGGAGCCTACGTAGCGGTGATAGTTTTCCTTTTAATTTCGTTACATATACTACTGCCGTGAATTTTTTCACATGTAAAAAACCAACCATTTAGCTGGCAGTGGGGGGACACTGTGCACGCCATAATAGCGGCGATAAGTCCCCTCTTTGAGGAGTGGCTAGAGAGGCGCCACGGCGTCCTCACCTTCCGCCTGACACAGGTCCTCACCGGACATGGCAGCTTCGGGAGGTTCCTGTGTAGGATTAGGCGGGAGGAAACGCCCGGGTGTCACCACTGTGCGGATCGCCCGGAGGACACGGTGGAGCATACGGTGGAGGTATGCCCTGCTTGGGCGGAGCACCGCCGTGTCCTCGTGGAGGCGATTGGCGGCAATTACCTCTCGCGTCCGGCCCTGGTCCAGGCCATGGTACGGAGCGAGAGGGCATGGGAAGCCGTCACCTCCTTCTGCGAAGCAGTAATGCTCGCGAAGGAGGAGGCGGAACGCGTGAGGGAAAGGCAAAGTTTGCGCCCTCACGCCCCTAACCGCCGCCGTTGGAGACGCCCTGGGCGTCGGGAATCCCAGGCGGATTCCCGGCCACCATAGGCACGGGCTTGCGGACGGCGAGCAAAGGGCAGCTCGCCGTCCGATAAGGACCAGGCCCGGGTCGATGGCGCGTCGTGTTTCACGCGCGCCTCAAAGAGATGTCAGCACAATTAGCGGGGTCCGCTAGGACCGATGCCTGCCAGGGTTGCGGGAAAGTCCGAAAGGGATACCGGGACCTTGGCAACAGGCAAATGAAGGAACACGGGTGGGTTTTAGTCAGTAAAAGTCTGACACGCCCTTCCGCGCTCCGCCCAGAGCGGGAGAAGTCATTGGATGATTTCCCACACTAAAAAAAAAAAAAAAAAGGGGAGACACACTTGACTCTAACAAAAATTTGCACTTTCAAGCTTATTTTTTTTTCTTATTTCGCAAACTGATCCCTGAATCCAAAAATGGTTTTCACAAACTCACATTATTTGGCTGGCTTGGCTGATCTTGGCTTGACACGCTGCCGCATGTCTAGATAAAATGCCAACGTACGTTGATTATTTAATACAGATAATTTGGATTTCAACTCAAGGTAAAAAGGTAATTTTACCGTTAATCGTATCGAGTTTTTTTTTCTAAACGTGTGTTGGTTACAACCAAGTTATGAGAAATATGTTCAAGATTATCATAAAACATTTTTCCGCTACCACAAACTATATAGATTTGGCAATTTTCTGCTTTAAGTCATGCCTACTTTTACCATTTGTTGTCAGCGCCGTAATAAACTTGAAACTTGGCACGAATACTTATCTAACCAAATTATAAAGGTTGACATTTTTTAAATCTAAACTACCCCCTAAATGTGGATTGGGGGCTGTCGAAGTTTATATGGAAGAATTTTAACGAGCTGTTCGATTAACTCCAAACTCAGTAATTATACTTGTGACAGAAAATAAAGAAAAACGTGTATCAGGGTTTTTCGAAAATCTACCCTTAACGGGGTGAAAAGGGGTAGTAAATTTTACAGGAGAGGATTTTACTGCGTGGCCTGATTAACTTGAAATTAACGTTTTTCATCATGGATATCGTTTTCATAGTTTTCGAAGGTGCTAAAGCCGATAGTGAGGTCAGAATGAAAATTCAAGATGGCGGCTGCGCAAATGTTAAAATTTTTCGTGATGGGTGCCGTTTTCATAGTTTTCGAGGGTGCTAAAGTCGATAGTTAAGTCAAAATGTAAATTCAAAATGGCGGCTGCGAAAATTTACAAATTTTTCGTCATTTGTGTCGTTTCCATAGTTTTCGACGGTGCTAAAGCCGATCGTGCGGTCGAAACGTAAATAAAAGGTGGCGGCTTCGAAAATGTTCAAATTTTTCGGCATGGGTAAGTATCCTTTCCATAGTTTTCGAGGGTGCTAAAGTCGATAGTGAGGTCAAAATGTAAATCCAAGATGGCGGCTGCGAAAATTTTGCTTTTGTTTTAAATCATACGTGAGAAGGAACGAGGGTCCCCCAGCCTTATACTTTTGTTTTTCAGAGTAAATGTTTCTTTGGGGACGTTATGCAGTATCGTTGACATTTAACCTATTGTCCGCTTGGTTATATATCAATTGCCGTGCCCCCAGCATCCAGCTCATAAATCGACAAATAAATACCCTACCTACTACGAATAGGGTCGTGCAATGAAATAAAAATAAAAACGGACATAGGTTCTCAGTCGTATAAATACGACTGAGGTGGCACGGGCACGAAAACATTTGTCGTATTAATCCGACTGACGCGGCCAATAGGTTAAAGTTTCGCCTAATAATTTCCAGTAATCCTATTTACCTCACAAATATTTCATTCGTAAGTACTTCCCCCTTCCAATAAATTAATAGAAAATAAGTGTTTTGATGTTCATAAAAATTGGATGAATGAGTTTATGTTTTTTCGGTTTGCGGATGCACTCCTGTCATGTTAGGTCTGTATTTTAATTGTGACTATGACTGCTTCAGTTATACTACGAACGTAATTTAAAAAAAAGTAATTGCTACTAACAAGTCTGATGCCGAAAATATAGTTTTTTCCGGTTGTCCGTATCTTTGGAGGTATAGTCAAAGTCAAAAAAAATATTTCAAAATAAAAAAAGAGGCACTTTAGAATGGTAACAAAGAAATAAAGCCCAAGCGGGGATTTTGGGATTTACTCGAGCGCGGCAGAATAACATAAGGGGGGCAACCTTGTACCTTGTGAAGTACTCCCACCATACCTAAGCTCTGTACATACTACACAGGGTCAAACGTCTAGGCTGCCGATCACGTGACAAAAGGAAACGGGAGAGTCACAAAGTTGCAAAAAAAACGTCGCCTGAAAAAACTTGAGCGCGGTAAATTTTTCTTTTTAAGGAAATTTGTCTCTAATCCCAGAAATAATATACCTAATTCTGCCGATTTGCACAAGCCGAAGTAGCTAACATCTATACTAATATTATAAAGCTGAAGAGTTTGTTTGTTTGAACGCGCTAATCTCAGGAACTACTAGTTGGAATTGAAAAATTATTTTTGTGTTGGATAGTCCATTTATCGAGGAAGGTATAAATACACTTTTTTTTTTTTGAGAGCTTTCGTTGCGTGCCCTGCGTAAACGGTTTAAGTTACGCAAATATAATGTATGATGGAATTGTTCCTCTTTAAAAGTTCTAAAAAAAAGTCCGCGACAGCATAATTATGTCTATCTTTTAAGATTGACTCACTATAACCTTTTTTTATGGTAATCAAATTTATTCGAAATTAATGCATTATTTGCGAAGGAGTTTTATCAACATAATATTAATTCTTATTCAAATAAATAGTTTTAACATCAAGGGTATTCATGTAGCAGTAAAATACTTTTTAATTCATTCGAATCGGACATTTAATTTTGAAGTTATCACGAAATGTAGTGTATGTACGTTCATGTTTTCCCTCATACTCGTATATCTTCAAATCTCGTCGTCAAAACTGGACACATGAGGTATCGTTGGAAGCGTCTTGATTGTCCGCTGGTTATAGGCTGCACACATTGCATCACAATAAATTGAATGTGGCGCCCTCGAGAGGACATAAAGTCAAGAACTAAAAAAATATATTTTTTAATGAGGCCGTGTTTGGTGTCAATTGAAAGGGCTTAATTAGCACATTTCAAAAATATATATTTTATTATAACCCCAAAAAATTTTAATGAAAATACAAGTTATTAAACTTAAACCCAACTACGACAAAAAGTCAACTAAAAAGGTATACTTAAACAAGACATCACAGACAGACAAATAAAAAATCCGGAGTCACAAGATCTGTATGATTTATGCCCTAACACGTGTGACTCCGGATTTTTCATTTGTCTGTCTGTGATGTCTTGGTTATACCTTTTTAGTTGACTTTTTGTCGTAGTTGGGTTTTAGTTTTTATGCCATCGTTTTCAGTTTTTACATTCTGTGATTCTAAACTCACGCACTGACTTATTAGTATTACTTGTAAACATTTTAGGAATACCGTATAGGTACTTTTACAATGATTTTAAACACACAATATGTGTGTGCGTGTATGTTCTAGACGATTAAACAGGAACTCATAATTGTTATTATTTATGCTGACATGTTTAAAAAGGTTTCAAAATAACCGCGTGTGCAGAGATCCAATAACTGGTTAATACTAAAATGGCCACTAATATTGTCATCTAGTATAAGTGCAATTTCATTTATATGTCATGTGCCTGAGTCGCCCGCATGAGCAGTCAAGAAGCTGTATAGTCATTGGTGAGAAGGAAGGATTTTCGAAAATTCACCCCATGAAAGGGTTAAATAGGGAATGAAAGTATGTCTGGAAGTCCATTATTTTTGCCGATGAGAACTCCCATCGGGGACACACCGCTCGGCTATGTGAGGGGCGCGCGTGGGGCGTGTGGGGTGTGAGGAGACGTACCTGGAACAGCTCTCCGTTGGAGATGAAGCCATCGTTGTCCATGTCGTAGATGCGGAAGGCGAACCTCAGCTTGGACAGCTTGTCGCCCTTCACGCTGAACTGCGACACGCCCTGGATGAACTCCTTGAAGTCCACCTACAACACCAAACCACATCATACTCAAACAACAGCATTTTTCCAAGTTTACAAATTTTTTACGTCTCTTTGTCTATGCTATGAAATCAAGCTCATAAATAATTTATTACCCGACTACGGCGAAGAAAAAAGGAGGGTTATGATTTTCTTCTAAACCACTCATCACAATTTGACAAATGAGGTATCGTTGGAAGCGTCTTGATCGTCCGCTGGCTATGTGACGTCCCATTAACAAGACATCACAGACAGACAAATTAAAAATCCGAAATCACACGTGATAGGGCATAATCGAACAGTTTATAGTAGTCGTAAATCAAAATGCCTGCCATAATTATAATGTGTAGTACGATACGTTCGCGATTACATGAATCAACGTCATCGATCACCGATATCAGCGCTCACAACTGCACTATTTGTTTATCAACAAATTGTTATATTCTGGCGGTCACGTTATGACGGTTTGACGGCAGTAGTGTAACTAGGTTACAACGTCACACTGTAACTAATATAGTTAATATTCCGCTCATGTTTGCCGGAACTTGCTACACAATCGTGTGCCCACATGATAATGTTAATGTTTTCTGTGCACATTATCCTCTTTTGTTTGTATAACTAACTCAGCGGCTAGCTGTTACATGTACAACTGTAACTCTGTAAGGTGTACTCGTAGGTACACTGAATACGTTTTTCAAGATGATGTCATAGGAGAAGGAGGCACCTGTGTTTAAACATCAACCTACAGCGCAGTAGGTGCTTATTGTGTATCAGAAGTCGTCGTAAAAGTAGTAAGAGACAGTCGGGCCAAACAGGTTGCTCTCCTCCTGCTCGCAGCACGAGCAGGAGGTACACGGCATCAAGATAGGACTACTTGTATATTTTGGAAACAGTCTCCGCAATCTCTTTATACCCCACAGACATGATACAAAAAATATGTTTTCGAGACTTTGACGTTTTTATAAAATAAACCATCAGCCTATAACTACCGCACGACCTAGACGAGTCGATAGACCCTTACGTATTAAGGCGAGGTTACCCAAAAAAACGTCGTTTTCTATTGTGTTTTATTCGTAGATAACACAGATTTAAATTGGGAAATAATAAGTGCCGCAACAAAAGTTTTCTTTAGCATCTGCAACCTAGCGTTTTTTTTTTGTATGTGGGCAACGAGTTAATAGAACAGCTTCTATTATATTCAGTTTCTTCACTATTCCAACAGAATAGCAAAAAAACTGCGTCAATTTACGAACGTAAATTATTATGACTCAACGTTTCCGATTAATATATTGACTTCTGAATTGAACGTTGACGTCAAGAACGAATTTGTCTAAATTCACAGTTTTAGGATTAGCTGAAGCTGCTGTAAAATCATGTAAGCATCATTTAAAACGGTTACTGCATCTTACTCATTTCACCTTCGAAGAGATGGCTACCTGTCTCACTCACATAGAGGCAGTTCTTAATTCACGCCCTCTCACTCCTCTTTCTTCAGACCCTAACGATTTTTCGGCACTTACTCCCTTTCACTTCCTAATTGGACGGCCATTCTTATCAGTATCACATCCTCAGGTGACTGAAGCCAACATCACGCGATTGGATCGCTGGAAGAGAATCCAGCACATCAGGCAGCATGTCTGGCGACGGTTCCATAATGAGTATACTTCTCTGCTGTAGGCAAAATCCAAGTGGTTTCATTCCAGAGGTGAAGTGAAGCCGGGGTCCTTAGTCCTGATAAAGAATAAAACAATGCCACCTCTGCTCTGGTCCCTGGGCCGGGTCACGAAGACCTATCCCGGCGAAGACGGGGTCACGAGGGTGGCCGAACTGAAGACGAAGCGGGGCACCATTCATCGTGCCTTCAACTGCATCTGCCCCCTTCCAGTTGAACATTGAACACTTCCCTTCAACCCGGGGAATATGTCGGCGCATCAGCTATGCGCGTGATACACTACGGGGCAAGCACGGGGTCTCGGGGTACCGAACCCGCTACAAACGACCGCTGCGCGCACGCCACACCACTAAGCTCACAGACGCGCTCCACTACGGGCATTTCTTTGTACTGTCTTCCATACACGTTCTATATGTGAATTGTGGTATTACACCTATTTTAATACAGTCCAAATCTTTTATTATAAAGTCCAATTGAGCCCATTCAACAGTCGTTATGTTTCTAGTTACTAACCGTTTCATAGTAAGAAAAATCGTCATTTTGACAGACTTAGGTGTTTGAGATAAAGGTCATGGCCCATATCTGACCCGGTTGATAAAAGTTGCCGTACAAAAACCACATCAGTTTTAAATTATAGCCCTCTATCCCACTTTTTATTTTATATTTCTCTGAGATTTTTATTCTCACGGTGGCATCACAATTATACACGAAAAACAGTGATATCCACAGTGTTAACACTAGGAATAAGGACAAACTACGAGTTCTCTTTCACCGGCTTTTGTTGGGCTTGGTATAACCTTTTATAACAAGCTACCCTCCTCTTTGCTAGATTTGCCTTATAATGCGTTTAAAGCAAACGTAAAATGCAACCTTTGTTCAAAGGCGTACTATTATATTAACGACTACTTAAATGATAAGAGTAGTTGGTCGCTGTGATTAACTCAGGACAGTGTTTGTGTTCTTTCTCCAGAATTAGCTTACCCACTGACAGGTTATATGAGTTCATATAAATTTTTATTCTATTTTATTTGGACTGTTTAGTAAATTTATTTTAATATTATTTATTTTTAATTTAATTTATTGTTGACATAATCTACTCATTAAAATGTTTTCTATATGAGTTGTATTGCAATATGTGGTTAGCTAGCGACCTCGACAATTGATAATTATTATTTTTGCCTGAGCAACCAGCAGCAGGATCGTCATGTTCCCTTAGATGTGACTGCTTGCGTCCGGGGTCGGGGTGTCTTCTTCCTTGCGTTATGCTCGTGAACGGGTGCTGCTTGTGGTGACTGGTCGTCTTGCTGATCTCGGTTTTGTTAATGTTATTAGTACTTAAGCTCAACGCCAGCCGCTATTTTATACAATAGGGTATGCAGACGACCTCGCAATCCTTGTCTCGGGAAGGTGACGGGAACAATCTGTAATCTCACTCAGCAAGCACTACGTATCGTAGAAAAGTGGTGCAGGGAATTTGAACTATCAGTGAATCCCACTAAAACTGAACTAGTCATGTTTACCCTAAAACGAACTTTAGAGCCCTACCGCCTACCAAAACTGTTCGATACAGAACTTCAGTTGACCAACGAAGTCAAGTACCTCGGGGTCACGCTAGACAGTAAGTTAAACTGGAGTAGCCACTTAGACAACAAGCTAAACAGGGCCTGCATCACCTTTTGGCAGTGCAGGAGAATGATAGGTAAGAAGTGGGGCCTATCCCCTAGAATCATACTATGGCTGTACACTGCAGTGATCCGCCCCATGATCGCGTACGGGGCTGTGGTCTGGTGGCCCCGCACCCAGCTAGTGACAGCATCTAACAGACTACAACGCATGCAAAGACTAGCCTGCGTGGTGATCACGGGCTGCATGAGGACTACTCCGACCGCGGCGATTGAGGCCATGCTAGACTTACCCCCGCTCCACCTGTTCATACAGCAGGAAGCGACGATGGCAGCGATGCGTCTTAATGCAACAGAGCTCTGGGGTAAGAGAGTAACACAACACACCGCGCTGCTCGAGGGTCTCAATAACGAGTTCCCCATTACGAAAGCCATAAATGACCGGGTACCCAAACAATTCATCTTCGATAAAAAATATAGAATCCAACTGCACGAGGATCGCCAATGCGAGGGCTTGCGTCCTGCAGAACTACGCATCTTCACGGATGGTTCTAAAACAGGTAGTGGCACAGGTGCTGGAATCTTCTCGGAGGACTTCAACATACAAATAGCCACACCTTTGGGAGTCCATAACACAGTTTTCCAGGCCGAATGCATGGGTATTTCTCTTGCCGCTTCGGCCATCATGGCCAGGGAAGTCAAGGATTACTCGATACGTATACTCTCAGACAGTATGGCTGTTCTGCAAGCGCTAAACAGCCACACTGTTGACTCTAGGCTGATATACGAGTGTCACCAACGCCTTAACCAGGTGGGTAGCCTCAATAATATAACCATTCAATGGATCAAAGGACACAGCGGCTCGCGGGGCAATGACGCAGCCGACGAACTTGCCCGAAGGGGGTCGAGCATGGTACCGGTGGGGCCTGAACCCATTGCGCCACTCCCCTTCGGGTACCTACGCTCTCTGGTAAGGAAACGCACTAGGGATCAACACTACAAAATATGGTTGGACCAAGGTGACTGCAGGCAGGCGAAGCAGGCACTCCCTGCCATTGATTGCCGCCTCACGAAGCGGATGCCCCGACTAACGAAACAACAGCTGCGGACTGTTACAGCAGCTATAACTGGCCATGGGTCCTTTAATAAACACCTCTTTGTCATAGGAGTCACAGACAGTCCGCTGTGCAGGGCCTGCATGGAGGACGGCGAGACAGCATCTCATGTGCTACTTACTACACTGCCCGGTGGTAGCCACATACAGGGCAAAGTACTTCGGTAACCCAGGTACCTTACGTGAGATGGTCAGTAACACCAAGGCGTTGCTGGCCTTCTTGGAGGAGCTGGGGTGGATCGAATAAGCGATTTCCCACCCGTGCGCAAAATACGCGCTTTGACGTGGAGTTGCGGATACCAGCCCGTTTTACCTATAACCTATTACCTAGTACTTTATTAACTTTTTATTTATTTTACTTCGATGGTCTTAGTTTATCATTTATTATAACTTCCAGTTACACCTTTAAATAGCTATATGTAAGCGGGCACGCCCTTTGTGCTTGGAGGCTTTTATTTAGTTAATTTATGTTTACATTTACTTATTTATTTTATATCTGCTGGAGTACATATAGTTCTCGTTTTTTTTTTTTGCGGGTTATATTGGCGTGTTCTAGCTGACATATGGCTAATAATTAGATTTATATTTTATGTTGCGTAATGTAAATGATTTTGCATACTTTTGTATAGAATCAATTGTTTCTAACTGAACATACAGCTGTGCTGCTGGGGAGTTTGTTGCGCCACTTCTTCTTCCCAGCTAAAGCACTAGGAAGTGGTGAAGGGTGGGCGTTTTGGGGGACTGTCTTATGTAATTTTGACGTTCGAAAAGTGCTGATTCTCAGCCTAGTTTGAATAAATGACTTTTGATTTTGATATAAAAAAATACTGAAAATCCATGGAGAACACGTAAAAAAAATAGAAAAGATTTGATATAAAATATTTTTGAATGTACTATAACTACATTTTTTACTTTATTGTAGTTGACTTAAAGTCAAATAAATATCGTAACACTCATCCAGCAACTCTGCGCAGTCAAAAATAGATATTGCCATCCCCGAACGTTTCTAAACACGCTAGCTATTAATTTAAATAAAATAAGTACTATTATATGGACTAGGTACCTACTTATCTGTTTGAAGTGAAAAATAACTTTAATTTCGGAAGTCGTTGGCAAGAAACAAAAATTTAAAAGCAAAGACACCGACTTCCGAAATTGTAATAGTGTAAATAAATAATCTTAATTTGTAAGTGAATAGTTTGATTGGTATTCTATAAAGGTTTTTTTTCTAGTTATTGTAATATAGGTTAATTTGTAATTATAAACAAGAATTAGACATCCAATAAAAGGTTTTTGTGAGCATTTCTCTTTTTTTGAATTGTATCGTATTTTTGTATTGAATTTTTGTTGTATCTAAGTTTATTTTATGCTTTTTAGTGCAGTAGTGGTTATTTGTTTTTATTTTTCTCTTTTTATTAAAGGAGTACTTTTTTCGTTCGGTTTTAGTACAGTAGTCCTTTTTTGTTTTGTATTTTTTAAGTCGGTAATTTTTTTTTTAAGTTTTTATTCGTTAGCATAAATAATGGATGAGTAAATCAACTATCTATCTATCTGCCTAGCCTTTTCCCAACTATGTTGGGGTCGGCTTCCAGTCTAACCGGATGCAGCTGAATACCAGTATTTTACATGGAGCGACTGCCTATCTGACCTCCACAACCCTGTAAGTGGGTAATACGATACCCCTTGGTAAGACTGGTTGTCAGACTTTCGGGTTTCTGACGACCCGTAACGGTTGTCAAAGATCCACGAATGACAGCCGGGACCAACGGCTTAACGTTTTTTCCGAGGCACGGAGGAGTCTCGGTATGTAAAGATGGTCACCCATCCACGGACCAACCCCGGCAAGCGTAGCTTAACCTGATGGATCGACCCGTGCGGCTGTTATTACGTAGCCACGAGCTCCGAATCACAAGTAGTGCTACTAATAATAAAACAGGTGCTGATTATATCTATACTTACTGCGACTGTTATTACTTAGCCACGAGAAAATCTACTATAATAGAACATAAAATTACTTTATTATTGTTGTTGTTTATCAAAATATCTAGCGTGTCGCCACCTAGTGGTAGAAATGTGTACTTGTGTTTCTATTTTCAAATTAATACAGTCCTTCTGTTGCCATGTTACGTTGCTGTTTCATTATCGGTATGACACAGGCAATATTTTTTTTCAAAATTAACAGTTTTAACAGTCGTTATGTTTCTAGTTACTAACCGTTTCATAGTAAGAAAAATCGCAATTTTGACGGAATTAGGTGTTTGAGATTCGGGTTCAAGGTATCTACGAACTACCTGGTCAATGTGCCGAAATTGAAAGGCAGAGAAAATTACAGTAAATGGACTTTTGCTGCTGAGAACTTCTTGTGCTTGACATGCTTCATTTCATCAAGCCAGTTGAAGGAAAAGTGATTGCCCCTGCTGATGATGAAAAAACAAAAGCGAAATTGATAATGACTATCGGTTCCCTATCCATTTGCATAAAATTTTAAGACATAATAATAACATGGCATAATTTTGTTTAGCCAAACAATATTTACGCATAATATTATTTTCGCATATCAGCTAACGCATAATTATTTTAAGCATAATTGCTCCATCATTATAGTGTATAAGCATAACATTCAAAAGCATAAATATATTTACGCATAATGACATTAAACCATAATTTTTATAGGCATAAGAAATATGCATAATAATTAACTCCAACAAAATTAGACACTACAACACATTTTCATACGACATTGCTCTAATGAAATTTGTAGGCGCTTTACATTGCAGATAGAAGAAAATATGCAAAATATGCAGCATGCAAGCAAGCATGCAGCAAGCATGCAAAATGCAGCGGGCATAGTTTCTGTCACGGCTCTGGCGCCGCGGGGCGCCGACGGTACCATGCGAGCTTATTGTCGCAGATGTGTTTCACGCTCACCACCGCGACTTCGGCTTGCCGGCCGGCTTTGCCGGCCAGCCTCAGCCGCGGCGGCGAGTGTTAAAACCACCTGCTCCTAAGCTCGCGGGCCGCCTCGCCCCTCCGCGCCTACGCGATTTTAAATAACACTCTTTGGGTAGGGCAAACAAGACTACGTGGAGTCGGTTTTTTTTCTACAATTAAAATGGTGATTTGGTGGCTGAGGCTTGTGTGGTTAATGGAGTTTATAAGTTGATAATGGCGGAATGTTTATTGGCGGCTTCTGCAGTGTCTGGCAATATTTGGCATCGTAGATTGGGGCACATAAACAGTAATTATTTTAACAAAATGACATCAGCTGTAGAAGGTATTAAATTGGACAAGAAGGTTGAAATTTCTAAGTCTTCATGCTCAATTTGCTGTGAAGGTAAGCAGTGCAAGTTACCCTTTAATCATTGGTTCCAGAAGTAATGAAGTACTAGAAGTACTCCATACTGATATTTGTAGACCCATGGAAGTTCCATCAATTGGAGGTTCTAGATATTTTTTATTGTTTGTTGATGACTACTCACGAATGTCGTTTGTGTATTTTCTAAAATACAAAAGCGAAGATTTGACCTATTTTAAAGAGTTCAAAGCAAAAGTAGAAAATCAAACCAACAAGAGGATTAAAACTTTAAGAAGTGACAAGGGCCTAGAGTTTTGTAACAAGGAGTTTAATTTGCACTTGCAGAAGGAAGGTGTTAACAATCAAAAGTCAAATCCCTACACACTCCAGAGCAGAAATGGGTTAAGTGAAAGGTGTAACCTGTGCGGTAGTAGAAAAAGCTAGGTGCTTACTGTTTGACGCAGATTTAGGCAAAGAATTTTGGACTGAAGCTACCAACACAGCAGTGTATCTACATAATCGTATTGAAGCATCCGGATTGGACGGAAGACCGCCTTATGAAATGTAGACAGGAATTAAGCCAGAGGTTACCCATTTGAGGATTTTTGGCAGCAAGGTTATGGTACATATGTATTGTAAAAGAAAAAAGGCAGAAATGGGACCGGAAATCCATATAACACATATTTTTTGGGTATACTGAAAATGTTAAAGGTTACAGAGTTTACAATCCTATCTATAACTAGGAATATAACAACTAGTCGAGATGTTGTAGTTATGGAATGTGAGAAAAATACTGAAGTTACTGTTCCAGTGGAGGAGCCTAAGGCGTCTACATCAGACTCAGAGGAGCAATGCAATCAAGAGCAGGATGACACGCTTACTACAAATGAATCCTCAGATGAGACTTATTCACCTAGTGAAAATGAGTTTGAGCATAGTATGGACACACCTGTACCAATTAAAAGATACGGATTAATAAACATGTGTGTCGGTGAAGAAACTCTTGATGATGCAAATGGCTTAACTCTTGAAGAAGCACTGGAAGGTAAGTGAAGAACTACAGTGTTTTGAAGATAATAATGCATGGGAGCTAGCGGACGCTCCAGATAATGGTACAATAGTGAAGAGCAAGTGGGTGCTTAAAAAGAAATATGATAGTGAGAAAAATGTTACGTTGCTGTTTCATTATATTGCTATTTCGTTTTCGTGCAAGGCTCGTGGCCAAAGGATTTATGCAAAAAGAAGGTGTGGACTATGCAGAGACATTTTCACCGGTTGTGCGACATACAACTCTTAGACTATTATTTGCATTAGCTGTTCAGTTGAATCTGGATATAACACATCTGGATGTACCTACGGCTTTCCTGAACGGGGACCTTGAAGAAGCCATATACAGGGTTACTGGTAACTCGACGTATTCCTTGCAGGACGTCATAGTAGGGTTAAAATGCAACAAATTAAGCCACCAAATGTTCTACCGAAATTCAGTAGTTTTTGAATTAGTTAAGAGTTTTAGAGCTAAAAATTACAAAAAATTAAATGTTTTGTTAGTGATATTTGCCAAAGTTTTAGGCATTATTGAACTTTTAATTATTAACAAATGTCTGCTATGGCGTCAACTATGATAATAACTTAAATTTCACTACAGTCGCGCCGTAAATCATTTTTAAATTGGTTTCAAATGGTTTAATCTGGGATTTTTCATTAAAAAACTAAAACTTAACTAATTCAAAAACTGCTGAATTTCGGTAGAACATTTGGTGGCTTAATTTGTTGCATTTTAACCCTACTATGACGTCCTGCAAGGAATACATCGAGTTACCAGTAACCCTGTATATGCAGAAACCCGTTAGTTTTCTAAATTCCAAAAATGATGGGAAGGTTCTTAGTTTCAAACAATCTTCAAGGGCGTGGTATAGGAAAGTTGATGATTGTCTAATTAGTATAGGCTATAAGAGGTCTAAAATTGAGTTTTATTTGTATACAAAAAATAGCAATAAATGTAAAACAATTGTAACATTATATGTAGACGATTTCTTTATATTTTCTGATATTACAGAAACAGAAAACTTAAAAAGTGTTTTAGGTTCACATTTCAAACTTAAAACTTGGGAGAAGTTAGTCTAGGTATGAGTGTGAGTGTAGATAAAGCTAAGGGAGTTATTACATTAAGAAAAGTTATGTAAATCAATTAATAAAGAAATTTAATATGTTGGAATGTAAAACAGCTGACACCCCTATGGAAGCTAGGTTGAATATAAATAAAACAACTGAAAAATGTAATTTACAATTTCCTTATCAACAGCTTGTTGGTAGCCTGATGTATTTGGCAGTGTTAACAAGACCAGATATATTTTATTCTATTGTTTTCTTAAGCCAATTTAATAATTGTTATGATTCAGAACATTGGGGTTATGCCAAGAGTCTTAAAATATTTAAAGAAAACAAAACATTTTGGTTTAACTTACACCAAGAGTGGGAATTCGAAGTTGAAGGGTTTTGTTGATGCAGACTGGGGAAACAATGTTGTTGATAGAAAATCATAAAAAGGTTTATGTTTTACATTGTCTGATGGTGCAATCTCATGGGTATCTCAGAAACAAAAGTCTGTTGCTTTGTCAAGTACAGAAGCCGAATATATAAGTATCACAGAAGCATGTAACGAGGCAATGTACTTACGTCGCTTGGTATGTGAAATAACAGATGAACTGTACACCATTGATGTATTTAATGATAATCAAGGTGCTTTGAAGCTGTTTATGAATAATGTTTTTCATAATCGCACAGAACACATTGATATACGTTATCAATTTTGTCGTGATTGCGTTAGTAATAATATTATCAAATTGCAATATTTAGGGACAGCAGAGCAGCAGATTTATTGACGAAGAGTTTACACAGTGTAAACATTACTATTTCCTAAAAGCATTGGGTATACAAAGTTTGCGTTGATTGTCTTTATCGCCAATACAGGCGGTATTGGCGTATTATTGTCTGTATTGGCGTATTACTGTTCGTCTCCTATTTGTTTCGTATTTTAATGGGTATGTACATGAAGAATATATAGCTGAGTGTTTTTTCACGTGGTCTTAGCAAGATGCCGTTTGAACTTTTGTATTAGATAGGTGTTTACTTACTTAACACGTTGGATTTCCAACTCTCGGTGCTAAGAGCGTTGAAAAACAAGTGCGCGAAAAAAAATCGCACGTGCGTACCTGGGTTTAGCATAATTAACCATTTCTCCTTTCAAAGCTACACAATTTTTATTTTATGTTCCTTACCAACATTGGAAAACCGAAAACTTATCAGTGCTCGTCCGTCCGTCCGTCTGTCCGTCCGTCCGTCCGTCTGTCCGTCCGTCCGTCCAGCCATCAGTCCATCTGTGCTCATTGCCGAATCTCGAGTCCCACTTGCCCGGTTTTATTTTATTTTCAATAACCGAGTGACAGCCTTATGAAAGTAGGTAAGAATTTTGAGCTCTGTTAGGAAACTTTCATGCTGCTCTTATTTATTCTTATGGTAAGTACCACCTAATAATATTCGTACCGCCCTGCAACATCAGACTAGTTCTATATTAGTCGAACCAGGTATTTGGTATACAGGCAGATAACTTGCAACTACTTTAATCAATTTTGTGAGAGTTTTCAGTAGTCAAAATCCTTTTTCATCCCATCTATTCGAAAAGGACGACTTGGTTCACTTTAAGTGCACCCAAAGGTGGTGTTTTCTATAAGAAACTTTTAGCGGGCAGTAATGAGTTTTTAATCCTATTTATAAGTGCGCGGCAAAGAATAAGTGCGCCGCAATTATCTTTCCCGCGCACTTTTTAAATTTGGAACATCTTAGTCAGCGCCAAAGAAATCGCACGCAAATATTGTTTGAATAAAGACTGGCTGGTACGACAGCCCATAGTAGCACCGTGAGGGTCCACTGGGAAGTGTTAGGACCGACGTAAAATAAAATCAATCTGCCTAGCCTTTTCCCAACTATGTTGGAGTCGGCTTCCAGTCTAACTAGATTCAGCATTTAAAGATTGAGGAACAGGGCGGAAAGTTCACTCATCCTCTATTGAAAAGGGAGGATACTCCGACCAAACGGGTGTCTTGTCTGGCGGGCAACTGCCCAACGATTGATGTTGGAATCTTGTATAATGTTGATCGCGCGGTAAACTCCCATTGCAGGATTGTGATCCATGCAGAATTTTGTGTTATTTACTACACAAAAAGATACATATTTTATCGGAATAATTACGACTACTGAAATTAAAGTAATTTTTCACTTTTGAGTGACTTTTTTGGAAGTTGGTTTTTTTTTTTCTGAGTTTATTTTGGACATTACTGACATCGGTGAAGGAAAACATGATGGGGAAACCTGAACTTGTAGTTAATAATTATAAGCCTGTAATAGCCAACCCGTCTTGAGCAAGCGTGGTTAAAATATGAGGCGCCTTTTATTTTCTCATAGTGGGTGATAAAAAGTAGAGTGTATCTCTCGGGCGCAAAATGTATTTTTGGCTCGGGCGACGTACTTTGAATCCCTCGCTACGTTCAGGATTCTACTAAAGAATCCCTCACTTCGCTCTGGATTCAAAAAAGCGCCCTCGCCGTAAAAATATTATTTTGCTCCCTTATGATATAATCTACTATTTTGGCTCGGGCGACGTACTTTGAATCCCTCGCTACGTTCAGGACTCTACTAAAGAGTCCCTCGCTACGCTCGGGATTCTACTCTAGAATCCCTCACTTCGCTCTGGATTAAAAAAGCGCCCTCGCCGTAAAAATATTATTTTGCTCCCTTATGATACAATCTACTATTACGTCAGTCTTCTAAAAGCTCAAAAATTTTAATTACACAAACAGTCAAAACGAATTTTGGCTGTGTAGCGGAAAATGAATTTATTTTGCCTATATACCAAATAGCTTGTTCGACTGTACCTACACTACAATATATCTATATTGTATGTGTCGCATATGGATTGTTAATTGTAGTTTTGCATTTATCAATGCAGCGGGTCTACGATTAGAGGTTATGTAAAACAGCGTGAAATTAAACGTCAGATTGAAGACTTGGGTTCCAAATTTTGTCTGTGAGTCTGAGTGTCATGACAGAAATAAATAAAACAGTGATTTTAAGAGAAAATATAATATAAAAAACTCAAGACCATTTCAGACGCTAATCTACATGATCCTCATATGGCCTGACCTAGATTATGTCTGGAGTTTTAAAAGAGACTGCGACCTCTGTTTGTTTCGGCCTTTCTTCTCAGAGTAGTCAGATAGGAAACGCCGACCTCATCTGGCTCATTTTTAATGTTCTTCAATATGACTTGTAAAAGTGATTCCAATATCCTATTTACAGAATAAACAATTTCATTTCATTATAGAGTTATCAGAGTTCTACGAGAGTCGGTCCTAAAAATACTAAATAGCCAAGTAACTGCGACCAAGTTAGAAGTAGCGCTCGCCGGCCGCTGCCGCGGCTTCACTTGCTTCGTTTGTTCGGCTAGCGCGCGGTTGCCCTAGCTTGTAACTGCGACCAAGTTAGAAGTAGCGCTCGCCGGCCGCTGCCGCGGCTTCACTTGCTTCGTTTGTTCGGCTAGCGCGCGGTTGCCCTAGCTTGTAACTGCGACCAAGTTAGAAGTAGCGCTCGCCGGCCGCTGCCGCGGCTTCACTTGCTTCGTTTGTTCGGCTAGCGCGCGGTTGCCCTAGCTTGTAACTGCGACCAAGTTAGAAGTAGCACTCGCCGGCCGCTGCCGCGGCTTCACTTGCTTCGTTTGTTCGGCTAGCGCGCGGTTGCCCTAGCTTGCTGCGACCGATTCGGCACTAGAAGCCACACCAAACGCTTATTGTGACTGCACTAATGCCATTCTGAATTACGTTTAAACGTGGGTAGCAGTTTTGTAAAACGGATACGGCTAGCGGTTATATAAAACAGCGGATGGGACAATCGATCTGCGACATCAATATCTATATGGTAGGTAATAAGCATCGCGTGAAAGACATTTTTGCGAAAGACACTTGCGCGAACCCACTTGCGTGAAAAGACATGTCCGAGAAAGGACGATAATTAAAAAAAAAAGGTTTTCGAGGTTGCTAAAGCCGACAGCTAATCAGCCTATAACGTTGCCATTGCTGGGACACAGGCCTCCTCTCGGTGAGCGGGAGTGGGCCGTAATCCACCACTCGGGCGCAGTGCGGGTTAGTAGATGTCACATGTCTTCGAATTTTTGGTTCTAGAACATGCCGAAATCCTCACGATGTTTTTCTTCTCCGTTTTGAGAGCAGCAGTGATGAAATAATTTACACAAAGTAAAGCGCCTGTTTGGGTTCGAACCAACGACCTACAGTTCGTAAGTCACGGCCGTTAACACTAGGCCACCACTGCTCTTAAAGTGCTAAAGCCGATAGTGAGTTGAAAATTAAAATCTAACAAGGCGGACGCTACATTTTTTTTTTTTCGTCTTGTTTGTTTTCATTGTTTTTAAGGGTACTAGAGACTTCAATATCGACTTTAACACCCACGAAAACTATAAAAACGAAAAACATGGGTACATTTTGACCAAATTCACACTTTCTCTCTGTCTCTATAGAATAAGAAGGAGACAGTCGCCAGTTTGAACGCTTTCTCGCGTAACGATTTCTTCCAGTTAACTCCCACCACTAGCCGCGTCAAATACCTTCGTTCCAATAATTAGCACCCCTACCCAACCCTTTGTAATAATACAAGCGTGATGTTATGAAGAAATCTTTTTTTCGCGCAAATATCTTTTCGCGCAAAGAATATTATGCGAATGGACATATTATGTCCATTCGCAAAAGTCCATTCGCGCAAAAGTTAATTCGCGGAAATGTCTTTTCGCGCAAGTAGGTTCGTGCAGGTATCTTCGCGCATGTGTCCTGCTACCATTAGGTAGTACGTACTGCCATCTCTAGTCGTGCCGGCCGGGCGGCCTGCGGCAATTCCGTGGACTGCGAGCCAGAATAAACATAGTAGCCAAGCCATAGAAATGACGGAGATGGACGGTGAAGGAACGAAAACATTTTTTATTGCGTTATAATTTAATTAATCATATAACTTAGCTTTTTATTTGTAAGCCAAGACAGTTTGCCCGTATCCTGATAACAGTTGTGTAAACATATTTCTTTTAGATTAATAATGTAAGTTACAACCACCACAACAACGATAGCTTAAGACATTTTATAATCTAAGAACGATAGTTTAGTACATCGAATTTGATTGTCACGTCTAGGTAATTAATACAAAGATTGCTAGGTCTGTGTTGGTTATGGTGAGTTTGATTTTGATTTGCGTTTTCTCTTTAAGTATCTATATTTGTGTAACATAAATACGTTTTTGTGATGTGTGAAATGGGTACAATTCATTTGGATAAAAGAATCACACAAAAACCGGCTAAGTGTATGTCGAACCACGCATAATGAAGGGTTCCGTAGTTGGGATGAATTTATCCAACAAACTTAACAACTGCAAATTTAAGTTGGTCGATTATTACTCGGTAACTTGTGCCTATGTAGCGGTGATAGTTTTCCTTTTAGTTTTGTTATATATGTTACCGGCCAAACCCGATTTCAGGACAAACTAGTTTAGCCTAAGCTAAACTAGTTCTTCCTATACGCGATAGGATTAACTAGTATAGCCTAGGCTAAACTAGTTTGTCCTAAGCCCGATAGGATAAACCAGTTTAGGCTAGGCCAAACTAGTTGATCCTGATATAAATACGCACACTCTAGGATAAACTGGTATGGCCTAGTCTAAACATTCTAATATATGTATTTAGAAAGTCAAAATAAATAGATAAACTGAATAAAAGGTTTTGTGAGATGCGGCTGCAACAAAAACTGTTCCACAAACAGATGCCAGTGCAAGAAGGCAATGATACTCTGCAATTCTAAGTGCCACCAAAGCAAACCATGTAAAAATAAATAACAATTTTAATAATTGACATAATATGATTATTGCTTCTTTTAAAAAAACTTATTATTTGTTATAGTATGATTGTTCGTATTACCAAATTAACCATAACTTTTAACGACGAATTATTATAGTTTAATAAAAATGATTATTTTTCCAATTACGGAGTATTTTATTCAGTTTGTCTATTTATTTTGACTTTCTAAATACATATATTAGAATGTTTAGACTAGGCCATACCAGTTTATCCTAGAGTGTGCGTATTTATATCAGGATCAACTAGTTTGGCCTAGCCTAAACTGGTTTATCCTATCGGGCTTAGGACAAACTAGTTTAGCCTAGGCTATACTAGTTAATCCTATCGCGTATAGGAAGAACTAGTTTAGCCTAGGCTAAACTAGTTTGTCCTGAAATCGGGTTTGGCCGGTAACATATATACTACTGCCGTGAATTTTTTTACATATCCAAAACCAACCATTTAGCTGGAAGGGGGGGGACACTTGAGTCTTACAAAAATAGCATAGCACTTTAAAGCTTAATATTTCGCAAATGGATCCCTGAATCCAAAAATGGTTTTCACAAACTCACATTTTTAAACGACCTTTCCAAAGATGCTACACCATGGGATCGACGAGAAAAGAAAAAACCATCCAAACTTAAAGTGTAGGAGAGGTAACATAAAAAAAAAAAAAATGTTTTTTTTTTACCACTTTGTCGCCGTGGTTAATATGTATGCATACCCATTCCAAATTACAGTTTAAAGTACTAACAGTCTCCGAGCTAAGCCGCGGACAGACGGACGGACAGACAGACAAACAGACGGACATAGCCTTAGTAATAGGGTCCCGTTTTACCCTTTGGGTACGGAACCCTAAAAAAAGATACAGTACTGAACTGAAGTCAAGGCGTTGGTTTGAATTTTAGTTCATGACATCTTATTTTATTCCACATATTTTTAACCGCGATTAAAAATTGTCAGATTTAGTTAGAGGATTTTAGTTATAGGACAAAATTTTTGGTTAAATCGTGTGTTCCTCTGTGGCTGGGCCACAGTTTAGTACTCAGATGCTATAGTTCGAAATAATACCTACCTAAAGTCTACTTTCATCGGAATATATATATATATTTTTAGTACCTCAATAGATATCTTTTTAAATAACAATTTATGTGGTCTGACCGCCAGGCAGTGCTCTCTGGCCGCGCCACCTCAAATTATATAGAGTATAATGAACTATTAATAAATCAATATCCCGAAAAAAAACTACCTAAAGAGTACCCTGCATACGACAAATATGGTCCAACAAACCCCTTTAGTTAAGGAGCTTTTGGTCGTAGGGTGTGGTCCGGCTGGAAGGTATAGTCTGCAGCAAGTCAGTTTTGCAATATGTAATATTAACTATCCATAAATCAATTTATATACCTTTTCTATTTATACCTTTTCTCTACTCTTCGTTGATACTTTTTTCTCTCAAGAAACTATTCATTTTGATTAATTAATCTTTAAAGTATGTGGCGCGGCTAGGGAGGATTACTTTCAGCAAATATAACGAAATATGCTTTATTTCTTTATGCCAACGAAAACTGCATAATAAGTACTTTATAAAAATACCTAGTTCATCTATAAACTTTTATTTTTATTACCAACAATGATTTTGAAAAAGGTGCACTTTTTGGTTTTTTTTTACCTAAGAATAGGTAGTTAATTTGACGAAGTGAAATTTTGGTTTAAAATAAACAATAAGTATACGAATAACAAATATATTTTCATAATCAAATATTAACAATTGTTAATACAAGGTATTGTAAATGACGGAAAAGTGTTTTATATAACAAACTGAAGTCAATAGATTGAATTTAAGCATTTAATAACCCTTTAAACAAGAAATAACAATGAAAAAAAGAGTGTACCAAAACCGCGTATTAAAAATACAGTCAATCAGTATTACAAATAAATGAGTTTTGAACTAATTTTCCAACTTTAAAATGCAAGGCCTAAATTAAAAATAGACATTTTGATAAAAATAAGTTATAATTTACAATTTTGCGTATAAAATACAATGAACATTCATTTGTTGGTTTTTAGTCCTTGTAACTTTAGTACTTAAATCATCATAATGTTTCCCAAGTATCATCCAGACGCTTGCGGTGAGCGACGTAATGGCGAATATTTGGTAAATACTCAATCACTGACAACAGTGTAAATAATTTTCCTTGTAATGTCATAGTGTCTGGAATGTCAGTTAAATCAACGCCTAAATCAATTACAAATATTAATAAATCATTCAATGTGTAGTTAATAATTTGTTTACCGGTACATTTTACACGCAACTTATAAAACCTATTGTATTAACAATTTTTATTGTTTATATTTGATTATGAAAATACATATTTGTTTTTCGTATACTTATTGTTTATTTTAAACCAAAATTTTCACTTACTTCGTCAAATTAACTACCTACTCTTAGGTAAACAAAAACCAAAAAGTGCACCTTTTTCAAAATCATTGTTGGTAAAAAATAAAAGTTTATAGATGAACTAGGTATTTTTATAAAGTACTTATTATGCAGTTTTCGTTGGCATAAAGAAATAAAGCATATTTCGTTATATTTGCTGAAAGTAATCCTCCCTAGCCGCGCCACATACTTTAAAGATTAATTAATCAAAATGAATAGTTTCTTGAGAGAAAAAAGTATCAACGAAGAGTAGAGAAAAGGTACTACTATATAAATTGATTTATGGATAGTTAATATTACATATTGCAAAACTGACTTGCTGCAGACTATACCTTCCAGCCGGACCACACCCTACGACCAATAACTCCTTAACTAAAGGGGTTTGTTGGACCATATTTGTCGTATGCAAGGTACTCTTTAGGTAGTTTTTTTTCGGGATATTGATTTATTAATAGTTCATTATACTCTATATAATTTGAGGTGGCGCGGCCAGAGAGCACTGCCTGGCGGTCAGACCACATAAATTGTTATTTAAAAAGATATCTATTGAGGTACTAAAAATATATATATATTCCGATGAAAATGGACTTTACGTAGGTATTATTTCGAACTATAGCATCTGAGTACTAAACTGTGGTCCGGCCACAGAGGAACACACGGTTAAATCGTCAAATTCAGAATAGCATTTTCACTAAATTAATAACTCAGTGCCATTGTAGTGCTGTCAAACTAAAATATAGTTAAGTTGTGTCATTATAGATTTCAGAATGGGAAATCGTCGTTTGACAGGTTATTCCTGTCCGTCCGTCCGTCCGTCCTTTTACGCCACAGACGGCTTTTTGTTTTTCATATTTTTGCGAAACCCAATAGGTACAATAATTTTCAATGGAGGTACTAAATAGAACAATTTAGGTACCAGTTTAGCTTTAATCTTCTTTTCGTAAAGAAAATGAATAGGTACTTAAGCTATAACCTCAATACCTATTTACTAAAACCAAATAAAATGTAAAACACAAAGTGTAAATAAACTGCCCTTTAGTAAGTAAGTAGTTGTTTTACATTTGGAATATAGTCTAATATTCTTATTTACTGCTTAGTTACACCGATTATGATATGATCGAAGCTTAATGTTTATGGTGAAATAAATAAATAAGTAAATAATTTAAAACCTTTTTATGTCAAAATAATAAAAATTGCATTGATAAAGATATTACTTAAAATCTTTGACTAAATTGCTTCTAAATTTCTTGACATCTATTTAAATTTTACATCTTATATATCTGAAGTAATAATAAATACTTATTTGTAGCGGTTTGTTAACTTTATGTACAATAAATACCTACTTGGAAGGAATAAATATTTTTTATATTTCATCACGCATTTTTTTATTCCAAACACTTTATTGCATTAACAACATTAATAAAAAAGGTAGCAATTTTCATGACTATACTTTAAAGGTTTAGGTAGTTAAAAAAGGGTAAACAAATCGTAAAAAGGGTGTTTCATAGTTGACACTTTCTTGTTGAAAAATACATTATAGCAAAATTAAATTTATTTTCGATCACATGATAGTTTCCTTTTTTATTATAGTATGTTAAACTTTATCATTTATTCTTAAACTACTTTCCGTAGATGTAACTGCTCGAGCACAATTTTTTTTTTGATTTATTGTAATGATATAACATTTTGTAATCTGTCTATTATAAAGAACCCAAAAAGACAGGTTCCCCAAATCTTTTATAAAATACAACGAATTAGATAACATTGCTAAATTAATGAGTACAACTGTGACTTAGTCTGGCAACTGAATAGGCAGGTACTACGTTTAGTCGGTTAACCAGACGCCTTTGTTGACAGCGTTCTCGACATTTGCGATTATATCCGTGCGTTTTGATTTTGTTAAATTGTGATAATATTAGCTTGTTTCTTTATTTTGTTTGTCAAGCAACTAAGGGTGATGGTGATTACCACTCAGAAATGGATGCGCATAATTTTGAGAAATGGATTACTAAAATTTTCAACAAACTAGAAAAAGACTCAATTTTGGTGATGGATAATGCACCCTATCACAGTCGAAAAAAAGAAAAAGTGCCAACAACCGCATCAAGAAAGGCTGATATTCAAAAGTGGTTAAAAGAAAAAAATATTGCTTATGAAGAAGCTGAATTAAAAGCACAATTATTATTAAAAGTTAAATATGAAAAACACAAATACCAATCCTATGTTGTCGATGAATTAGCCAAGGAAAATGGTGTCACAGTATTGCGCCTGCCACCATATCACTGTGAGCTCAATCCAATTGAGTTAATATGGGCTCAAGTTAAGGGGTTTGTAGCCGAGAAAAATAAAACTTTTAAAATGGCTGACTTAAAAATTCTTTTGCCAGAGGCTTTAGCTAATGTGACTGCTGAGAATTGGAAAAATTGTGAGGGTCATGTAATAAAAGAAGAACAGAAAATGTTTAAATTAGACAAAATAATTGATGATACCACTGAACGCTTTATAATTAATGTAACAGAGAGTTCATCAGAATCAGATTCAGAATAGAGCCTATAAATATATATGTGATTATAAATAATATGATTTTAACATTTGAAATAAAAGGTTTAGCATCTATGAGTCACGTGGTTTTTTTTGTTTACCCTTTTTTAACTACCTAAACCTTTAGAGTATACGTATTATTATAATTGCAAACAAAAATAAAAATATTTGCGAAAAATCGCGCTGCGCTACACGAGATTAGAACCTAAGAAATCTGCATCACAGTCCAACGCAAGACGCTCACTACTATCAGAACATACTAAATTTACCCGAATTAAGTAATGTCATAAACTGGCCAAGGTCAAGCGCATGATGCGAGTGTGTGACCGTTTCTAGCAAAAGTCACGGAAGTATTTTTTTTTTTCTTGTAGAACGAGCACGACACACGCGAATACGTGACGCGATACGACAGCGTGTGTATCGTGTTGCTTACACATACAGATGTATGGACTGTATCGTGTGTTCAAAGGAATACGATTCTTAACGCGCATATCCACTTTAGTAATCTTATAGTACATGTAACTCATGTAAGATTATCATAACATCACGCTTGTATTAACCGAAGGGTTAGGCAGAGATTTACCAATGTTATGATTTTCCCAACTGTTTTGGGGTGGGCTTCCAGTGTAAACCGGATGCAGCTAAATACCCGACGTAGGTACCTCTATAAAAGCGAATTGAAGGTATCAAACATCAACACGGAGCGCTGCGTTGAAGGGCAAGATGGACAGAAAATAGGGCGAGACGCTGCATTGTGAAGTTGTAGTTACCTCTCCGTTTCCGTCGGCGTCGAAAATGTCGATGACGCGCTGCACCAGCGGGTTCTGCTGCAGCTCGGGCAGCGACATGAACTCGTCGATGGATAGCGCGCCCGAGTTGTCCAGGTCCAGCTTGCGGAAGCGCTTGCCCAGCCGCCGGATCTCGTCCGCGTCGACTGCACACACAAACACTTTGAGCCGGACCCACCCTCGCCCGCTCAGGCAAGCACACTCGCTACGTGTATGTACACAATACATTCCTCAACAACTCATACTTGTTTCAGTCTGTGTGTCATTTCGATCGTCAGCTTGTTATTGCGACCCTGATACAAATCTATGCATATTAACGTTAAAGCATTCGGTGTGCTGCGTCTACTTACAATAAAATGCACTCTCAGTCTCATGACACTCAGATTAAATATTCAACAACTGAAAGTTTGAAGAGCATTCCTGTTAGATCTAAGACATCTAGCGGAACTTCTATATCGGTACCGTCACTAATACTTCATACAAAAAATCGATTAATAGTCGCCGGTCGAGGTCATGATACACATGTGACCTCGCCCTGCATCGATACTCTAGGCAAGTCAAACGTGTAGCGTTTAAGGCATGCAACGCAACACACTGTCCAGATTGTGAAACAGATGCATTAGTTTAATACAACAATAATTATTAACTTCTTCTACTTAAAACATTCAATACTTATTTAACTATCTCATAGGTATTGGAAATATTACTGCACACCTACACATTTACTATGCAAGTTTGTAGGTACTTCCAACAATAGGTCAAGTAGGTACTCGTAAATGTCCACGCCCAGCCAATCAATGTGGTCTGTCTTCGTATAAGTACAAAGACTTCATTAAGAACAGGCAACAGGTGTTTGCACTAATGAGGTAGTCACAAGCTCACTCGGAATCGGAAGGATGTGCCGAGCTCGCATATTATGAAAAATTATAATGCCATGTTCATGAATATTAAAACGATGTCTCCAGCTCCCGCCTTACTTATCGCAACATGTGTCATTTCATACAATGTTAACAATGTAGGTACGGCTACACATTAAGTTACACATTTCCAGTTTATGCTGATCTCGCTTTGTATAAGATTCCCGCACAATGCGAGGTCAGCTTATACTAGAAATGTATAGCTTGATGTGTAGCCATGCGTACACCAATGTACACAAACATTTGAATAGAGCCAACGTTCATACAGTTAGCGAGAGAGTCCGCGCGGTCGGGCTGCGAAGACGAGCGGCGAGCGGGAGCCGGGCGTTAGGCGGCTCAGCTCGCAGCTCGTGTCTCGTGTATCAACAAACGTGAACAAATGCAAATAAAAATACGTGAGCGCACTCATTATTTTTTATCGAGCTTCGTTGTTGGCTGTACCATTCTATCATACAAAGCAATACTAAGGATCCGCACTGATTTCACATTCCTTTGCAATTTACAGTATTAACTCAAATCTATCTATGTGTATGTACTTTTTTTTATTCCTAAAACGAACATAGAGCTCATCGACAAACAAGGACAGTTGTGCAACAAACAGACGGGGATCACGATTCACGTCCACGACAAACTAGCGCGAGCGATATTATGTCGATTGAGATATCTTGCGGAAATGGGTACTTACATCAGTGAGCACCCTAGTTTATAATATTATCGGGACACGTGTGAAAAGCGGCTGAGTGAGCCGAATCCCCATGTGTATGTGACACCGACTGAACTGAACTAGCGCACGGCGCTACGCCGAGCACGCCGAGCGGAAGTCGCTTCCCAAATCAAACACAACACTGACTAACACAAGCCACGACAAAGGTCAGCTATTAGTTTACGGCAATGCAAAGAGAGAGTATATTCTGAGCGCTAAATCGCTAATGGTTTAGCAATCTGCGACCAAGCAGTAGAAAAAAGGTCGCTGCACACGTAACGAAGCAAAGCATAGCCGCCGCGAGCGGGCGCCGCCGCGCCGTGAGCGGGCGCTGCGCCGCAAACCGTGCCGCGCGGCGGCGGCCACGGCGCGGCCGGGAGGTTATTTAAATCTCCGAAGCGATTGAGGGCGGCTAGTCGTCCGGCGGGTAAATGACGGGCAGCACATTAACAGCTAACTCAAGCGTTTAGTATTGCCGTTAATATTTTATGACATGAAAGCACACCGTCACTGTGCGACCTGCCATGTTTTAATAAAGGCCACATGTTTTTTGACACATTCACAAGTCGGTAAAGGGAAGTGATCAATTGTATCGCTTTAGATAATATATTTGTATCCTTTTAATTCTTTAGTAATTTTAGTACTTAATATTTACAAGTAGTTACTTAGTTCATTAATGATTACAAAATGAACAAAGCCCAGTGACTTGAGGATGCTGTCATACATGTAGCTGACCTCTCTCTCCTGCTTGCATAGATTCCTCGCACCTGAGTAGTACACGGTAGCATTCTAACATCCAGAGCTCAAAAATAACTAACTAGAGGCTGGCTGTGACGCGGATGCACTAACAAAACATAACTATGGATCTCATGTAGAATCTCATCCAGAACAATTTTTAACACAATTGCTTTACATCAAGGTGGAGGAATTATGCAAAAACAGCACAACATTCCTGCCTATTATTAAGAATGCTTTACAGGAAGATTGAAACATTTAAATAAAAGAATAAATATAAAGCATAATAAAAAAAGGGAAAAAAATAGAATATTATATATATATATATATATCAAATATTTAATGAACCTTAGTTAAATTATTTCAATTTTGAATTAAATCAAGTATTATTTCGATTAAATAATTGCTACAATAAAATGAAATGTAAAGAGCCTTCAACAAGTCAGTAGACATTGTTCTGACTTTTGTAGTGGACAGGGGCTGCATTCAACTTCCAATTAATAAAACATGACAGTACAGAAAAATTGTTCTGGACGCTAATGTGTGTGCGTGCAGTACTCTAACATGTAGATGAACATCGGAGGCGAGTGACTCTACGACACTCACAGTTCTCCACCTTAAAATCAATGCAGTTTACACGCGCTGAAAACAAACCTCTTGTTATGCTTTATTTGCACACCGTACATGGTAGTGAAATATTAGTATGGACACTAGTGGTCCTCGTTCGGCAGTTGGGGGTGAGCACATGTGTTAGCCACACATACATATTAGTACATAGAAAGCATCTCATTGTTACTATGATAGATGTGGAACAGATAAGTACAAAAAATTTACTTTGTCATCAACTTATGATTTTATTGCCAAATGGATTATTTATTACTTATCAAATAATATTAAGCTACTTATAAATATCTCTATAACACTTTAGGCAAGAACTAAGCAGTTGATTTAACAGTGTTAAATGAAAAGATAAAAAGAGGAGGATCAGAAAGAAGATATGTCACAGATGTGTAACAAGTGCAATACTCACAGTTTGAACATAGTTCCATGGGAATAGAATTCTCGTTACCCTGGAAGAATAAACATAAGACACAGGGTTACTGGCTTGCTCTGAACGATAGTCTAACAGGCTCCACTCTACACAGAACCGTCACATATTATTACAAATAAATATTGCGGTCATCCGGAGTATTGTCGCTCCATGAGCATAATGAGCACCGGTGTCAGCCTCGAGAACTAAGAGGACCCTGTCCCAAAAACTTCTACCTCACATCTTTTCAGCGTAACGTACACTAAACAAAAAACATGTATACTAACCATTTTGTTTGTATTTAAATAAACTTTACTAATATCGAAATGAACTGAAGACTATCGAAAATTTTGCAAATTCTAATCAGTCGTCGTAAATGAAAACTCACTGCACCTTCGCACCATCCACCATCGATCTAAATAAACGCACAGATTATAAATTTACTACAGAAGTACAGACACTATACAATGGAGAAGGTCGTTGAAAGCTAATTGTAGATGGCGTCATATATAATCTAAGGGGGATATCACCCATTCTGTAGGTATTTTTAACTGACTTCAAAAAAAGGAGGAGCTTTATCAGAATATTTTTTGAACCAACTTCAAAAAAAGGAGGAGGCTATCAATTTGTCTGTTTTTTTTTATTTTTGTTTCTGCAGAACGACTGGGTGAACCGATTTAGATGATTATTTTTTTTTTGAAAGCTGGTGCTTCCCATGTGGTCTCATATAAATTTTATTAACTTTGCTTGGGTAATTTTTGAGTTCAGCTTCAATAATTACGTATTTTTCTCACTTAGTCTATGTAGACGACATCTTATTTGACACAGTCACTGTTATTTTCATAGCAGGTGGTTACATAGCAGTGGTATTAGAATTTGTGTGGGGTAGGTACCTACCACAACTAAAAAGTGAAAAATTAAAACTTTTTATTAAAAAAAAACAACCGATTTCCAAAAAAAACACAAAAAAAGTGAAAAATAACTTTAATTTCGGAAGTCGGTGCCGATGCTTTTCAATTTTCGTTTTTTGCCACCGACTTCTCTCTCTGTTCCCCGATTTCTCAGACGGCTAGACTGATTAGGAAAATTATTTTTAGATTGAAAGGATGTACTTCCCAGGTGGTTTCTTAACCATCAGCTGAAACTAAAAAGTTGGCACACATAGTTTTTACCCTGCTGTTTATTTGCGTAACTTTGTTTCGTAAACGATTAAGTTTTTATAGATTATTTAATATCAGTTAAAATTTAAATTTTAGTGTTTTATTTAAATTAAATGTAAAGTGATGGCCTAAAACACAGGTTTGAATTAACCTAGATCTAGCTGGTCGCTACCTTACATTGTCATTTCGAACCATCATTACCGACTTGCACTTGTAATAAGCATATTTTAGTTTTAGTTTATTTTTAGGCACTATTATAGTGTACGTGTATGTGTGTGTCTATTATAGTGTACACCTTTTGTATTCGTTTTTATTTAATAATATTTGTATTGTAAGACTAATCTGTTTCATTTGGACAGTTCAACAACATTCATTGCGTTATTTACGTTGTTGAGTCAATTGTTTTTAGAACCTAGGAAGCAATATATGTGGAAGGTTGGACAAATCTAGTAGGTGGCGTGATCATTGCTAGGTCCCTCCACATATAATAAAGTCGACATAAATTTGACATTTCATTCATTCATGCAATTTTGAGATCATTCATGTGTCTAGTATTATTTCAATACTAGCTGTGCCCCGTGGTTTCACCTGCGTCAGTCTTAATCCCGTGGGAACATCGAGATAAAAAGTATTCTATGTCCTATTCCAGGTCACCCATGTGCCAAAATTCATCTAAATCTGTTTAGCCGTTTTAGCGTGAAAGCGTAACAGACAAAACCATCAAAGGCATAAATGTGAAAATGGGAGCCATGTTCAACAGATAGTATGTGGTTGTTGACTTCGCCGACAAAAGAATTCAGATCTAAATGGGTGCCAAGTTCTATAGATAATCCTGAAATTGTTATGGCTCGGCGAGCTTACTCGCCCGTCCGTCATCGCCGCGAGCCGCGATCTGCGAGCCAATTTGACAATGAAATTTTGAGCAAGCTTCACGTGTGTCACCGAGTAAGGTACTTTATAAGTACGCACGTCTATTACCCACTTTCGGATCAGGACTTCGTTGCTTTCGGTGATTATGGAAATTACTTATTTTAAATCAATTATTTATCACATAGATATTAGCCGCCTTTACACGACACGTGCTTTTAATCGCGATCGGACGTGCACGATTGAACGCGGGAAAGCTTGCACGCGCAATCGTGAGTGATTGTTTTCATCCATTTATAGGAGCGTTGACTCTTTCGCGCGGTATTACTCCTGTATTTTTATTCAGAGAGGAAAGAGTGTCAGTGTAAAGGCTAATCATATTATAGAACGACTATTTTACTTGTTAGCATTAGTTTATTTTGTAATTAACAAGATTAGCTGTTCTTTTCACATATTGACACTCCTTGACACACATGATATTTTTTTCTTCTTTTTTCATCCACAATTACTTGGTAAGAAAGAGGTCGCACATTGCAGTCACATGCAACCTTAATATCTTCTCTCAATGAAGACCTATTAATTTCAAAAGTTTCAGCAACCTTGGTTTGGCTAATGCTTTCGTACAAGTATCTGCAAGCTGATTTTCAGTTGTGATCTTGCTTACTTTTAGCTCTCCACTAGTTACCATTTCCCTGACGAAAAAGTGTCTAATCCGGATATGCTTGGTACGTTTGTGGTACTCCGGATTTTCAGCTAGCTTGATCGCAGCTTCATTATCTACTCTCAGGATAGGCACAACCTTCAGTTCTGTCATATCTCCAATGTCTCTGGACAGCCAAATTGATTCCCGAGTGCCTTCACTGGCAGCTACGACCTCTGCTTCGGTGGTAGATATAGCCACGCTTGTCTGACAATGGCTTATCCATGACACGGCACCTCCAGCATACATGCACAATACACCAGTGGTTGAACGTCCTGTGTTCAAGTCACCGCCATGATCTGCATCACTGTAGCTCTCAAGAATACCTGTCTTGAAATCTCTTTTGTATAGTATTCCCTTTTCTGGAGCATACTGTAAATACCGTAGTATTCTCTTCAGTTTGACACAATCTAGTTCTTTAGGACTTTCGAGAGTCCTAGAAACGACGCTGACCGCATACGCAATGTCTGGCCTAGTTCCTATCATTAGATATGCCTTTGCACCAACTACTTGTCTGTAGTTTTTCAAAAAATTGCTCACATCGCATGAGTCTTGACCCTGACATTGATCCTCTTTTACAATTGGTGTCATCACCGGTCTGCAGTGTTCCATGCCAAATCTTTTGAGCACTTTCTTTGTGTAAGATCTTTGAGATATTTTGATTCCATCATCAGTCTTCTCTATTTCAATTCCAAGGAAATATGACGCTGCCTTAGTTGTTATTTTAAACTTTGTTTTATTTGTCCTATGAACTCGTTTATAAGGTCCTGACTCGTTGCAGCCACCAAACCATCATCAACATATAGGGCAACTATCAGTTTACCTCCAGACGGCGTCTTCCGTATGAATAAACAAGGATCTGAGTTACTAACTTCGAATTCAATCTCTTTGAAATAGTCCAAAATCCGCTTATTCCAACACCTTGGAGCCTGTTTTAAACCATAAAGATTTTTCTTTAACAAACAGATGCGACCTGAACCATCATCATAGCCTTCGGGCTGTATCATGAAAATTTCTTCATCGAGTGACCCATAAAGAAAAGCTGTTGATACATCGAATTGTATCATAGACATGTTCTCATTGGCTGCCACAGCCAATACACTCCTGACTGTTGCCATTCTAGCCACAGGACTGAAAGTTTGGTCATAATCAACCCCTTTCTTCTGACTAAACCCCTTTACAACAAGTCTGGCTTTATATTTATCTACTGTGCCATCAGCATTCAGTTTCACTTTGTATACCCATTTGCAAGGTATAACCTTCCTATTATTTAGACGAGGCACAAGGACCCAAGTTTTTTCTCCTTCAAGGAATTCATCTCACAGTCCATTGCTTTTTCCCAAAGATTCCGTTCAGAGCTTTTAATAGCTTCTCTGTAACAACTAGGTTCTTGGTGACAGCTAGCCATGTTTAAAACATAGTCTTTGAGTTTATTAGGTGGACGAAGTAATGATCTATCTCTGAGAATCCTTCCACCATGTTCTATGATTTCCTGTTCAGGCATTACATCACTGGTATGAATTTCGGTTTCATCTTCATTTACTTCTCTTATCTCTCCCCCTAACTCAAAACTTTGTTCAGAAGCATAACTCCTAGCGTCATCAAAATCATCCAAATCTTCAACTAGAACGTCTTCTCTACCAATGAACTCAGTGTCCCCAATTTCAGTACCAACACCTTCATTATCATTTTCATCATTGTTGAGAGTTCTATCATTGCCTGAATTTTCTGCATTCTGAGTAACTTCTGGTTGACTCACTGGATTCAATGCATCATTCTCATTACCATGCAATTCCAAAGGTATTTCAAATTCAGCTTCTGTAGAAGCTCTTACTGCAGCTTCCGCACCCAAGGGCTTTTCATCGAAGGAGACATCCCTTGACCTCACCAGCGAATTAATTTGTTCGTTCCAGAGCCTGTATCCATCGTCATTATCATATCCCACTAAGATACATTTCACTGCTTTCTTATGCAGCTTCTTCCTGGTTTTCTTTGGTATATGCGCATAACAAGAAGATCCTATAATCCTTAAGTGCTTTATTTGTGGCTTCTTACCAACCCAAAGCTCAAAAGGAGATTTGTTTTCTACTGCAGTTGGACCTGTCCTGTTCAAAATATAAACGGCAGTATTCACCAACTCAGCCCACAATATCTGAGGCAATTCCTGGTGAGCGTGCATCATGGATCTCGCTGCTTCAACAATCGTACGATTGTCCCTTTCACTACAGCCGTTCTGTTCCAGCGTGTATGGCATAACAAGCCGTTGCTTTATGCCTTTATCCGTCAATACTTTCCGTACCTTCTGATTGTTAAATTCTGCGCCATTATCACTCAATACTTCTTTAACAGTATGACCAGACACATTGGAAGATGCCAACATCTCTTTCAGCTTTTCATGTACCTCTGACTTCTCTCGAAGAAAGTACACAAACCTGTAACGCGTGAATTCATCTTTGAACAGTACAAAGTAACGATACTTAGATATGGACAGAGGGAATGGACCACACACATCAGTGTGTATGCGTTCTACAGGCTGAGTGGCTTTTTCCCGTACACCTAACTTCTGTCTGTGGGACTTTCCAAATATACAGCCTTCGCATAATTCTCCAGTTTCCTTGGTTTTAATACCGAGTTCCCTCTCGATTAGACTTCTAACATGTCTTTTATTCTGGTGAGCCATTCGTTCATGGTAGAGTTGCAGCATAACCACTTTCTGTACCAAATTGACAATTACTTTAGATGGAGGTACAATCCTACAGTTAAGCCCGTACAGACCTCCATACCTTTCTCTTTGTCCTCTAACTGTAATTTGTCCATCAATCTTCATTGAACAAGAAGTGACGCGCGACTCAAATAAGCTCCCAGGATTTCTATCTTGTGTCGACAGTACCGAAAACAGATTTCTGCTTATCTGGGGAACGTACCAAACATCTCTCAATGTTGACTTGACAACCTTCTTGTTAACCACAGCTTCAATGCTTAGCGATCCTTGCTCTACAGCCTTAATCACATTTCCATCAGCTGTTGTTACAGTGTGATCAACATCAAAATATTTAAAATCTTGATACAAATCTAACCGCATCGTAACATGATTTGTAGCACCGTTATCCACATACCATTTGTCACAATCAGCGTCAGATTCAGCTGAGTTCACAGATAGTAATACCATGTTAACTCCTTTGTTGTCCTCCACAACTTGACGAGATACACTCCTCTTAGGGCAGTCTTTCTTAAGGTGACCAACTTCTTTGCAATTGTAGCATCTTATTTTCTTCTTACTTGTCCCTGGAGTTACGTCTTCACCCTTTTTAATACATTTCTTCCATGTTTTCACCGCAAGGGCATCACAACTAGACTCACCGTCTTTACCGTTGTTGCAAAGTACCTTTTCATATGTACACAGCTGACTTGTAATATTCTCAATGGTCCGATCCTTTTTAGACATCAGCAACCAGCTCGATTTGAAGGAAAAATAACTTTCTGGTAATGTGTCTAAGATTTTGCAAATTAATAAAATATCTGGAAGTTCCTTACAGTCTTCTTCTTTCATTAATTCTTGCCTTAAGCTGTACCAGACATTTTTCAGCTTCGAGATATGCGTTGCAATATCATCAACAGTATCTTTTTTGTAACTGAAGAACTGCAAACATAAATCATATAGACGATCTTCGCTCACGCCTTCATACAATCTATGAAGTTCATCCCATACTTCTCTGGACGTTGAGAATCTTAGAACCTTGTCTAATGAGTCATCAGAAATATTGTTTGTTATAAGTAACAATGCCGTACTATCCAGTCAGTTGTATTTTTTCATATTGTCATTATAAAGAGCCAAATCTGCTGCAGCTGTAGCGCCAGCCCCACATGCAGGTATAACCGGTCTCTTTACCTTGCCCTCTACAATGTCTATGAGACCATCCATGCCCCTTAGCAATGCAGACATCCGGTACTTCCATTGTATCCAATTTGTACCCTCAAGTTTAGCAATCTGAACCTTTCACAACTCCATTCTGGATAAATAAGCCCATAACCTATTATAGAACGACTATTTTACTTGTTAGCATTAGTTTATTTTGTAATTAACAAGATTAGCTGTTCTTTTCACATATTGACACTCCTTGACACACATGACATTTTTTTCTTCTTTTTTCATCCACAATTACTTGGTAAGAAAGAGGTCGCACATTGCAGTCATATGCAACCTTAATAAATCACGCGTGATTCAGTACGGGAAACTGCCGCGACTGGAGTGTATGAAAATCACGCAGTTTTGTTAAAAGTTCCAAACAAAGGGACAAAAAGGTTAGAAGGAATATTACACAAGCAGTTATGTCCGCTGGTCTTACGGTGCGTTTGCATTGGCGAAACATTCAAGACAAAACATGTTGAAATGTTCCTGTGAAAAATTGTATGGAACATTGACAGAAAATAGTGATTTCAACATGTTTTGTCCTAAATGTTTCGCCAGTGCAAACGCACGGTAAGCGTGATTAACTAGTTAGTATTACCGTGCGTTTGCACTGGCGAAACATTACAACAAAACATGTTTAAATCTCTAGTTGCTGTCAAAAATTGTATGGAACATTGACAGAAAATAGAGATTTCAACATGTTTTGTCTTAAATGTTTCGCCAGTGCAAACGCACGGTTAATGAATGTTGTGATATTGATAACTATTAGGTACCTATGCAAAATAACCGTGCGTTTGCACTGGCGAAACATTCAAGACAAAACATGTTGAAATCTCTAGTTGCTGTCAAAAATTGTATGGAACTTTGACAGAAAGTAGAGATTGCAAACGCACGGTAATGTTAACTTTTAAATATTTAACCTAGAATAAAGGTGGATGCGCCAAGGTAGCCCGCGAAATTAAAATTTTCTTACGTTTTTTGCAATTTGCAGGTCAGTGTCAGATTGTATGTTGATCTAAATATTATTAGCGGCCGTAACAAATATGGGTTTACAGAATTATAAATATTAGAATCAGCAATACAACTTCCTAAGTTAATTTATGTGCATTGAATGAAATCATGACATTTGGCACTTTCATCACTCATAAGTTTTAGCTTAGCCTGTAACTGTGGGTGCGTTCCGAGTTACGCAGTAATCGATTTGGGCGTGCTAAAACCCGTTCCCAATTAGCATAATCGCGATAACGATGTCCCGTGAATCGTCATAGATGACGTCATGACATGCGCCATCTTGCGATAACGCCGACCATGCTCTAAAATATGATCACCGTGAGCGCTGTCAATGTGGATGTCAAATAGTGTCATAGTGACAGTTGTTCTGTTTTGTTTTGACTTTTTGAGTCGTACCAATAGTTTCAAAATTGTGAAGAAGAAGACGTTTGATGTGTATATTGTAATAACCATGAGTATTCAAGTGAATATCATGCTCACATTAGAGCAATACGAGAGGGCTAAGAGAGGTAAGTGCTGAATTTTAGCTTACTTCCAATTCTTCCCACTGCTCAAACGATTATGATGCAAACGTTTTACTCATCACAACTGCTTAGCTGTCTGTTTGCAAAAGCTTTCTTACAGTTTTGAAAGTGCATACAACCACTCTTTAGCTATTGTCTTCTGATCAATCATAAATGTTTACTTAACTGGTTCTTGCTGTTTACAGATACTGAATATGTACAGTAATTGGTGAATGACTTTAATGCAAATATGCCTAGCCGAGAAACAGAGTCACAGCTGAATGAACCAACGGAACAATACGGTAAGTATTTTATATTATTATCTGAATGTGCCTGTTGTGTTTGCATAACATATCATGTTGACAACATTATGTGGTCACTCTTACTCCAATACTTAATCTATAACAAAAGTAAGATAAAAGTGTTCTATGGTTTTGTCTTATTAGTATGTTGGTTAATTGCTCTCAGATTCTATCAATTTAAAGTTATAAAAGCATTTTCTTTAGTATATAAAAATATTCTATATTTTATTCCAGGATATGATTATCTATGTGCCAAGTTTCATTCAAATCATCGCAAACAATATTATTGCAGTGTTAGTAGGAAGTACCTTCTTAATATTATATTTTTATTTCAGTAGATCCCGAGTCACCTTCTCTATTCATTTGGAACGGGGCATGCATTTTGTTGCTACTCATATTATACAGTGAGCTTATAGAACATTTTGAAAAAATGCATCTTAAGATGGTGTATGACATCATAGCAAGAACAATGTGCAACATACAATAATAATGTTACTTGCACCCAGTGTCAGTCAAAACTAAACAGTTTAAAAAACATTATAAAAAGATAGTGGATCACAATGCGACATCTGGAAACGATAGGGCAACATGGCCTTACTTTGATGTAAGACTTTACTTTGCTTTTTTTGGTTGTTAACCCGGAACTGATTCATTTTGCAGTTGTAGTGTAACAACAACAATAATTAAATTTAAGTTTTTTAAAGATCTCAGTATAGATATAATCAGCACCTGTTTTATTATTAGTAGCACTACTTGTGATTTTTTATTAGTTTTTAAGATTTGATCAGTACCTGTTGACTTAGTAGTATACTGTGATTGTTTATTAGTTATGATTTGATCAATAAGTACTTACCTGTTTTAATTAGTGGTAAGTATAGATACTTGTGATTTTTTATTTGTTTTAAGATTTGATCAGTACCCATTTGAAGATTTGAATAGAATTATTTTATATTATTCTTTGAATACCTGGTACAATTGTGAATTTTATTAATGTTTAATTGTACTGTATGTTTGTGATTTTACATAATATTTACTATAATAGATAAGGAGTTAATTATATAAGTACATAAGACTTTTGTTACTGTTGTACTGTTTGATATTTTTCTTATATTAGCATAAATAATAATTAGGAAAATAATGTCGCTTGTAGCGCGAGTAGGGTACCTGAGCTTCAGTCTGATTATACTGTGATTCTAATTGATTGTTAATAAAAATGTTCTATTACTATTATTGTTGAAAATTATTTGCATACCCATCCCAATACATGGCGCTATGGTAACAAGTTCCCTTCTCATATCTTTTAAATACTTACATGAATAAGAATAGGTATTAAAAAAAAAAGAAAATCTACTTGCCAAGAATGAATTTCACATTTACTTACCTATCAGTTGCAATACTATATACAATTTAAGTTTTAAGTATCTAAATATAAAACTTATTCAAATGATAAAGGATGTTATAAGTAAAACTACAAAATAGACAATAAAATTAGATCATTTATTGAATGTTAAGAAGTTTAATTACACTGTCCTATTGGCCAATGTTTGTCGCTTGCGCATCCCTTCTTCTCTCCTCCCGTTGATGCTGTCGGTAGTATTTGGCGACCAGAGTCAATAGAGCACAGAACATTAGTACTCAAGAGCAATAGAGTCAGCGAGACAACCAACAAACTGATGCGTTGAACTTCCATTTTCAAAAATATCCAATCAGTCTTTCTTGTGCAAGGTTTGAGGTTATGTTTATGTTATGAAGTTGAGCGACGGACTGCGTGAACGCGTTCACGAGCGTTCCGAATTGATGACAGCTGTCAGCTGTCATAATCGTGATATCTAAAAGGGAACGCAAGATAACGATGTGAGCGCTGTCAGCGATTATTTTCTAATTCGGAAAGCGGCCTGTGTGAGCGTGTTCTATTCTATTCTATTCTATTTTTATTAATGGCAATGGTGCCGAGCCGATGTCGACAATTCTGCCAATGTCAGATGTGCTATGAGAAAAAGTGCGAAGGAGGGAAAAAAAAAAAAAAAAAAAAATATTCTAAGTTAAAAAAAAAAAAAAAAACCAATTTACTGTGAAACTTGTTGACAGGTATTAGTACACTGAAACAAACAGATAAAATATATTATTAGTAGTTAGTTAGTTGTAAGTCAACAATGATCACAAACTACACAAAAAAACATCATAATTTGATGTCATTAACTCGGATAAAAAACATCAAAGCCTGAAGGAGCTTTGGAGAAGAATGTGTTAGTAAGGATGGAAAGTTAGTTGGGACAGGGATCTTTAATTTAGGGAGATGGCTATACAAGTCATGGGCTGGATTGTTATTGGAGCAGTTAAAAAAGATGTGCTCCAAAGTACCTTCATCCAACCCACATTCACAGAGCGATGTATCTCTGACCCGGATTTTGTGAAGGAAAACCGGAGAACAACAATGGCCTATACGAAGACGGCAGAGAATGGATATTATTTTCTTCGATGATTTTTTATATGAATTGAACCAAGGCTTGGGTGTAACGTTAGGTTGTATAGCATGATAAAAGGCACCTTTCCGTTTACTTGAATTTTGCCACTGTATCTGCCATGAGGTTAGCAAGTTCTTTTTAGGAAGGCTCAGCAAGTCGTAGCCCTGACATTGGAAGTGTTTAAGTTCGACGTCCTGGGACGTAACAGCATCCTTAGCAAGAGCGTCAACATATTCGTTTCCTCTTATGCCACAATGACTTGGAATCCAAACCAGGTGAACAGTTTTGTGATTCTTGGCACAAGAGAAAAGAGACTTTTTGATTTGGAGAAGAATTGGACTATGAAGTTTATTTTTAAGAGGATTCTGCTCCAAAGCTTGTAAGCAACTAAGTGAGTCTGTAAAGATGACACCAAATCGAATGCTATAAGACTCTATAAATAGACACGCTTCTAATATGGCCACGCACTCACCCGTAAACACTGAAGATTGTACAGGACATTTGAATTTTAAAACAATTTTGGAATTTTGGTAGTATACCGCAGCACCAGTACAACTTGCTTCCGATAATTTAGAGGCGTCCGTGAAAAATCTATCAAAATTGTACCACCGCTCACCAACCGCCGCGTTGAAAATAGAGTCCGCCGAGGGAGATCTTTTGGAGATGCCAATATTGTAGAAAATGTCTGGTTTAAAACAGATAATTTCATAGTCAAAACTGAAAATAGGGAGTTTTGGGAACTGAGTAATGGGGGAATCTAAACTTTGATAACAACGGAAGGATTTTAAGAACAAAGGGATTTCTTTATGGTTCCAATAATTGGAACTCCGGCAAACAACATCCAAGTCGACCACTTTTTGAACAAGAGGGTGGGAGGATTTGGTAATGACTCTAGCCCAAAATCTCGATGCTAGGTACTGCCTTCTCAAGGCCAACGGTGGTTCTGCGCACTCTACCTGCAACGCGTTAATTGGCGAGGACTTCATACAACCTGACATGATCCGTAGACACTTGGCCTGGATTCTGTCCAACCCAGTCAAAGCCCCTTTGTTGCATGGAATTAAAATAAAGGATCCGTAGTCCATAACGCTCCGGATTAAGGCATTGTATACCAGTTTCATGGTGTAAGGATGTGCACCCCACCAGACACCGGCGAGTACTTTTAATATGGGGATAGTTCTCTCGCATCTATTCACTAAATAATTTAGATGATGTAAACCACTTAATCTGGAGTCTAAAAAAACGCCTAAAAATTTTACTTTTGTAGAAACCGGTATATAATATCCTTGGATGCCCACTGAGATTTGAGGAATCAGCCTCCTGCGGGAAAATACAATTACAGCACTTTTGGGGGCAGATAAACTCAGACCGTGTGAATTTAGCCATTGGTTTAGAGAGTTCAGGGATACGCAGAGAGATGATGTAGCGTCGCCAACTGAGTTATTGGCGACATATAAGGCCAAGTCGTCGGCGTACTGAAGAATTTGACAATCGTTATTGAGGCAAGAACCAATGGCAGCTGTGTATAAGTTGTACAATATGGGGCTAAGAACAGAGCCTTGTGGTAGGCCCTTCCATGACATCCTGACGTCAAATTCCTCACCCGGGACTCTCAAAACCAAAGTTCGCGACATGAGCAAGCTGCAGATGCACTGTACCATTCTCTCCGGTATTCTCAGCTGTTGCAATTTTTGCCTGAGAATGGGAAGAAGGACATTGTCATAAGCAGAGGAAATGTCTAAAAAGGCAGCGACTACGGATTCCTTTTTGGAAAGCGATGAGCGTATATCTGAAACCAAAACTCCAACACTGTCCATGGTACTGAGTCCCTTTCTGAAGCCAAATTGAGACCCAGGAAGTAAGTCTCTGGATTCTACTATAAATTCAAGTCGGTTCTTTATTAAATGTTCAAAAATTTTTGCAAGGACTGACGACAAAGCGATTGGTCTGAAGCTGTTTGGGTCATCAGCATGCTTGCCAGGTTTTAAAATAGCTTCATTACCTGGACGTTTACGGATGTTAGGCTGGCAAGGGAGGATTTGGGACTCCAGACTACATACTACATCTGCAAATTGGCTTAATGGGTTAGATGTGGGACTAAAGTTGGAAGGAGCAAAACCAGAAAGTGGGGTAGTTGGAATATCATCAGGAGGGTCAGGGGGTTTATTTTTATCCAAATTCATACTGAATCTGAATAATGGTGTCTATATACTTATATAAAAACAAACCTGATAGCAGGCAACAACGAGACGCACACAAACAAACACAATAGCAAGTCACAATAAACGCAATATCACAGAAAAACAGCTAAAATTCTTATCACACGTGTTACCCAAAAGCACACTGTGGCGAGAATCGTGTGAGCGTGTTCACGAGCGTTCCGAATTGATGACAGCTGTCAGCTGTCATAATCATGTTTACTAAAACGGAACGCATGATAACGATGTGAGCACTGTCAGCGATTATTTTCTAATTCGGAAAGCAGCCTGAGTGTACATCGTGAAAATAAATAAATTAAAAAAAATGCAGCGACGGATAATTTGTCAACAAATGTCAATGTCATGTCAAAGAAAATGTCAAAGTCAGCCATCCGTCCGGTCCGAGCTCCCCGCTCCGCTCTCTTCCCACCCTCTCTTTCAGAAGTTTCAACCATGGCGGCCGGGGTAGGTTAAAACTTATCGTGAAAAATCTTGATAATCGAATCGTTATTAATTCTGTTTACATCAAAGAAACACAATATATAACTTAATTGATGTACGATATCTTTATTTTTATAGGTACTTTACACCTATCCAGAAAACTTCCGTGCTTACAAGGCGTTGATCGCCGCACAGTACTCCGGAGCTGATGTGAAAGTAGCTCCTAACTTTGTGTTCGGTGAAACTAACAAGTCTGCAGAATTCTTGAAAAAGTTCCCAGCCGGTAAAGTGAGTGCCTTTCTGATCGAATTCGTAATAATTTCCGGTCCGTTTTTGGTGGTAATATTTTGTGAGTGTGACGTGTAAATTTTGCGATTTATTGTAGGTACCTGCGTACGAAAGTGCTGACGGAAAGGTTCTGCTGTCCGAGAGCAATGCCATCGCCTATTATGGTAAGTTTTCATACTTAATTATATCATAATATGTCGGAGTTCAACCTCAAGTTAATTGTACAGCTGCTAGTAATAACCTACAAAAAAATATCTTGTACGGTCCGGCTTATACAGCGGAATTCTTATCTGCTGAATGAGCAAACTGCCAGCAACTACATATGGCGAATGATTCACAGAACTTTCAATTGTTTATTAGTTATGCAGCAGATAGTTTATCTTATCCTTGCAATCAAGGAGACCCCCAAATGTCTAGTTATCTGTACTTATAGATTTTTTAGTGCTCTTATTGATAAAGTCTTGTTATAATCAATGAATAAATTAAAAATCCCGTCCAAGAATAAATGTATCAGGATGAGTCACTGACCTGCAACCTGTCAATGTACAGTCGACAAATCTTCCGCATGCTCACCTTTCAGGCGATAATCGCGTAGCACCGCTCTCGACTCGATCGCCCAATGCATGCGTTTTGACCAATGGCTAAATGTTTTTATTACACCTGCAGGGCATGTAGCAAATAATAATACAATATGGATTTGTATGAATATACTCACACAAATACATGTATATTGTCTCTAATTAGGCGAAACCAGGAAGGGGTGTGGTTTGTCACTAGCTGCGCTGCCACAGAAATGTTTTCTTAAGTGAGCATGCTTAATGTTTGTTGATTGTACGTTTTTAAATGTAAGAAAAATTGCATCTCGCGGACTATCCTGAAGCTTTCGCCAAAACAGAAAAGTAGTTTAACCTATAAAGCATTGATTGATGAAATAATGATTTCTGTTATAAGACCCTGGGCCACCACAATGATAGTGATCTATTTCATCCATCCACACATCAAATATATTGCTCAATAAAATATGTTGTTAATATTGGTAATAGTAGAGTACATAATCAAATGTTTAGGTAAGATGAGAGTTAAGATAATCCTTACTTATATTATAATTACGAAGTAACTGTCTGTCTGTCGCGCTTTCACGCCAAAACTACTGGACCGATATAAATGAAATTTGGTGCACAGATAGTCTAGAGCCTGAAAAAGGACATAGGCTACTTTTTATCGACATACCACGCGGGCGAACCCGCGGGCGGAAGCTAGTCCTAACATATTATAAAACAAAGTCCTCCACCGCGTCTGTCTGTCGTCCCGCTCGCGATAAAACTCAAAAACTACTGCACCGATTTTCATGCTGGTTTCACCAATGGATAGAGTGGTTCTCGAGTAAGGTTTTAGTATATATTAACCGTCATCCACTCGGGCGAAGCCACAGGTATCAGCTAGTTATTTTATAAATTAAATGACCTAACTCACATGTTACAGTGTCAAGTACTGCACTGCGAGGTGCAGATGCAGCCACACAGGCGCGTGTGTGGCAATGGGCCTCGTGGGCTGACAGTGAGCTGCTGCCTGCCTCATGCGCCTGGGTCTTCCCCTACCTCGGTATCATGCAGTTCAACAAACAGGTTCACAGTCTTCTCTATTCTAGATACCTTAACTATTCTGCATGTATAGTTAACTTTGTGAGAATGAGGCACCTAACCCTTAGTGCTCGGCGACACGAAGTCGTGGATGCGCCGTCGCCGCGGTGGTTGCGCGGTCGCGGTGTCGTGTCAGCGCGGTCGCGGTCTCGTGTCGGCGCGGTCGCGGTGTCGTGTCGGTGCGGTCGCGGGGGGTGTCGTGTCGCCGCGGTCACGGTGTCGTGTCGGCGTGGTCGCGGTGTCGTGGCGGCGCGGTCGCGATGTCGTGTCGGCGTAGTCGCGGTGTCGTGTCGCCGTGGTGGCGGTCTCGTGTCGGCGCGGTCGCGGTGTCGTGTCGGTGCGGTCGCGGGGGGTGTCGTGTCCGCGCGGTCGCGGTGTCGTGTCGGCGTGGTCACGGTGTCGTGTCGCCGTGGTGGCGGCGCGGTCGCGGTGTCGTGTCGCCGTCGGCGCGGTCGCGGTGTCGTGTCGGCGCGGTCGCGGTGTCGTGTCGCGGTGTCGTGTCGCCGTGGTGGCGGCGCGGTCGCGATGTCGTGTCGGCGTAGTCGCGGTGTCGTGTCGCCGTGGTGGCGGTCTCGTGTCGGCGCGGTCGCGGTGTCGTGTCGGTGCGGTCGCGGGGGGTGTCGTGTCCGCGTGGTCACGGTGTCGTGTCGCCGTGGTGGCGGCGCGGTCGCGGTGTCGTGTCGGCGCGGTCGCGGTGTCGTGTCGCCGCGGTCACGGTGTCGTGTCGGCGCGGTCGCGGTGGGTGTCGTGTCCGCGCGGTCGCGGTGTCGTGTCGGCGTGGTCGCAGTGTCGTGTCGCCGTGGTGGCGGCGCGTTCGCAGTGTCGTGTCGGCGTAGTCGCGGTGTCGTGTCGCCGTGGTGGCGGTGTCGTGTAGAGTATTTTATGACACTGGAGAAGGCGGCGCAATATTTCGATCATAAAAATCTGTGCCTGGGGGGGGGGCGATAGCTTCTTTTTAAAAAAAAACAAAAGCTGCTATGTCCTATAAAAATCCTTACTTCCTTACTAATATTATAAATGCGAAAGTAACTCTGTCTCTCTTGCTTTCAAGCCAAAACTACTGAACCGCTTTAAATTAAATTTGGTACACAGATAGTCTAGAGCCTGAGAAAGGCTACTTTTTATCGACATACCACGCGGGCGAAGCCGCGTGCGGGAGCTAGTTATGTATATAAATAAAACCATTTCAATAGAAGTTATCGACATGTTAATTTTCGTTACAAACATGACATTGAATCCAACTTTATTTTGCAAAAGAGAGCTGTCAGAGCCATTTATAATCTATGTTGCCTCGAATCTCTCAGGGAACTACTTAAAAGGATTAATATTATGATGGTACCTTGCCAATTCATTTATGAGAATATTATGTATGAAAGAAAAAATTTAAATCATTTTAAGAAAATAAGTGACAGACATAATTTTAATACTAGAAATAAAGATACAATAGATCAACCATTTTTCAGATTAGCTAAAGTACAAACATCTTTTATGGGGTACTGCGTTAAATGCTATAACAAAATACCTTGTGATATATTGCAATTAAATTAAAGAAAATTTAAAACTCATATAAAAGTACACTTTGTAAACAAGCTTATTACATATTAGAGGATTATATCCAGGATAAGAATGCTTGGAAACATGCTGGTCTTGCTCCATAGGACAATTTAGAGTCTGGACAAAATCAAACTGGTTGCTAATTTAGTTGTATATTTTATTATTTGTATGTCATAAATTTTTACACTCTGTGATTGCTTAAACTCACGCACTGACTTATTAGTATTGCCTACTTGTAAAAATGTTAGGAATATTGTAATATAGTATACTTTTACAATGTTTGTAAATATGTGAGCACCATGTACCTATCACATAACTAATTTATTTGTCATTGCACCATTTATAATTCTTTTTACCTTTCTTGGTACAGTAATCTTATTGTAGTTGCATCGTCTTCACATGTAATTATATAATTCATGTATACAAAATATTGTAAAACATTTTTAAAAAGAGTAATGGTGAAGTTTCTTTCCGATTCTTCTCCATACGAAAGCTACCTTTTGGAATGGGCAACTAGAATCAATTCTATTTCTTTGTTTTTCATTGACGTTCAAAAGTGCCTTTTATGTGCCTATTTGAAATTAATTATTTGACTTTGACCTCAACCCTATGTTAGTTTCGCTATCATTTTTACTAAAGGAAATAATCGCATGTCAAGTGCATCTAATTTTTGCTGAGGACATTGAAGGAGTTAATGAGCATAATGTATATTTGCAGAATGTAGAGCGCGCGAAGCAAGACCTGCTGTCGGCGCTGAAGGTGCTGGACGCGCACCTGCTGACGCGCACCTTCCTTGTCACCGAGCGCGTCACGCTGGCCGACATCGTCGTCTTCTGCACGCTCATACATGCATTCCAGGTACGCGCAATCATTACGTACGATTAGATGCAGAAAACAAAATTGACCGACTTCAAAAAAAACAAAACAAAAAAGGACTACTGTACTAAAAACCAAAAGACAAAAGTACTTCTTTAATAATAAGAGAAAAATAAAAAAATAACTTTAATTTCGGAAGTCGGTGTCTTTGCTTTTAATTTTAGTTTTTGGCCACCGAGTTCCGAAATTAAATATTTTTTTATATTTTTCTCTTATTATTAAAGAAGTACTTTTGTCTTTTGGTTTTTAGTACAGTAGTCCTTTTTTGTTTTGTTTTTTTTGAAGTCGGTCATTTTTTTTTTTACAGTTTTATTATTTTTCCATTTTTTGTGTAATTTGATTTTTGTAATCACCATGGGTAGACCAACTAAAGGAGCCGCCCGCATGAAGAAAAACAGAATTAAAGAGACTATTACTGCTGAAAAAGAACGCCTATCTAAGAATCGCAAACGGAGTGCTATGTCCGGTTCCCAAGAATCACCGTTAGCTCTTCATGCTAGGTTATCTCAGATGAGAAATTACATGCATTCTCATTTGTCACAGGAGTCGCCAAATGATAAGATCTGCCGACTCAATCTTATTCAAAAACGATTAAGTGGCGAGTCGTCTGAACAGCGCAAGTATCGTTTAGATGTTATACGAAACCGGCTGGCTAATGAGACTCCCGTGCCTTCTTAAGAATATAAGGGTGAATACTATACATTTGCTTACACTGTATAGTTCCCCTCATCATCATATTATAAGGTGACCATAATCAGATCTGTAATGTCAGTTACAACCTATATGGTTGCAAAGTTCTTATCAATATAAATGAATTAAGTCCAAACACAAGGTAATTACTGTGAACCGTTGAGGAGTTCCGTTAATCGTCCTTCGCCTCATCATCAGACCGTTAAGGAGTTCCCTCGACTGTCTTTCGTCTTCATCATCAGACCCCTAACGACAGTCACAACCCATCAAAGTGTAAAGTTTTTATCAATACAAATTAATCAAGCCCAAACACGAGGTATCTGCTGTAAACCATTGAGGAGTTCCCTTGACTGTCTTTCGGCTCCATCATCAGATCGACTCCAGACCTTCATAAAATTGTAGTGCTGTAAAATACTTAATGAATAAATTAAGGAATGCACTAGTTGCCCTTACGATTTTTGAAAGTTCCCCTCGATTTCTCTAGGATCCCATCATCAGATCCTGACTTGGTGACAATGGGACCACCTCAGAAGTATAAGCTTTTGAACAAAAAAAGAATTTTTTAAATCGGTTCACAAACAAAAAAAAAAAAAAAACAATCATCCGAACATTGTACCTCCTCCTTTTTTGAAGTCGGTAATGACGATCACATTAATTAGGCACTGGCAAACATAGTATAGGTTATTTGATTTGTATAAAATCAACTGTTTGAATATGATACACTGTTCTTTACTACTAAATTCTAGAGCCATTAGTTTGATCATTTTAATGTTTGCCTTTGCACCTAATTCTGAGAATGCTTTTTGATCAGTAGTCAGTGGCTGTGTAAGACCGATGCTGTCGTTACCTGTAGTAGATATGATAATATATTCATACAGAAGCTGTCTTTGTACTTTTGTAAAAAATAATAAATTTGGTCAGATACATCATTCACCTGCCCTTATCCCAATTTATTCGGGGTCGGCGCGACATGCCCGGTTCTTCCATACTTCTTCCATAGATAGATGGTGAATGAATGGGAATGTGCATGTTCGCAGCACGTGCTAGAGCCCCGCGCGCGCGCCGAGCTGGCCAACGTGTCGCGCTGGTTCCGCACGCTGGCGGCGGCGGCGCCCGCGCGCGGCGTGCTGGGCGAGCTGCGCCTGTGCGGGGCCGCGCCCAGCCACGACCCGCGGCGCTACCAGGAGCTGGCCGGCAGCAAGAAGGTATCGCTTTGTTCTTGTGTCCTATGGAAAATTTTGTTTAATCTTGTAAGTAGGTTTGTACAAACCCACACATCGACCATATTTTAAAAACCAAATTAAGTCAGCATTTCCTATCTGACTGCTCTAAGAAGAAATACTGAAACAAATTCTTTTAAAGTCCCGACATAATCTTGGTCAGGCCATATGAAGACCGTCTAGATTAGTGTCTGAAATGGTCTTTTGAGGAATTAATTTATTAGGCGTACCTGGACATGGTATACACTAAATAATTGTATGCAATATGTACCACCCATAAACGTAACAATATTACGGAAAAACGTAATCTTAAGAGAAAACATCAAGTCAAGATTAAACGCATCAGCAGACTTGCTGATCTTTGTACATAACAGGGCTTTCAAAAAATTTCTTGAAATTGAGCGTTTTACTCGTCTTTTGACGTGTGATTATGGCTTAGATATAGCCTCAAATCTAAAAAAAAATGTGCCTAAGAAAGTTTGATTATTTCTGTTGGCAGTGTATTAAATATTTAAATTTGTCTACACAAATCAGTAAAAACCTTGTTTTTGCAAAGGATGTTTCATAAAATTTAACTTTTGGACGTCTTTTGATGCTTTGTTACATCGAAGATATAGTAAATGAATCATTTAGCAAAATGTCCATGGCACAGCTGTATCTTGAACTTTCAAGAGCTTAAGACAATTTTTTATGTTTCATTCAATAATACACCAAATATAATTCCGTAAAACAGATAGACATTGATAATATTTTTCGTCCGAAATTATATTTTGTATCTATGAATATACATTTCATATTCGCACAGCGTGAGTGCGCCTGGGTGCGTGATACGCGGCGCACACAGGCGCACTGCGTGAGTGCGCCTGGGTGCGTGATCATATAATCTCAAGATTACACAACACTTTGATAGGTGAGTTAAAAAAAAACGATTGTAATGGAAATTTATAAGTATTTTCCTCTGATACTCTAATGTGAATATACAGGAAAAGTTATTGACCAGTGCGCAAATTTTTTTTGGTGGTTCAATATCTGTAATAGAACACATTTCCATTATTTATTCAATACTTTTTTTTTTTTATCCTACTTTAAGTCAGTCAAGTATGGACACAAACTATTCGTAATAATATCAATGGGCGCGTGCGGCGGCCGGCGCACAGGCGGCGGTGTTGCACGGGGGTGCACCCCCTCCCGGGCGGCAGGGCGGCGCCGAGCGCTGTGGCCGACAGTTCGCTCATCGCACGCGCTGTCGTGTGACGTCGCGTCTAATCGCTTTCCCGCGCAAGCGCCGCGCTGCACGTGTCGTGCTTGTACCTACCGGTCACGATGTCGGACTTCAGTAACCGCGAGTTTTACGAGATGGTGCGAGTGTATGTACTGAGTGGTGAAAGTTTGCGAGCAGCTCGCAGAATGTATGCGACGGAGAGCATACCTCTAATGTGAGCCCATGGAATCCTTAACCCCGCGGTCCCTAATGAAAGATTGTAACCCACGTAAATAATAAAAGACGTTTTCTAGTTTTTTTATAATAGACTGACTTTTATTGTCACATAATGTCTACAATGTTAAATAGATGGCGCTAGCAGTTACATAGCTTTTTTTATTAGGTACTAACACCTCCGCTTAACAAAAATAATACTGAAAACATCTATGAAACAGGTAAAATACCAAGCTTTTTCATGAAATAATTGTGTTTAATAGACCCTAAACTTTTGGTTAAAATGTCTGCTGGCATTTCAGCCGTCTCCAAATAAGCTATTTTAACAAAATTATTAGTTACTGCCTCTCTGACAAAATGATATCTAATGTTTAGATCTGCAATGAAAAATTGAGTTTGAAACCAATTTCTGCGCACTCTGACTATCATTAAATAGGACAATTGGTTCTGAATTTTCTACAATCTCATACAGTATATTTTTTAAATATATTGCCTCTTTACTTGCTTCTGACATAGAAATGTATTCTGCTTCCGTTGAGGATAAAGCTACATGTCTTTGCTTTCTACATTCAAATGAAATCACCGTATTTGACAACTTAAAACAAAATCCCAAAAATGATTTTCTATTATTTACATCTGAACCCCAGCCTGCATCTACAAAACCTTCAATACAAAAATTATCTTTAGAAAACACAAGACCATTGTTTTTGGTTTTTTTTAAATACCTTAACACCCTTTTAGCATGCTTCCAGTGAATCTCGTCATAAGAGTTATTAAACTGACTAAGAAAACTTACACTATAAGCAATATCAGGTCTAGTTAAAACTGCTAAATACATTAAACTTCCTATTAGTTGTCTAAATGGATAATCTTGACAAACATTCTGAGATTTTTCTAATTTTAAATTAATCTCCATAGGAGTTTTTGCAGTTTTACAGCTTGTCATATTAAACTTCCTTAGTAAATTGTCTACATATTGAGCTTGATCAACTGTTATTACATTCTCCTTAATGTTGACCCTTAAGGAGGAACATACGGTCTGTTCCGGGCCATTTTCCCGCTAGATGGCGCTGAAGTCAGCATGTTTGGTTTATTTTGTTTTATGTGAAATTGGAGCATTACTAAGTCGTAGGAGTAATCTTTGCGCAAATAAGCCATTACGCTTTATTGAACTTGGTCATAGTAATGCCTCAAAATCCACCCAATTAGACACAAAGACAGAAAATAACATCTACCATTGAATATACAGTCTCTTACGCACACATACGTATTCCCTACGTTTACTAAGATTGAACACTAGATAGCGTGTATTTAAAAAAGTGGGCTGAACTTTTTTGTAGGAATATTTTTAGGAAAATAAAAGTTGTATTTATAAGCGAAAACTATTTAATTGATAAATAATTTTGGGAAATAAATAATGTCAACAATATGTACAATAACATATGTATTTAATTTTATTACCTTACACTAATTAAATAACTATCAAAACAAAACTATTTGAAGTGACACAATGATACATAATTTATAAAATAACCAAGTATTACAATAATTACAGACATTACAAAAATATGTTAGAAACTTTATATAATTTATAAAAAGAGAACAACAAATCTAATGAAATACAAAATTTTGTATGCGATTATAACCAGGAAGGCGAAACAATATTTTCATAATGTCTAAGCACTTTTATCTACAAGTTTTTAGTAAAACAAAAATCTAAAGAGCAGCTTATTGAGTTCAATAAAGTATTATTTCACCTTTTACAGTAAATACAAATAAAAAATAATATACAATGATAATGTTGATTCTAAACAAACTACTACAAAAATACAACTGAACAAAAATCACTTCTTGTCTTGAAACTGCTGCTACACAGCTGCTGCAAAGAAAAATAACTTTACTTAGTATGTTTCTTACTTTTGACGAATATTATTTAATAGTCATTTTAAAATGTTATTTACCATCAATCTCCAAGCTGCTCTAAAATGGACTCGAATTTCCAACAGATATTGATGTTGAAGTACGATTTTTCACTAGAATAACATAATAACTTATTAATTGATACAATTTATGAAGTAAATAAACGAAAGTAATACCTAGTAATAGATACTGGGACATACTTACCATTCAAATCTATACATTTCGCATTTTTCTGAACACGTCTCAAAATTGTTTCTGGCAAAATACAGTTTTTAAAGAAGTCTAATAGCTTCGGTATCATATTGCTCATAAATTCATTATCTCAACAAACTTCTACCACAGTCAAAGGTTCAGTGACTGAAATAAAACATATGAAGTAGCACTTATCCATTTTGCTGACACGCATTTGTCCTTGAACCTGAAATAGGTTTTAATTATAATATGAGAAAACTAGATACTGAAATAAATTATAAAGTAGACATGCAATAGAATACCATCCGCACTTGGTCGATATACCGTCTAGTCGTACCAAGCGCTTCTCTTCCACATTTATTATGCGCACGGCCAAAGTGTGGAACTCTCTGCCAGCATCTGTGTTTCCCTTCCACGTACAACCCGTCAGCCTTCAAAACAAAAGTGAACAGGCATCTTCTGGGCTTGCTCGTTCCATCATAGACCTCATCTATCGCTTTCCATCAGGCGTGTTCGAGGTCAAGAGCAGTCCAAAAAAACATTAAAAAAAATTATCAACTTACTTGATAGTAATAATCGTGCTTTTTATTCATGACTAAAACATTATTATCCAATTTTAGAGCAAAGTTTTTCTTTTCTACTGCACCTGCATCTAGGCTTTGATTTTTCCTCGCCAATGATGGAAAGTACTTGATCTCAATAACAGCTCTCTCATTTTCAATTATACCTGTAACAAATTGACACAAAATATATAACAACTTCATGACATTTGATACAAGAAATTCAATCTCCTATCGTGCTCGTAATCTTTGGTCTCTCGCGATTATAACTAGTATTATAATTTTCTACATTTTCCAAATATATAGTAAATAAAATTGAAGCTTTTTATAGAAAACTTACCATCTGGACTGCCAGCTAAACATCCAAATTCTTCATCAATAAAAAGGCCTGAAGGCCTGACAATTTTATTATATTGTTGCATAAACATACTTTTTGCCACATTCTCATTTTGCTGCCCATATAACATGTCTTTTGTACAAATATTCTTTTTATATAGAATATCCTTTACATGATTGTGACATGGAGTGGTAATACGGCGTTTGCAAATCTGTAAACATAAAAGATACACAATAACGGTGTCGTATGGACGCCGGTTTGTTTGTTCGAGTAGACATTGTAGACGTAATCTAAATCTGAAATATTGAAAAAGAAAAAGAATGTGTTACTATTATACACAGTATTTGAATAAAATCCAGCAGTATCGTATTTCACAACCATAATAAACAGAACGGAGTCGAAGTCTTGTAAGATAATCTGTCAACTGATGCAGATGCAGAATTCATTATTGTGGCGATTACGTTCAGAACTCTAACACATCCTGAGAAAATAGAATAATAAAATGTATAGTAAAAATTTTACTTATCTTTAGATTCCTGGTAGAATATTGGTCGACAATGAATGAGATACTTATTTATTTATTTTTAAACAATAAATCACCTCTATTTGATGTAAGAAACTCAATTATTTGTTTGTTTCTGAACGCACCACACCGTGCCGGCCGCCGGCGAAACTGCGACCAGAGTATAATAATAATAGCGGGACTGACGCGACATCACAAATAAAAATAATGTTTATCTGTCTGTAAAATGCATACAAGGTTTTTTTTACATAACCTGGCAAAACCATATCCCATGACTGCGCCACCCATTCTTTGATTTTACCGAATTGTAATAATTTAATTTATGGTGACCAAAAAATATACAAATTGTCAGCATCGACCGGATACGTAGGTAATAACTACTGTGACGAGATTTCAGTCTAAAACCCAACTCACGGGCCTACTGGCTGTTTTAATACCGCCGAAATATGGTACTTACTTACTTTTATTTTACAATAAAATAGCATATTTTGAATAATTAATAAAATGATTATACCTAGTATACATTGCATTATTTCTATTCAATTGGTATCAAATACCTACTAGAAATAATGCAATTTGAATCAATGAAAATAGCATCACATTTCATCACGCAACAAATTCCGCGCGCAAATCCTAGTGCATCAAGCGAGAAACTTGAAAATGTATTTTTGTTACATTTCAATCATTACGAAACGAGGGAACGAAGTTTGGCAACGTGTGTCAATGTCGATTAGGTCAAGTACTCAAGGATAGGAAGTACGGCAACGTCGCGTCTACGAGTAATGATATTTTAAATGTTGCCGCACAACAATAATAATTATGTAATAAAATTGTTTACATTGCCGTCTAAGGTCGTGAGTGTTATGGTAATGAAATGTTTATTTTTTAAATGATAGGTAGAAAATAAAATAGATCAATTACTATACTTATTATATATTGTTTTATCAGAATTATAATATCGCCAGGACGCCATCTAGCGCTGCAATTTCTAAACTACAACAAACATGGCGCTATATTTTGCTTGTCAAAACGAACCCACACATGTAAAGAAATTTCAAATTTTGCCTGGATTTCACGATCGTTTTTCTCAGTTATTAATGTAAGTTATTTCCTAAAAAGGTCGTTTGCGCACACATTTCACTGTAGAAAAGTGATCAAATGATTCGTTTTTAACAAAGAGTGTCTATTTTTAGCGTAAAGCTAAATCTAAAAATGTATGGGCGGCCGATCGGAACATCAACCTTAAGCCTAAACATTGTTTTAACTGACCTAAGTTTTTTATCTTGAATTTACAGCTCAGTTCATTTACTAATTGCTCAGTTGCTGTCACACAGTTAGAAAACACAAAAAAGTCGTCAACAAAAAGTGCTATAATAATTGTCTTGTCTGTCGTGTCTAATAATATCCAAATTTCGTTGTTCGTAGGTTGGTTAAAATAATTGATTGCTTGGTTTAGTTGGTTTTGATTCTTGGGTTTTCGTTGTGACTGTCTAGAGCAGGGATCCCCAAACTATTTTGGACAAGTGACCTCTTTTCCAAAATGAACTGTTACCTCAGACCCCCATGGCCAAATTACCTACTTTTAAGATCAACCCCATTATTCATAATGGTCCGCTAACTTAAAACAGCTGCTACAGAGTGTTTTATTTTTCATTCTGACTTAGGTCAATAGAAGAAGACAGAGTGAGAATTAGCAATGCTTTAAGTTAGCAGACTATTATGAATAAGGGGGCCTATCTTTCGTTTTTTCCTATTGATAAAAAATACCTAGGTACTAAGGTACCAATTGGAAAACTTTGCACTTGGTTAAGTGAGTAAAGTTCACTTCATTTTCTCATCAAAATTTAACAAAATAAAAAGACATACAATTCAGTAAATATCAAGTTTAATTTATAATGATTATTACAAATTAGGTACTTAAAGAATCTTAAGTGGGTAGGAAATTATATTAAAAAAAGTATTAATTCGCAAAGAGAAAATAAAACATTCAGTGTGATGGATGAACCTGGTGACTATCTACCAATCTAGCTACATCCGGTTCAATATTGGTGAGTTGCAGCCTTAAATCTCCAAGTTCGTTGATTTTCAAGCGGTTTCTTTGTTTCGTCAAAATATTTGTTACCACATTGAAGCTTTGTTCTTCAGCTAGGTATGATGATGGAAAAGCGATAAGGTATTTTTCAGCAATGTTCCACAATGTAGGATACTGTTTCAATGTTGCGTTGCAACCAGAACTTCTGATAGCCTTGCTTGAACTTCTGCTTTAGCTCTTCGTCTGTGCTGACGGTAATCATCTCTTCTTGCATTATCACATTGGCTTCTTCTATGGCTGCGGTATTGTACGGATTTATTTTCCATTGAGGAATTTGTAAATTTAAAAGATCCTCAAACCTCTCCGTAAAATCCTTGTGTAATGCGTCCAAGTGAGTGACATATAATAAAATGTCATCATCTTGAAGCATTTCTGGTAATTTTGACAAATGCAGAAACTGCGAATATTCTTTTCTGCCTAAATTTTGTTTATAAAGGATTAGTATACCCACGAAGGCCGATATTATTAATTTTGTTTTAATCAAGTTAAGATCGTCACCCTGCAGCTGCAAATTAACTTTGTTGAACTTTCCAAAGATATCAGTCAAGTAATAAATATCTGTTTTACAATTGTTCAGATTTTCTTTCAAATTCGGATCTTTTTCTTGTAAAAACTCTAACACAGATTCAAAAATGGCTGAAAATCTTTCTAAGCAAGAGCCTTTTGATAGCCAGCGAACTTCAGTGTGCAGAAGTAATCGAGTAGACTTCGCCGTTTTTCTCACATATCTGAGCAAATAACTGAGAGTTCAAAGAATTGCTTCGAATCTTGTTGATAGCATTTATTACATATTGTAAAGACTTATGCAATCTGGGACTCAGCTTTTTTGCTACTAAATGCTGCCTGTGAATCACGCAGCGAATGACCAGTACATCAGGCAGTTGTCGCTTTAAGTGAGCTATAAAGCCACGATGACGACCAACCATAGACGGTGCACCATCAGTCGCAACAGAAACAATGTTCTTCCATGGAATAGCTTTGTCAGTAAAAAAATGTTCCACGGCCTGAAAAATCGATTCTCCTCTGGTATCAGTCTCTAAATATGTAGCAAAAAGCAGTTCTTGGCACATATTTTCATCTTTGATATATCGAACATATCCTAACAACAGAGCTTCATTGCCGGGTAATGTAGACTCGTCCAACTGGAGAGAGAATCGGTTGGTCTGTAAGAACTTGCATAAAATGTTTTCCACATCCCGTCCCATCTCGTCTATGCGTCTCTGAACGGTGTTATTGCTCAAAGGTATTCTCTTTAAAATATCATGTGCTGGTTTGTGCAATACATTGTTAAGGACCTCCGCAATGGCTGGTAAGATAAGCTGCTCTCCAATTGTGTGGGGTGTCCCCGACTTCGCTATTAGTAAAGATATATTATAGGACGCTCGTAAACCATCATCGTCTTTAATAGATGATGACGCAAACATCGATCTTATGGATGCCCTTTTGTCTAGTTTTTCTTTCAAGTGCTTGAAAAAATGGCAAGGGCTTACTTTTTTTGTCAGCATGTACTCTTGATAAGTGGTCATCCATTTTTGAAGGCTTCATGGCATTGTTACTGAATACTTTTTCACATATGAGACACATCGGCAAGTGTTGATTTAATGGAGATGCAATAAATCCGAACTTCAAGTAGTCCAAACTGTATTGTCTGCATTTTTTTTTCGTGTCCGCCGTCATAAAACTCTCAGGAATCCTGCAAATAAAAAAATAAGAAACTACCTAAATAAAAAACCACAATGTATGCCCCACTGTATGGCAATGCTGATGCGCTGTGCCGAATAAAAACTGTTTGGTACTTACCCTGTTAATTTTTCATAAACTGCAGATATTTTATGTTTACGCTGTTAACTCGCGTAGGGACCTCAGCATTTTGTAAATTCTTTTTCAGTCACTTTACTTCACTTATTAGCTATGTAATAACTTTGTAATCTCTTGAAATAAATGAGTACTTATATGAGTTATTATCGTTCAAGCTCCAACGAATTTCAAAACGCAAATGAACTTTCAACCTAAGTGCAAGCTCGTTAAATAGTAAAATATCAGGAACATGTTTGGACTTGCAACTTGATCATGAATTCGTTCGTGTTAAATCGCGTAAGCGTCAAATAGAGAGCAAGTCAAAACGCGCCTGAAAGACGTACGCTCGAACTCATTATCTTGCACAAACTTGTCCACACTGACTTGCCGAGTTTTTCATCTTGTACGAACTTGAGACTTTACATTACTACAACAATGCTATTTCCTACAAAAATATTAATTATCTAAGTACACACTAATGTTCTTTATTATTCTTTATTAGTGATCGATGTTTATAGTACATTATTGTAAACTAATAATAATGAGAAAAGATTTGATTTTTTGTATGTTTTTTTTGTGTGTATGTGTTGCCTCTGTCGTAAATAGTATAAAGTCGTATTATTTGTACGTTACATTATCTTTTGAAAGCTATGCTAGTACTTTACTTTCATTCTTAGGGACTAACCAACTACAGAACCCTTCATTGTGCGTGGTCCGACACGCACTTGACCGATTTTTTTATATTTTCTTTTGCTTATTTCGCAAATGGTGTGTCCTATGGCAAAAACAATGAAAATTTTAACTCCCTTTATAGAATCCATAAACCCCTAATACTCAACCTGTAGGTATTTTTTTTTCATATTTTCCATACAAAATCTTTTTACAAAAAAAAAAACAACCGACTTCCAAAAAAACACTACAACGTGAAAATTAACTTTAATTTCGGTGGTCGGTGTCTTTGGTTTTGAATTATCGTTTTTACCCACCGACTTCCGAAGTTTTTATTTCTGGCTTTTTAGTGGGTCAGTTTGTAATTTATCTAAGTTACAATAGCCTAATGTCAAATGCCTATTACAAAATATTGCTTTCCCCGATGCAGGGACGTTAATCGTTGAGGAGTTCTCCTGGTATTTCACCATCAGCTCCACTTTACCATATACATTGTGATGAGCATATATTGCTTGGCAAACATATTTAAGTAATCGAATCGCAACCCGTGAAATACTTATTATTGAGTAGATCCAGTGGCCATCTCTGGTGAGAGTGAGTCTCTCATTTTTTTTTAGTTCCTGACTTTATGTCCTCTAGAGGGCGCCATTTTTATTTAATGTGACGTCACATAGCCTATAACCAGCGGACGATCAAGACGCTTCCAACGCAACCTCATTAGTCAAATTGTGATGAGGCGTTAAGAAGATATGAGAGAACAGATGAACATACATACATACATACCGGTCAAAAAACCTTCCTTTTTTTCTTTACCGTAGTCGGGTAAAAAGAGACATACACAAATTATGAAGTACATTTAAAAATTTCGTGAATGCTTAAAAAAATTATCATGGTCAGAAATACTCCTGGAAAATGATTTAAACATAGCATTCAGTTAGAGGAGCTCGTGGCTACGTAATAACAGCCGCACGGGTCGATCCATCAGGTTAAGCTACGCTTGCCGGGGTTGGTCCGTGGATGGGTGACCATCTTTACATACCGAGACTCCTCCGTGCCTCGGAAAGCACGTTAAGCCGTTGGTCCCGGCTGTCATTTGTGGATCTTTGACAGTCGTTGCGGGTCGTCAGAAGCCCGAAAGTCTGACAACCAGTCTTACCAAGGGGTATCGTATTACCCAGATACTGGGTTGTGGAGGTCAGATAGGCATTCGCTCCATGTAAAATACTGGTATTCAGCTGCATCCGGTTAGACTGGAAGCCGACCCCAACATAGTTGGGAAAAGGCTAGGCAGATGATGATTCAGTTAGTTTCATGAAATAATATGTCTATTCTATAATCTCTGCTTCCCAAAAATAAAAGTAAAAGTAAATATTAATAATAAAAATAAACAAAAGGTTAAAACAAAGTTGCATAATCAAAAGGACACTACGCTACAATACTATGAAAATAAAAACTCAGCTAATTAAACTAAATAGATAACATACTCAAGTTTATTGAAGTAATGTATTTATTATAGGCAAAGAAACACTTACATTAAATTTATAAATAGAAGTGAAAACAAATGCAAAGCCACTTGGACAGTTGTGAAAAAAGAAATACTTAATACTAACTACAAAGATGACATAGAGAACATTAAAGTTGGTAACACAATACTTACAAACCCCGGTGAAATAGCATCTGCTTTAATAGCCAATACCGATTCTGTCAAAAATATTAGAAAAATGCATGTATAAAAGACTAGGTAATTTTTGTAACAAATTTGACAAATAAACATCAATATGGCTTTCAATAAATCAAATCTACGACATTAACCATCTTCTCTCCGACAAAAACAATACTATCCAATATTAAATAAAAACTATCTGACTACAAATGAATCAATATTTTGATACCTTTGTTTTATTTTATTGTAATCTAATAAACTACGCCGATTACAGATTGGCTAGTTATTAGTGTTGTATGTGTCAGGTGGTATCACCCAGCTCAAAATAGCGGAATAATGACATACGGATACGGATTATCTTACACGGAATGGTGAGCGTACATAATTTTTTGACACATACAACACTTATAACTAACCCATCTGTAATCGGCATAGTATATTGGATTAACGAGCGTTGACAGCGTTGCCGCCGTACAAAAAAATGTTTCTACTACTGCCTGCCACCATTCAAATAAAATGTAATTATCCCAAATCGTCTTACAAAATGGGTGATCCCTTAATTGAAGCAGCACAATCCCATGCCTAGACTTTTTGGCATAGTTTCCACTTTATAACTGACGAGCTTTTGCCCGCGGCTTCGCCCGCGTGGATGTCGGATATCGTCTCACGGGAACGTACTACCGTGATACTTAAGAAATTCTGTGTTTCCTAGACTAACTTTCATCGGCTATATCACCCCTTATCGTTGCGGATGGAGATTTTTTCACATCCGCGGATGCGGATTTTAAGATATTTTTCCAAATATCACTTTGCGCCGGTGGTGGCTCTGTAAATTCAATTTTTTAATAATCTATCAGCTGCAGAAATCTCGCTTAGCACATAATGCTCACTACATTATTCACAATTTCACAATAACATTCGAAAACTGAAATGTGCACTGAAACCTACAATTATAAACGCGTTATGGCTGATTTACGTCAAACAAATGATACACAATAACAAAAACGCGTCGGATCCTGTCACCGAATGAAATCTTCGCTCGTACGAGTCAGTGAGCGAATGAGCGCGTGCGTACAGCGCGGATGTCCAAATCGATGCGGAAGCTCCGCGGTTGTGGATGCGGATATCCGCAATATCCCTGGTTGTGACTATTAAAGTAAACGCAGTGGAATTTGGTTTTTATAATATATATTGCATGCGATATCAAAAGTACAGAGTAGCCTAGCAACCACCACATAGATCATTATTTAAATCTAGAAGGGAAGACTTCATAAAGTAACTGCTGGAAATGCTTTCCTAACATTCCCTCCTCTTCCTTTTCAAACCAAAGTCTTCGCAAAGCTTTACCAGTCAGGGTTTGAATAATGGCTTTGTAAATATATCAGCCAATTGTTCTTGCGTAGGCACCTGCTGAATTTGGATAACTTCTTCAGACACACATTGCCTTACATAGAAATGCCTTAGCTTGATGTGCTTTGTCTTGCGATGATATTCGTAAGGCGGATTATGAGCTAATTTTACTGCAGACTCATTATCAATATGCAGTACTGGTGTTTCTAATTTTTCACTTACATTTTTAAACAACCTCTTTAGCCAAATCATTTCACGGCACGCCTCACTGGCAGCTACTATTTCTGCTTCAGTGGACGACAGCGCAAATGAGGTTTGCTTCACACTTCTCCAGGAGATTGCTGGTCCAGCGAACATACATATCAACCCGCTAGTAGAACAACCACTCAAGTTGTCGCCTCCATGATCTACATCACTGTAACATATGAGTCGTTTCTCATTCTTTTTGAACTCTAGACCAGTCTCGGTTGTTCCTTTGAGGTAACGAAAGATTCTCTTCAATTGTAACACATTCGTATTCGTTGGGTTATCTAAGGTTCTTGATAAGACTCCGACTGCATAGGCAATATCAGGCCTTGTACCCACCATGAGATAAGCCAACGCTCCTACAGCTTGTCTATAGGGAATTTTGTGTTACAGATCTTTCTGCCAACTTTTTTGCAGGAATATCTTTAACTATTGGTGTTCCAACGGCTTTACAGTTACTCATTCCATACTTCTCCAAAACCTTTTTAGTATAGGCGGCTTGATGAACTCTTATAGTCCCATCATTGTTTCGCTCTAACTCTAGCCCAAGAAAGTACGATGGCTGCTTAGTCATTATCTTGAAACGTACTTTGAGTTCGTTTTCAATAAAAATTGTCAGCTTCTACGTCATCAGACGAGGACAATAATCCATCATCAACGTACAAAGCTAGCAAAATCTTTGTTTTTCCACGTTGTCTCACGTATACACATGGATCTGCTTCGCTCTGTGTAAATCCAGATTCAATAAAAAAGTCGTGAATACACACGTTCCAACATTTAGGCGCTTGTTTAAGTCCATAAAGACTTCTTAGCAGCTTACACACCTTGCCAGATCCGTCATTGTATCCCTCAGGTGGTCGCACGTATATCTCTTCCTTCACCTTGCCATATAGGAAAGCTGTTGAGACGTAAACTTGTTTAAGCGATAAACCTTCATTTGCGGCTATACTTAATAATACTCGGATTGTGCTTAGTTTCGCAACAGGGCTAAATGTCATTGCTGTTCCAGAACCATGGGGTGTATGGCATTGTCAGCCTGGCTTAATCCCGTGTTGCCTTAGCGTACTTTGTACTTGTTCATTGTCAAATTCGCCTCCATTGTCACTTAGTAACTCTTGAATGACGTGTCCTGATGTTTTAGCTTCTGCTAGAAAATCCTTCAAGCGTGCTTGAACTTCAGACTTTTGTCGTAGGAAGTATACGTATCGAAAACGGGTGAAATCATCCTTGAATAGAACAAAGTATCTATACTTTGAGATTGAATATACAAAAGGTCCACACACATCAGTGTGTATTAGCTCTCCAAGTCGTGTAGTTCTTTCTCTGGTCCCAAACGTCCTTCTGTGGGCTTTTCCATAAGCGCAACCTTCGCAAACTTCATTGTTACTTTGAGATTTGAATTGTATACCAAATTCTCTGTGCATAACTTGTTTCACATGTCTTTTGTTTTGGTGTCCCAAACGTTTATGGTACAGTTGAAGTTGGTTAGTAACTGTCAGTTGGTTAATCTCAAGTTTAGGTGTAATCACTTTTATTTTAAGTTTATACAAACCTCTATACTTGTTCCGAGTACCGACTAACTTTGTCTTACCGTCAACCTTAAATGAACATGACCTAGTATTTGATTCAAATGAGCTACTCTCACAAAGATCCTGTGCGGCTAGCACTGAGAACAAATTTCTTTGTATGCAGGGAACATAACAAACATTTGTGAGCGTAATTGTTTCGTTTTGGCCGTTAATGTCAGCTTGTATTTGTATTGAGCGCTTTCCGATAGCATCAATATTTTCACCATTTGCTGTCATTACTCTGTGAGATTCGCTAAAGTACTCGAAAGATGCATACTGATCTCCTCTATTGGTAACGTGACTTGTTGCTCCATTATCTACGTACCATGAGTCTTTATCAATAGTCTTACCAAGAGATAAAGCTAAACTTTTCAATGCAGCAGCTTTTGAAGTGGATTACTTTGGAGGTTTTGGGGGTCTACCAACCGCAATCCATTTCTTGCATTGCTTCACTCGATGTCCGCTTGCTCCGCAATAGTTGCACTTGAACTTTCTTTGTAATCTTGCTTTCTGCTATGTACCGTCAGTACTTCCGTGCTGGATTAACCTTCAGCTTCAGATTTATTTTTATCTTTCAAAGCTCTCTCGTGAGCGCACAACTGGGTGGTCAAATTCTCGATTGTACGTACGATCTTTCACTGTAATCAGTAGCCAACTTGATTTAAAACTGAAATACTCTTCTGATAGGGAATCCAATATCATGCATATCAAAAGAATTTCTGGTAGTTGATTGCAAACTGTTGACAAAGCTTGATTCAGATCATCCCAAATATTCTTTATCGCAGACATATGCGAATCCATGTCATGAGTGGGGTCTTTCTTGTAGTTAAAAAGTTGCATACACAGATCGTAGGTTCGGTCCTGTGATCCTCTTTCGTAAAGACGGTTTAACTCGTCCCACAAATCACTCGCAGTTGTAAAACGCATTACTTTCTTCAGCATTTCGTCGGTCATATTGGTGGCCAGCAGTAACAGTGCAGTGCTTTCTATTTTATTATAACTGTCACATTCTACCTTGTACTTTGTAAGAGCTTCCGCTGTGGCTCCTTCACCCGGGTGTGCCGGCTTTATTAGAGTACCCTGCACCGCTTCTAAGGTGCCTGTGTTACTCCGCAGCAGCAACATCACTTTATATTTCCAGGTCGGCCAGTTGTTTCCATCGAATAGTCCTATTTCGAGTTTCATTTTTGAAGACAATATGATTTACTCTTTCGAACTTTTATTCTTTAGAAAAACAAAAATAAAGCTTTTATACTCTTATTTTTGCACGCTCGCTACCATATTAAAGGGGTAAATATTTGAACGTCGAATATTAAAATACCTACGGGTAAAATGTCACTGTTCAAAACATCGAAAATTTAAATATCGATTGTATCGAAATATCGAAAATTGTTATACCTAAGCTTAAAATTTCTAAGATTAAAATGCCGAGTGATTAAAATATCGACTGATTCAAAATGTCGACAGTCATTATACCTAAGTTCGAAATGTCAACATTTACTACACCTAAGTATATTATATTTATAAAATGGTGAAAAAAATTCTGCGTGGAACTTGGTGCAAAATGTCGTGCACACTATTTCATCTCTATTTTTTCTAATCCAGTAAAAATTATGCAAACAAGGATGCTTGCTTCAAGCATGCAACATGCAAGCAAACATGCAGCGTGCAAGCAGTCATGCAGCATGCAAGCAAGCATGCAGCGTACAAACAAGCGTGCAACATGCAAGTAGGTATGCAACATGCAGCAAGCATTGTTTCTGTCACGGCTCCGGCGCTGCTGGGCTTGGGCGGCTCCACGCGATCTAATCGTCGCAGATGGTTTTAACGCTCACCACCGCAGCCTCGGCATGCTGGCCGGCAGGGCCGGCCAGCCTCAGCCGCGGCGGCGAGCCTTCAAAACACCTGCTCCTCAGCTCACGGGCCGCCCCACCCCTCCGCGCCTACGCAGGCTTAAATTACACTCCAGGGGTAGGGCAGACAAGACTGCGTAAGTCGGTTTTGCAGCGATTCGTTTCTGTCACAATTTTTTTTAGCACAACGTTTTATTTTATGACACTATTTTAATTTAATATGCGAACAAAAAAATTCGGAAACGTGATCGGTTCCCATGTAGGACATTCGATACTCTGTACTTAGATATTTAGGTCTTTCGATGTCACTAGATAATTAGATAATTAGAAAATTAAAGTAAACGCAGCGGAATTAGGTTTTTATAATATATATTGCGTGCGATATCAAAAGTACAGATAATAACAAGTGTAGCCTAGCAACCACCACATAGATCATTATTTAAATCTAGAAGGGAAGACTTCATAAAGTACCTGCTTTTTTTTTTTTTGAGGGTGGGAAATCATCCAATGACTTCTCCCGCTGTGGGCAGAGCGGAAGGGCATGTCAGACTTTAACTGACTAAAACCCACCCGTGTTCCTTCATTTGCCTGTTGCCAAGGTCCCAGTATCCCTTCCGGACTTTCCCGCAACCCTGGCAGGCATCGGTCCTAGCGGACCCCGCTAATTGTGCTGACATCTCTTTGAGGCGCGCGTGGAACACGACGCGCCATCGACCCGGGCCTGGTCTTTATCGGACGGCGAGCTGCCCGTTGCTCACCGTCCGCAAGCCCGCGCCTATGGTGGCCGGGAATCCGCCTGGGATTCCCGACGCCCAGGGCGTCTCCAACGGCGGCGGTTAGGGGCGTGAGGGCGCAATCTTTGCCTTTCCCTCACGCGTTCCGCCTCCTCCTTCGCGAGCATTACTGCTTCCCAGAAGGAGGTGATGGCTTCCCATGCCCTCTCGCTCCGTACCATGGCCTGGACCAGGGCTGGACGCGAGAGGTCATTGCCGCCAATCGCCTCCACGAGGACACGGCGGTGCTCCGCCCAAGCAGGGCATACCTCCACCGTATGCTCCACCGTGTCCTCCGGGCGATCCGCACAGTGGTGACACCCGGGCGTTTCCTCCCGCCTAATCCTACACAGGAACCTCCCGAAGCTGCCATGTCCGGTGAGGACCTGTGTCAGGCGGAAGGTGAGGACGCCGTGGCGCCTCCCTAGCCACTCCTCAAAGAGGGGACTTATCGCCGCAATTGTGGCGTGCCCAATAAAGTACCTGCTGGAAATGCTTTCCTAACAGTAACGTCATCAGTTGCGCATCAAATCTATACATTTATGATGAGAAACAAATTTTTGACCAGTCCGTCCATTCTACGCATGTTTTAAATTTGTGACCTTTCACTTTCAGGATGCTGGTGACAAAAAGAAGGAAAAAAAGGCTGAAAAGAAGGACCAGCCCAAGAAGAAGGAACCCGAGCCCGAGCCCGAGCCCGCAGACGAACTCGACGAGAAACCTAAGGAATCCAAGGACCCCTTCGACTCCATGCCTAAAGGGTAACTACCTACATGAACGCTGACTGCCACTACTCTCTCTATGTTATAGTCACCATCTTATCCGAATAGTTAATAGAATTTAGGATTAACGACAGCATTAGTATGGATGCGCCTGCTCCCGGGATTTGATTCTTTGGCCTTTGTAACGCTGAAAAAATGAAGAGCAATATGAAAATATCAAATAGAATTAAACAAATAAATAATAATTATATAATACTAGCTTCCGCCCGCGGCTTCGCCCGCGTGGTATGTCGATAAAAAGTAGCCTATGTCCTTTCTCAGGCTCTAGACTATCTGTGTACCAAATTTCATTCAAATCGGTTCAGTAGTTTTGGCGTGAAAGCGCGACAGACAGACAGACAGAGCATTCTAATGTTTCCCTTTACGATAAATATGAATGGCTGACTGGCAGTTGTAAATAAAATAAAATGTTTTGTTTCGCGTGTTAACTTTTCTCAGATTCAAGTAGTTTATGTAATAAAGGGGTTTTTACTTTCATAATCTGACGATTTTTCGCTAATTCGTATGAAGCTCTACACCCGCGCGGCCAATTCCCTCTAGTGGCCGTGAGCGAAAACTCTGAATTGTAAAATTCCAGGCCCTGAATATTTCTCGTTGAACGCCCTCTGCTTAATTATTTTTTGATTTTTTTTAATGTAGCTCTCGTTCTTGTACTGACAAAATGCCATGCATTTCTGATATTTTCGTTAGATGGCGTTGCGCTATTAGGAGCGTAGGAGCTTAGTAAAGATTATATCTGCGGTTGAAATCACTTGTTGAACTGTGCGAGTGTGCGTGGCTTGTGAAAGCGAGCTTTTTGAATGTGACTTTATAAATAAGTTTGAGAAAAGTAGATGGAAATAGGAATTTAATGAAACGGTTTATTGACACTGTTCTTTTGTTAGGTAAACAAGAAGTAGCTTTTCGCGGCCACGATGAAGTTCCGAAGTGACATCATAACAAGTTTTTTTTTTTCTTGCTCCGGGTTACCTCTCCCAAAAAATCACCCTTCGCAACTGCTTCAGATTAAAAATCCATTGAGTGTTAGTACATTAAAACTTATGAACCTGGTGTTAGTAGTTAAAATAAAAACATTATAATTCAGTACTTATTACCTAATGTGGGTATTAACCCAGTGCTGGACGTAACGCTTGTCTAGCCTATCCGCAATATCAGACAGGATGCTGTTGGTGCTGGCGCGCAACGCATCGCTTGCGGAGCACGGCGTGGGTGGTGTGGATTTAGGAGACGAATTATACAATCTGCCACGGAAATGTTTTCACCATTGTCTAATTATCTAGTCGCAGGCAGATTGTATGATTCGACCTATTGAACTGGGTGAAATAGGTTAGGTTAGAATTGTGACCAGCCGCGGTGAAAACTATTTATCTAATCATCCCACGACATGCACGGCGTCACACAGAGCGAATGCGAGACTAGAAGCGAGAGCCACAGTTGTGGTTATTTCCAAATTCTAAACAAGTTCAGTTCGCTGCACCTAGTTTGACGTCTCCGCTTCGGTTCACATTCTCCACGTTTTCGGTTCGGTTCGCAGTTATGTTTGACTTTGACTTAAACGAAATTAGTATATAAAATCTTCTCCCGAATGAAAAGAATACTAAACTCATTAAATTTTCAACGCCAAATGACAGGTAGCAGCTTTCTACCAATGTTAAAGTTAATGGAATAGAGTTGGACCCCGTTGAGTCGACAGTTTTTCTTGGAATAACCACTGACGGTAAATTATAATGGGGCCCACACACAGAAAAATTGTCAGGAAGGCTTAGTGCGGACATTATTGCTATCTTTGTTTCACAGAAAAGGGCTGTTCGAGCCATTTACAACCTAGGTCCAAGAGATTCCCTTCGAGAAAAATTCAAAGAAATAGATATTCTGACTGTAGCGTCACAATATATATTTGAAATCCTATTGTATGTACAGAAAAATATATCAAATTTTAAGAAAATGTCCGATATTCATTTTTTAAATACCAGGATTAAACAAAATCTTGCTGTACATCGCACTCGTCTCCACAGAGTACGCAACTTGTTCATGGGCAATGTATTTTATGTCGCTTTTATAACAAACACCCCATTGACATTCGAAACTTACCCATTAAACGATTTAAAAGCTTTTATTTATTTATTTATTAATATACAACCCCTTAGTTCTATCTTTACAGGTTACCCTAATGCGATAGTTAAGTACACTTACATTATATAAACTAAATTCACAATAAAATAAACAGACAACACCTAAGTTAACTTAATTATAATAAAACGCCCTAGAGGTCGCCAGGGTAAAGTCGCTCAGTGTACAAGAAAACAAGTCTATTTCATCGGCCACCGCGATGTGCGTCAGCGGCGCGCGCGGCGGGCGCCACCCCAGCCGCGGCCGCCGTATTAAAACCAAACTTACATGGGATTGAGCTACGCGCTTTGCTAAGCATTGTGACATTTTGAATATTATGGAAAATCATCAAAATATACCTACCAGTTTTATAAACAAATTGGCATTATTGAATATTATTTACAACATGACATGATAACGTTGTAAAATATTGTATTATTGTGAATGTGAGGACTATGTGGATATTTATTTTGTTTTTATTTTTTTTCGTTCTCAGTTAGTTTAACGATGGTCTGGCAATTTGAGAACTCTGCGGCCTACCCAAATGTCCTTTCTTTGTTATTGTTCGTCGAGTCGTTGAGCTCTTTAAGTTCTGAATTGAGCTCCACTATTACTGACAAATGCTCTCACTGACTGGACCGGTCCACTCAAATCTGTGTGGTTCTTTCCTCAAAAGACCATTTCAGACTCGTAATCTACATGGTTCTCATAATATGACCTGACCAAAATTATGTCTGGAATTTAAGGCCTCATTTACGGAGACGCGGGGCGTCGAACGTGGCGTTGGGAGGCGCGGCCCGCACTGAATTCAAACATGGCCATTTATGGCGTTGTATGAGTGCATTTACGGAGAAGTGTTTTTTCACGCGTTTGCCTGAAATGGAGCGTTTATTGCGGCGGAGCCCGCGGATGGCATTCTCGATGAAGCCATGCCTGCGGCGGAACCTTCTGTCAGTATTATTTGGAAATCGCAACGGAGACGTAGTCACCGTCGCAATGGAGTAAGATATGATCGACTTTGCAAGTTGCGACACGTGCGCTCCTATCTCTCGCTAACCTAAAACTAGTCGGTTTGATTGAGTACCCCTTGTGTGCCTCACGTTGCCCGCCGCGTGCTTCGATACACGCGCGACGTGTCGCGGCGCGCCCGGCACTGTTCCCGTATCGCATTTTTACGAACAACATCGTACATTGCCATAAGTTTGTGTTTACGCGGGCGATGGTAAGTGCCGCTTCACGCGGCGCCGCACCGTAAACAGAAAAAGCGTCCGACGCGCCGCGAAACGCCGCGCAGCACGCGCCGCGCATCGCCCCGTGTCTCCGTAAATGAGGCCTTAAAGAGACTGACCTCTAAGTTTGTTTCGGCTTTTCTTCTCCGAGTAGTCTGATAGGAAAGGCCGAAAACATCAAGTTTATGTAAAAAAATAAATATATATGACGTGTAAAAGTGATTCCAATGGCCTATTTACAGAATAAACAATTTCATTTCCACTACCTTTTCCGATCTATGGTAATCACACCATTTATATCCATAATTAATTAATAATTATTATCATGAGTATGATTATAAATATTGCAGAACTTTCAATATGGACGACTACAAGCGTTGCTATTCAAATGAAGACGAAGCCAAGTCCATCCCATACTTCTGGGAGAAGTTCGACCCTGAGAACTATTCTATCTGGTACGCCGAGTACAAGTACCCCGAAGAGCTTGCGAAGGTGTTCATGAGCTGCAACCTTATCACCGGTACGTATTCACACCTTGATTATTTCATTTATTTATTTACACATTTGGTGGCACATTTTTTTATTTTTTTATCTGTATTTTGTTTAGGGGCTATTATCAAAGATATGTCAGCCCCATCGTACCCTTTTACATTAATTGGCTTACTTATTAATTACTAGCTTAGCCCCGCGGTTTCACCCGCGTAAGTCTCGATCCCGTGGGAATATCGAGATAAAAAGTATCCTATGTGTTAATCCAGGTTATAAACTATCTGTTTGCCAAATTTCATCCAAATCCATTCAGCCGTTTTTGCGTGATTGAGTAACAAACATCCAAACACACAAACATACAAACTTTCACATTTATAATATTAGTAGGATTTAATAATATTATTTACTAGCTAATGAATTAGAGTTATTCGTTGAGGACAATAATTAAATGGCACAACTTTTTAATAATCTCCGAAGATGGTAGAGTTAAGATGGATTGGATTATGCTACATCAAATTTATTTATTTTACAATCATTCACGAATAACTCACGTTCTACTCCGTTCCGAGCACACTCCATCAGCAAATGTTGTACGTCTTCGATTTGATTGCAAATTGTGCAATTATGAGAGTCAGCCTTTTTCATAAGAAATGCGAATTTTGCCGATGGATAGTGCCTAGAACGGAGTCTTAATAGCAATTTAACATGGTTTCTATCTAATTTAGTATTCTCGAACCCTGGTTCTCTGGATCATCTCGTGTTCCCTGGAACACGAGATGATCCAGAGATATTTTGAGAAAATTCTTTCCAGGAATTAAAGCATGCAGATTTAAATTTAGCTGTATATTCCCAGTAATCTGGTACATAATTAATTACACATCCGTCTATTACCGCTGATTTGCATATACGGTCAGCCTCCTAGTTACCTCTTAGTCCAATATGTGCTGGAACCTATTGCAATCTACATTTTATATTATTGTTTTTAAGTATAATTATAAGTTTTCAAATATCATACGCTATCGATGTGCCTCTGCTGTAGTCAGAGGCGCATCGAGCGATATGCTGGAGTGCGCTTTTGCCGTCTGAAAAAATTACTACATTATTTAAATTTTGATTCAAGATGTAATTAATCGCTTTGTAAATTGCTATGAGTTCCAGCGACATAATTGATATATCACAATTAATTTTATATCCAAACTTGTTCCCTAAAGTCTGGTCAAATAACCCCGCTCCTTGTCCCTGAGCACATTTAGATGCATTTAGTGTAAATTTAATGCCATCCGAAATATATTGTGTTCAGTTCTGCTACAGTATCACTCAGTAACACATTTGGGTTATAATTACGTTTAGAGGTGTTTAAACTTCTGAGTTCATTTATAATATTTTTTTGAATATACGATGTCCAGATTTCTAAACTAAACATTTTCAGATATTCTGATCTGTCATTTCTAATGTCTAACGTCATTGTATACTTTCACAAGTAATGGTTTTTTTTTTGTTTTGCCAATAAAAAGTAAGACAATAGTCGCTCAACTCGGATACAAGATTAATTGTGACATTATTTGACCACGATCGGCTTTTTAGACAGTATTTGTATGCTAAATATTTTCTTCTTCAATATAAAGGTGAGATACATAAATCTGATTCCATCAAATGAATAGGGGAGCTTTTAATGTAACCTCCTATTATTCGTAGGGCCTGGTTTTGCAGCTTGTCCAGTTTCAATAAATGTGTTTTGGCACTACAGTCATAGAGGAACGAACCATAATCCAGTCGACTTCTAATTAAGGAGATGTACAGTTTACGTATATGTTTAGTATGTATACCCCATGAGCTTCCCGTTAATTATTTAAAATATTCAAAAATTTTGAACTTTTCGCGATGGTTTTATTTACGTGTTTACTCCAACGCAAACTTTGGTCTAACCACAAACCCAAATATTTAATACATGGTGAAAATGTTATAGACTGTTCATTGACTTTAAGAGAAAGTAGTATTCTGCGTCTGCCCCTACTAAAAACACAATATGTACATTTATTGGGTGATCATTCCAGACCAAATTCGGCTAAAGACGTAACAATATGATCTAACGCATTTCGCATTTTGAATATACATTTCACATTTCATGTCTTTATCTTTAACATATATAACAAAATCATCTGCATATTGTGACACTACTACTGTATTATGATGTTGTTGACATACATTAAATGTAATTAAATTAAATAGTAGCGGGGATAAAGGGTCTCCTTGAGCTAGACCTTTATTACTCCATCGATCTGTTATTAAATCACTGTATTCTGTTTTAATTTTAAGATGTCTCTCATTCAAGAATGACCATATACAACGTGTAACGGAATAAACGCAAGAGCTCATACACCCCAATTAGAATATTAAATTATAAGACTAAAGTAATATCTGTAATTAAATTTAATTAAACCACACCTAGTTATTTTTTATAAAATAGACGTCCTGACTAAACATGAAACGAGGATAGCTATGAGCGTATTACAAATTTGGTTATGAATTTAAATAGGCTTTATATAAAGGCTTAAATTTCCTTAAATGAAATATTTTATTACCTTGTTATGACCAGTGATCGGAGTAGGTAGATTGAACTGGGGCCATTGATCCGAAACGTATATATTAATATGGACATTCCTCCGGAATTGGTGCATTATAAAAAAAGAACCGGAACTTATGTAGGAATTGTATTCTGCCAGAGTGGAAGGAGTCATTTGATGATTTGCCATCCTCAAAAAAAAAAGGTAGGAATTGTAATAAAATGAGCAAATAAATAAAATAGCAAATAAATAATGAATTAATTTAGTTTTGATACCTTCCTTTAAATTTTGAATTGAGTAGTAATAATATCACTACCAACATTAACAATATTTAATTGAATCCGGAAATACCGGAATTACTTTCCGGAAAAATGGCTTATCCATGTTATTCTTTCTGTGTGCATTTATGATACAAGTACCAAAAATCAATCTACCTACTCCGATCACTGGTTATGACGCAGTGGTTCTAATTTCAGTTAAATAAAAGATTTTTTCATCAAAAATTAACATAATATATAACACGGAGGGGTATCTATCCTCTCTCGTGTGCGATCAGTCTCCGGTGTAATTCTTCGTTGATGGTAGATATGGGTAGTTGGTTTTCAATGACACAAAACACTTAACTCAAACTCAAAGCGTTTATTTCAATTAGAACATTTACAGGCACTTTTGGATTATCACTTATTAAGGAGTCCTTCTGTTTGAGTTAGTTGGTGAAGCTAGTCGCCCATTCCAAAACGAAGTAGGTTCCTTACGGAGAAGAACGGGCAAGAAACTCCGTGGACACTCTTTTAAATCAATATCATTCTGTTACAGAGTTTACTCCTTCGACAATTACAAATAATTACAATTTCATTTCGACTACCCACGCATAGATAAAATACCCACACACGCTATATCCCGCCATTGTGTGTGTCTCTTCTCTCCGCGTGGGTGGACATGCCGCGTGTATCAATCCAAAATCTTATTACTTAGTCAGTTCAATAAAACTTACAAACAATGCTAAAATGCTTATCAGTTAATTCTTTTATAATTAAACAATGCTAATATTCATAGAATACAAAGGTTCTTCGGAATTAAACTTAAATCAGAAGCTTCATTACTTTCTAAGACATCATTATTACTATTTGACAACCCGGAAGTGGTTATCAAATAGTTCAAGGAATTTTAATGAAACAACAGGTATTCATTAGTAAATTTCTGTGTAAAATAATCTTATTACTTTATAGTTTGTTTCCTATTATTGAAACTTATTTCGTTCTCGTATTAAATTATAACATTCAGTTATTGATCATAATATTCACAATCCGCGCCATCTTATTCACATTAGGTAGCGCTATATCATAAACAAATTTACTCTGTCAAATGACCAATTGTTAATATGATTAAAAACCTAAAGACTATAAAATACTCGTAAATATTCCCTTTTAATTTTAACTATAGATTTAACTAAAACATCGAATTTAGTTTAATCTATTACTCCAGCTTCGCAAGTTCGATTTTACAATTTGGGCAATAGATGGCGTTTGATATCAAAAGATTCAATATCGTTCACAGATGCATGCAAATGGTTTTAACAGTACACCAGTTACCCAAATAGTTACGCATAAGATTATGTTATGATGTTTACAAACGCTCTTGTGGCGACATATATAAATAATGACGGAAATCGATTCAGAAGCCGATTCTGAGCAAACTACTTTCAGGTCTTGCGCTTATTCTGTTACACGTTGTATAAGTACAAAATTTTGATCCAATTTGCAGTTCATCCAAAACTTTAACTACTGCATCAACAGCTACTGCATTTTTTATATCCAGGAAACACGCTACCGTAGGTATATTTTTAGAAAAACCATTTTTTACATAAGTAACTAGGCGACTCAATGAATCTAAACAGGACAGGGATTTTCTAAAACCAATGTTGAGTGGTGATAATATTTTTCCCCTCTCAGTGTACCATTCTAGACGTCGTACTAACATTAAATGAAATATTTTGCATAAACATGAAGTTAGAGATATGGGCCTTAATTTAGGATCAGCAGCTGTATTATTTGCTTTAGGAATTGGTATTATCTGGATACTACTCCACGGAATAGGTACAATACCTGAACTAAAGATTTTGTTATATATATATAGTAAACAAGCTCTTGCGGAATTGGGAAGATTATAAATCATGGAATATGAAGTACCGTCCTCACCAGGTGCAGAATCCTTCTTTTTCAAACAATTTTGTAGTTCCTGGATACTAAAATCACACTCTAAAGTTTCATTTTTAGATACAAACATAGGTATTTTGTTTGTTACATAGTCGGGAGTCAGTGACCTTAGTAACTCATTTTGTTTATCGATAGGAGAGCAGCTGGTAGACGGTTTATAACCCTTTATCCACCGCATACGTCGCCACATGTCATAAACTGATACTACATGGTCAATGGAATCACAAAATCTCTGCCAACCCAATGATTTCGCTTTTTGAGTTACTTCATGAAATTCTTTAATTTTTTCTTCTAATTTGTACAAGTTATCAGGGGTTGGATTACCACGAAACTTTGCTAGAGACAAACCTTCGCTGCGCAACAATGTGGGATAACTCAGGTGTCTAATATTGTTTTGGTTCGAATTCTTTTGTGGGCTTAGAACTAAATTTAATGTAAGGAATATATTTATCAGCGGCTACATTTATTTGATTTATAAAAAGTCATACATTTCTTGAACATCTGAGTCATCGCACTGCACAGCAAAGCTTTTAGATAGAAAATCCATCCATATTCTTTCCAATTCGCCTTTTTGTAATTTCTTTTCCTATTAATAGTGAAATCATCAGGTATTGTGATAGTCAATTTAATTATAAGGTGATCACTGCCAAGATTTTCATTGAGTACTTTCCAGTCAAATTTGATTGCGATATCAGATGTAGCAAATGATATATCCGGTGAAGTTTTTTGTAAAGTCCCATTAACTAGTTTAATTCTTGTTGGCGAGCAATTATTAAGCGAAATCAAATCAAATCTTTATTTGTGAACATAAGTACAAAAAGATGTTATTTATACATTTTAGCTGATCTGTATGTTCGGCCAATAATCGGCATACAAATATAATATTAGTAATCAGGTTATTTTTACTATCATAATGAATAAAGTCTAGGATAAAAGAAATGAAGCAATTGAAAAATGTCATGAGCCGCATAAAATAAAGTAATTGAATTATATTATTAATTATTAAGAATGTCAAGAAAATTAAATTTAGTCATAATTTGTCATTTAAATAGTCTTCAATCGAGTAATACGTCTTTTCAACTAAAAACAGGAACAACTTTTTTTTAAATGGCTGACATTTTCCTCACTTCTGATACATTTTGGCAATTTATTGTATAATTTTGGAGCCATTACGAAAATACTGTTCTTGTATAAAGCAGTTTTAGATCCAACAGTTTGTAGCCGGTCAGCTCGACGCTGACTACCTACTCGGTCAAATTTATACATATTATTTTTGACGACCATAGATGTCTGGTATATGTACAATGAGGGCACTGTTAAAATTTTCATACTTTTAAAATATTGTTTACAGCTGTCAGTGGTTTGCAGGTTACAGATCGCTCTAATACACCTTTTCTGACACTTAAACACCATATCTTTACCCGAGGCGTTTCCCCAAAACATAATGCCATATTTTAATGCTGAGGCTACTAGACCATGATATGCAGTTAGTACGATGTTTTGATTGGCCGTTTTACTTAGCATACGCAGCGCATGAGAAAATTGGTTTACTTTACTACATACTTTGTCAATCTGGGTATTCCATTTTAATGTGCTTTCAATATTTAATCCCAGAAATTTTGTCACATTCGTCTCATCAATCCTTTTATCATTATATCTTATATCTAAATTTAAATTTTGATTTACTGTTTGTTGAAATTTCATTATTACTGTCTTATCTAAATTTATTACCAAATTATTATTCTCTAGCCAATTTATAACTGATTTTATGTTAGAGTTAATGTCTGATTCTAATGTATCTAATTGGTAACTGTTGAAAAGTAGAGTGCTGTCATCTGCAAACATTGTCATGGGATAGGTTGATGCTTTTGGGAAGTCATTTATATATATATAATAAATAGGAGAGGTCCAAGTATGCTACCTTGTGGAACTCCATACATCACTGTTCTCGGGCTAGATTTAAATGTTGTTTCATGTTTTTTACATATTCTATTAATAACTGTTATTTGCTGTCTATCTTGTAGGTATGATTTAATTAAATTTGATATGTTACCTCTAATCCCGTATGCGTCAAGTTTATTAATTAATATTCTATGGTCTACGCGGTCAAAGGCTTTCGACATGTCCATATATAGAGCCAGAGCCGGTTTTCTTTTATCTACGCTGTTGCTAACGAGTTTAAAAAAATCATAGATTGCCATGTCAATGGACTTATTTTTCCGGAAGCCCTTTTGGCTATCGTCAAATAATTTATTTTTCTCAAAATATGAATTGATTTGATTGTATATTACTCTTTCAAATATTTTTGACAAAATAGGTATCAGTGCTATAGGTCTATAGGAAGACATGTTGCCTTTATTATCTTTTTTGAAAAGCGGTTTTATGATACTAATTTTTAATTCTTTTGGAAAAACACCATGCAAGATGCACATATTGATCAGGTGACTAAGGACTGGTGCAATTATTGTAGATACTGTTTTAATTATTTTTGTGCTAATACCGTCATATCCAGTGCTGGGAGTATTCTTTAAAGACATAATAATTTTATGAATATCTTGTGGTATTGTAGGTTTCATAAACATGGACGAATTTATTGTATTTATTGGTAATTTATTATTATTATTTGAACTATTAATTGATTTGACTTGATCCGCAAAATAATTGTTAAAAGCCTCTGCTATATCAAGAGGGTTGGTAAGTATTTTATCATTTGCTTTAATTCTCATTGTGGATTGATTTGGTAAATTATGTTTGTTTTTATTTATGACTTTCCACGTTGCCTTACATCGATTCTTAGCCGAGTGAATGTAACGGTTATTGTGGGCTCTCTGCGTGAGATTGACAATTATTTTAAGCCGGTTAGACAACGCTTTGAAGTTTGTTTTATTATGTTCAGTCGGTGATAACCTGTATTTCCATAACAAAACTCTTTTTTTCTTGCTACATAATCTAATACCGCGACTAATCCAGTTTGGTTTTACTTTCGTCGATATTTTTATTTTAATGTTAGGAAAACATAAGTCATATAGCAATTTAAACCAGTCATAGAACAATTTGAATGCTTTTTCAGGGTCTGTTTCCTCATAAACATCAGAAAATGACAGTTGTTTTAAATAGTTTGCGAATTTTTCTAAATTTTCTTTTGAGTAGTCCCGTTTTGTACAGTGCCAGTAGTCTAAAAGGCACGTTTGTTTAACTGGACATCGTAAAAATTGTGCTGTGTGATCGGATACAGCTAGTTCCAAAACTTCTCCTTTAGCTCCTCGCACATTGTGGATTATATTATCAATGCAGATCCCACTGCTTAATCTAGTTGGAACGTTTACGGCAAATTTAAGATTATAACCCATTATTAAGTGCTTAAATTGCTGCGAACTTGTGGTATCTTTTAGCAAATCAATATTGTAGTCACCGCACAGAAGCACTTTTTTATTTGAGTGAATGGATAAAGAATTTAAAAGACTGTCTAATTTATTAAAAAATATTTCATGTTTGCTTTTTACTTCGGTACTATGTGGACTCCTATATAAACATATTATAATAATATTGTGGTCGGTGAGTTCCACTGCACAGCATTCAAAAATATTGGATACACTATATTTCGCAACTGACTCCAAAGTTCTATATTTAATACCGTTTCTTATCATTATACATGTGCCTCCATGTCTGGATTCTCTAGTGAAATGTGTGGCTAAAGTAAAATTAGGTATATGTAATAGGTTTACATCCGACAATATCATATTGTGCTCAGAAAAGCATAATACATCCACTATTTTCCCTGAATTATGTAGTCCCTCTAGCAGTACAGTAAATACATTGGATTTATTTAAGAGGCCTTTTATATTTTGATGCATAATATTGAGATTTTTATACACGAAAAAAACCTATCCTCATCACAGTGCTTAGTGTCATTTATAACAGAAATATCATTTTGTGTTAAAATTTTACCCGTGCTAAGATTTTGTATACAATTAATATCTTGGTAGGTAGTGTTTAGTGCGTTTAGGTTTAAAATAAAGCTCTCTAAGTCCGTTATTTATTATAATCAGGGTGTTTTCAAGCGAGGAATCCATTATTTGAGTGCCTCTTGAATTGGTTTTGGTAGACCAGTTAGAGTGATAGCCATTGAAGTCACCGGCTATCAAAGTTTTATTTGAAAAATAAGAAAAAATTTGGTCCCAGTCTGAAAGTTGTGTGACGACTGAAGATGGACAATAAAGTTCAACGACATTTTCTAAATCTTTACAATTAATTAATTTAGCACTTACTACTTCTATACCTGAAAAAAAATTAAATGTGATCGGATGGATTTATGAACGAAAATAGCAACACCACCGTAGGAGTCATACCTGCCTTTTCGATAAATGTTATAGCCACTTACATTAAAGTCCACTTCATTATCTAGCCATGTTTCACTCAGGATCGCTATATGAATTTTTTCTTTACTTAACAATTCTGTAAATGAAATAATTTTGGGCCGCAGAGATTGTGCGTTCCATTGAATAATGTTGATTCCTATATTTTTGTCTACATTATCCATTTATAACCTTCATAATTTTATCTAACCAGTTTCCTTTTAGCAGACAACTTAGTACAATCTTCTTTAATTCTTCATAGATATTTTTAAACAACAACAATATCTTTTCTTCAAATTTTCCTTCTGATGTGAATATTCTGTTAATTTTAATTAGAAAGGAGATTGGGCGTTTCTGCCCTGGAGCCCAATAGCGTTAAGATTTATATACCAATGGAAAGATTTCATCAAGAAGAATATTTCTTATTCTGAAGACTTCTCTCTATCGTTTGTACGAAAGGAGCTACAGAGCTTTAAATGTAAGTGATTAAATATTATTGTAATTCTGTTATTTCTTCAATTAAATAACGTTTAATGATTCAGTGCCCTTTTTTTTTTTTTTTTTTTTTGAGGGTGGGAAATCATCCAATGACTTCTCCCGCTCTGGGCGGAGCGGAAGGGCGTGTCAGACTTTTACTGACTAAAACCCACCCGTGTTCCTTCATTTGCCTGTTGCCAAGGTCCCGGTATCCCTTTCGGACTTTCCCGCAACCCTGGCAGGCATCGGTCCTATTGGACCCCGTCATTTTTGCTGACATCTCTTTGAGGCGCGCGTGGAACACGACGCGCCATCGACCCGGGCCTGGTCCTTATCGGACGGCGAGCTGCCCGTTGCTCGCCGTCCGCATGATTCAGTGCCCATTCAGTGCCCTGCAAACATAATCTTTCAAGCCTATAAGCGAACATTTTAAAACATTGGTCTCCAATAGATGGCGTTTTAGGAACAATGTTTTTAAGAGTTGGTCGACCTGACGGATCGTTAAGCCCCTGACGCGTACACCAATAGAGTTGAGATATATGCCAATGGAAAGATCTCTTCAAGGCTAATATATTGTGATAGGACGCTTCTCTCGATTGTTAGTACGAAAGGAGCTACAGAGCTCTAAATGTGAGTAATTAAGCATTAGTGACATTCAGATATTTAGACAATTAATTAACTTTTATTAACTTTGAGCCTTGCAAACATGATCTTGCAAACCTATAAACGAACATTTTAAAACATTGGTTTCCTAGATGCCGTTTTGAGAACAATGTTTTTAAGAGTTGATCGGCCGTACATATCGTTAAGCCTGCTGCATCCCCCAATAGAGTTAAGATATATGCCAATGGAAAGATCTCTTTAAAGGAAATATTTTGTGATATGATGTTTCTCTCGATTGTTAGTACGAAAGGAGCTACAGAGCTCTAAATGTGAGTAATTAAGCATTATTGAAATTCATCACCTATTTAGGTCATTAACTCTGAACTGACTAATAATAGGCAAATGTCGTGTTTCTAGCAAAGGTTGTCCCTAAAAAGCTCTTTTCAGTGGTATATATCTTATGGCTATTGGACGCCAAGAATTCCTTAACTTCGGTGCGCAATTTATTACCTATTTAGGTCATTAACTCTGAACTGACTAACAATTGACAAAAGTTGTGTTAGTAGCAAAGGTTCTTCTTAATGCTTTTTTCATTGGTATATATCTTATGGCTATTGGACTCCAAGAATTCCTTAACTTCGGTGCTGAAGTTGTCACACTTATTTAGGTCATTAACTCCAAACTGACTAATAATTGGCAAAAGTTGTGCCAGTAGAAAATGTTCCTCTTGAAAAGCTCTTTCCATTGGTATTTATCTTATGGCTATTGGACGCTAAGAATTCGTTAACTTCGTAGCCCAAGTTGTTACCTATTTAGGTCATTAACTCCGAACTGACAAATAATTGGCAAAAGTTGTGTTAGTAGAAAAGGTTCTCCTTAAAGCCTTTTTCATTGGTATATATCTTCTGGCTATTGGTTGCCAAGAATACCTTAACTTTGGTGTCCAAGAAGTCACACCTATTTAGGTCCCCGAACTGACTACCAATTGGCAAAAGTCGTTTTAGTAGCAAAAGTTCTCCTTAAAAAGCTCTTTCCATTGGTATACAGGGCGTCCCACGGATATGCCACATGGAGGGAAAGTACCTTGAATATTGTAGATGGAACATTTTACTGAAAGGAAACATTATTTGAATTTAAAAAACAATTTAAACTGCATTCATATATATTTAAATAATTACATGGTTGAACCGGGAATCGAACCCGTTACATGAGAAAAATAATCACCTTGTAGTTTTATCATACCGATCGAAAGGCTTCATCATAAGGATTATTTTTTGCTAAATATCATAGTGTCACAAATAAAAGGAAGACCATGAATTTTAACATACGGTTCCACTTTTAAACGACAACCATACGCATAAACATGCGATTGGAGGTTATTACTTTTAAAACAAACTCCTATGGATTCACAGTCGACCCATTTGTTCTCCGAATTAACGCGTCTCAGTCGTTTGACGGTTACTATCTCTGTAGTGCATTCCAAAATATCCATTATATCCTTTTCTTGTAAATCTAGATCCACCCCTTTCACCACACCGTAGGATAGGTACCACTCATTTATTAGTTGGCATCTCCAACCCATATCTTTAAATTTTTAGCATTCCATTAATTTAGTGGCATCTTCTTTTTCTTGAAATTGAATTAAAACTTTGTTATAACTTTTATACTTTATTCTTGTAACATTCTTAATACTTTCACATCTCAATAATCGTGCAAATGCCATTAGTTTAGGCATACTCTCTAACGAAGTTACACACACTTCGTGATTTGCAATGTTATTTATTTCATCATCTTTTTTTTTGCAAATATACCCTCAATTCATTTTGTGACGCTGCCGAATTACTTCTAATTAATCTTTTAGGTTTTCTTCTACTCACAGTAATAAAGTCATCATCATCATCATTAAAATTCTTCTTTAAACAAAACAAAATAAATTCTTTCAAAGAAGAATTTATTTTGTTTTGTTTAAAGAAGAATTTGTTAAGTTCTCTGAATGATCTTGTTTCTGTTTTTAATTTTTATCTTAAAAATCCTAGTATGTTTCTTTTCTTTTTAAAAATTTTAGGTACATAGTTTTTAATTTGTGGAAGCTTGTAAATGGCAATTGTAAGCGCTATTGTACATAAACTACTTTAAAGATATTAGTCTGTAAGCTTTCTGAAGAATAAATAAATAAAATAAAAATCATCTTCTCCCTCCTTTCTCTTCTCAGGGAATATTCTTTCGTATTTCAACTCGCGTAATTGTAGGTTCCAAGGATTTGTCTCGGTCCTTATCACAATAAAGTCAAATTTCCATATCACTTCCATCTTCGTCTTCTCCACTCTCCATTTTAGGTTATAAAAGATTGATTGTACAGTAAACTATTCGCGAAACTAATAAACACAGCAGCGGGTCGGTAAAATCAACCGTACGCTACGGATTCGCGACAGCGTCTGGGCACAATTATTTACAACTCGCTGTTTATTCGTTAGCTAAATTTTTAGGAATCTCTACGTTCTAAGAATCTCTAAGTTCTCGGTTTAAAAGTAAAAATGGGTGTTCCACAAGGCTCGATATTGGGGTCCTTTCCTCTTTTTAGTATATATTAATGATCTACCCCATTTATTAAAAAACCAACCACAAATGGTGTTATTTGCTGACGATACTTCTTTAATTTTTAAGATAAATAGACGCATTAAATCTTGACGACGTAAATAACGCCCTACTGCAGGTCCAAAATTGGTTCACTGCTAATAATTTAGTATTAAATGGGAAAAAAACGAAATGCATAAGATTTTCTTTACCGAATGTTAAAAGTAGTGATTGTGACACAGTATTGAATGGGGAGAAACTAGAATTCGTCGATAAAACTGTTTTCCTGGGGATCACACTCGACTCAAGGCTGCAATGGGGTCCTCATTTAACATCTCTTGCAGGACGGCTAAGTTCAGCAGCATACGCTGTGAGGAAAATCCGTCAATTCACTGATGTAGATACCGCGAGGCTAGTCTATTTTAGTTACTTTCATAGTATCATGTCTTACGGTATTTTACTATGGGGACGGGCTGCTGATATCGATTCTATTTTTATTCTGCAGAAAAGAGCGATCTGAGCAATATATGGCCTCCGCAGGCGCGATTCTCTACGGGAACTGTTTAAAGATATTAACATCATGACGGTACCTTGTCAATATATCTATGAAAACATCATGTTCGTAAGGAAAAATCTAAGTCTTTTCAGTAAAAGAGGTGAAAGACACAATTATAGGACTAGAAGTAGGGACCAATTAGTTCAACCGGGCTTCAGACTGGCTAAAGTAGACTCATCCTTCATGGGGTACTGTTTAAAATGTTATAATAAAATACCTCCCCACATACTCCAACTGAATGAAACAAAATTTAAATCTTGTATAAAACGCACACTATGCCGCCAAGCATATTATAAATTAGGGGATTACATTACGGATAAAAATGCTTGGCTCAGCGCTGGTCCAGCTCCACAGGGCGCATAAACTAATTGATTAGCATTCGAAATAATTGTTGGAGCTGCTGAAGATTGTAAAAACTATAATTATTTACATTGTATAAATTCAATCTCCTAGTTTTGTATAACTGCATAGCACATGTGTGTGAGCACTATGTACTTACCTAAGTACTTTAAAGCTACCATTTACTAGGTACGTCTTTCATTGACTTGAATGTGCCCTGGCGACTGAGAGTATGTCATGCTCACTTTAATGTCTCGCTGGTGGTGGCGTGTGTGTTGGATCATTAGGTTCCCTTCAAAATGGTTGAGCTGAATGGTGCTGATCCATGCGTCATGTTCGTGAACGGGCGCCATCAGTAGGGACTGGTCATCTCTTAGCTGCCACGGCTTATTTTAATTTTTGAATTGTTTTGTTTCTTTTTTATCTTTTTACGGACGGACATTGTTCTCACATGTATAATTTCAACATGAATGATGTAACCAATATATTGTAATAATATTCTGATTCAAAAGAGTGTCCGTGGAGTTTCTTGCCCGTTCTTCTCCATAGGAACCTACGCTTTGGAATGGGCAACTAGCTTCATCTTTCTGACTGACCGACCCCTTGACAATTCAAAAGTGCCTGTAATTGGTTTATTTGAAATATATGCTTTGAATTTGAATCTAATGAAAAAAATTAACCCTTATAGGATCACTCGTGTTTCTCTCTGTCCGTCTGTCACAGCTGATTTGCTCCGAATCTACTGGATCAATTAAGTTGAAATTTGGTACACATGTGAATTTCTGTGACCCAAACACGAACGTAACGTGTAACATAAATAAATAAATTTTGAATATTAAATTAAATTAAATTATTTATTTTTATAGACAACAATGATCCAATGGGGGTCACTTTTAGGGGAAAAATAATACAAAAATATGGGAACTGTAACATTTGACATATCAAATGAAAGGACTATATATATGTTAAATAATATATTAAAGACAATTTTATTGCCCATCCATCCATTATCTCCGAAGCTGCCGAGCCGAAAATTTTGTAAAAAAAATTACAGAGCATCATAGTATAGCGTATATAAATGTGAAGCTAAAGCGTAGTAGAGAGACGGACACTATTTTAAATAAAAATATTGTTACAAAATATTGGTTACATCATTCATGTTGAAATTATGCTCGTGAGAACAATGTAGAAAGACGTGCACGTTAAAAACGTACGCAATTAACAGGAAACGCGTTTGGTCTTTTCTCCATACAAACGCTCTCGCCCGTTTTCTTTCTGGTTTATGACCTTAAAGGATTTTTTTTTTAAAGTATAAAAACTTTAAAAAAAAAAACTTTCGCTATGGGACCTAACCAGAAGAAATCGCGAAAAAAATATCTTCTTTTCACTACATTTCTTTTATTTTTTTATTCTATTTGCTCGGGAAAATAATAGTTATACTTACATTAAAATCTTATGCTTAGTCCTTATCCTTACATATTATAAAATAAAGTCCTCCGCCGCGTCTGTCTGTCGTCTTGTACGAGATAAACTCAAAAACTACTCCACCGATTTTCATGCTGTTTTCACCAATGCATAGAGTAGTTCTTGAGTAAGGTTTTAGTATATAATAACCGACATCCACATGGGCGAAGTCGCGGGCATCAGCTTGTTATAAATATAAAAGAGTTATAAATGTATAACCTACGAAAACTACCTTTTGGAAGGGGTAACTAGAATCAGTTCTATTTCTTTGTTTTTTTGTCGTTCAAAAGTGCCTTACAAGTGCCTATTTAAAATAAATTATTTGACTTTGACATTTTCCACAATATATTAAAAGTTATATCTAACAGTGCGCTACTGTAAGCTGTTAAAACAGAAAAGTACTTAAATGTGAACTTAAAGAAAGACAGGCTTGCAAACAATAGAGAAAGAGAGAGGGAGAGAGAATGGGCAATTATTAAACTACCTATTATACTCTAAAATTATTTTGTAGATAAAACCTCTAAATTTTTGAGCAGAGATAGAAATGAAGTAAATTTCTTCAAATATCTTATTGTATTGGTTGGTAAGGCGGCGTAGAGGTGCTCGCAAGCCAGCGTTTGTACGACAAGAACTAACTGCGAATAAAGGTGTTGCACGCACCCCACGGCTTATCGTTGTTCTGGGTACTACATAACATAATTTTGTTGCGAATATCGATGCAATCATAAGTATTGCACAGATCAAACAAGAACATGGTTTCCAACGTAATTCGTCTAGACTAGACTTTAAACTTTGCATATTATACTCCTTCAATAGGTCATTGTAGGATGCATAGACGTACGATAGCAACGAAATGAATTTATGATCGCATAGCTTGTCAAAATGTAGGGAACAGCAGATTTTTTTTCGCGATTTCATGGTTGTTCCCATAGTGAAAGTTGTTCGTAAAGTTGAGTATAATGACCGCTTAAAATATTTCATGTATTAAAAGAAACACCTTAAATATCCTTCTTATTCAGTTTATGAAATATTTTTTAAATTAGGAAATGCGCGAGAGCCGAACCTCGAGTTATGACTTTTTACTTAGGCTATTAGAATAGCGACCGAGCGCGAGCGCTCGCGACATTGAGCAGCAGTTTCTTAGAATACCTAATTTTCAAAAGTCTCTCCGACCGCCTTTCCTCCTAAAAGGGAAAAACAAGTCATAAATTAAAATAAGACTTGGCAGCTGAGAGATGACAACTGACCGGTCTCTACTGACGGCGCCCGTTCACGAACCTGACGCATAGATTAGCAGCATTCAGCTCAACCATTTTGAACGGAGCTAAATGATCCAAACAAAGACGCCAACATAAGCGAGACATCTGAGTGAACATGACATACTCACAGCAACCACATTCAAGCACATTCAAGTCAATTAAAGACATATTACCCCGTAAATGTTAGTTCTATAGTACATAGTACTCACACCTGTGCTATGCAATTATACATATTATACAAAGAAGATGAGTTTATACAATGAAAGATGGTCTTACAATCTTTAGCTGCTGCGATACAATATTTTCAAATGTTTTAATTAGTTGTAGTTGTGAAGCAAGACTAGCATTGTCTCGCATATATTCCAATTGCAAATGTAAGTTGGTCGACTATTACTCGTTAACTTGTAAAGCAGACCCGCAATATATTTTACAATGCATGTTCTCGAAAAGAGCGTTTCCAAAACAGCTGAATTGTGGGGAAAGTGCTACTTTTTCACACGAGTGCGTTTTAATTTTCAGTTAAAAAAAAAAAAATTAACTATTTCGTCAGCCAATGTTATTCTTGTTTTAAATCATACGTGAGAAGGGACGAGGGGCTGGCGGGGGTCGGCGCTGTGTGCCGGCGAAGTTCCTTAGCAATCAAACTAATACTTCATTAAACGCGTTAATAATTACCTACTCTAGATTTAGATTTTGATCAATATAAGTATTAATTTTATTTCCTCGCACAATGCATAGTAAAACGTAATGCATGGCAATGCGTAGTATGGTAGCCGTGCGTAAGATGATTTCCGACTCGTGTCTGGTGATACACTCGCTCGCTTCACTAGCTCGTGAATCAAAATTACCCTCCCTAAGGTTGACTGGTAGAAAATGCCTCAGGCATTAAGTCCGCCTTTGTACAGTAGTTTTTTTTACTTTTAGGGGTATGAGGAACAGGGTGTAAAGTTCACTCATCCACCATAGAAAAGGGAGGATCCTCCGACCAGACGGGTGTTGTGTCTGGCGGGCAACTGCCCAATGATTAATATTGGATTTTTGTATATATGTTCACTGCACGGTAAACTCTAATTGCGCGATGCAGGATTTTTGTGTGACGTCAGGTCTTTGATGCGTAGTTCGAATGTGGCGATGTAGGTACTGCCACATACTTGTGCATAAAGTTTTAATGAATAAATAAAATGCCACTCGTCGGAAATCACCTACTTTCCGCACTCATATCATAAATAACTATTTTCAATCTTTTTGTTTTATTTCCTCGCACAATGCATACCCAGTAAAACGTAAGATACACGTGCGTAAGATGATTTCCGAATCGTGTCGGCTGATACACTCGCTCGTGAATCAAAATAACACTCGTCGGAAATCACCTACCTTCCGCACTTACATCCATAAATAACTAATTTTTTATTTCCTCGCACAATGCATAGTATAACGTTGTATGATACACGTGCGTAAGATGATTTCCGAAATCACCTACATTCCGCACTTATATCATAAACACTTATTCATACCAACCTATGGCTTATTGTCTCCTAAAATGGTTCAGTAACGTAATAAAATAGTTTAAACACCTTGGAGGGGCAATTCCGACTTTTTACATATGTAGTAGTGCAGGGACGTATGCCAACTAACATTATCGATAAATCATATCAACAAAAACGATGTGATAAGCTTTTATAAAAAAAAAAACATTATTTTAGACTAATTCAAATAGAATTGCAAATTGTTTATTTTATGTTTCTACATTTTTGAGAATTTTTATTGAAATTATCATTCACTAGCTGTGCCCCGCGGTTTCATCCGCGTAGGTCTCGATCCCGTGGAAATATAGGGATAAAACGTATCCTGTGTCCTATTCCAGATGGTCTACCCGTGTGCCCATCCTCTCCTCTCTAGAGTAGGGAACTGTTGCATTACGAAATACAATTTACGGTTTATATTTTCTCTAGTCACTGTTTAATATTGTAAAAATAAGCGTTGTAAACACATTTTTTGACGAAAAAAGTGACGAGCGTCTTTTGTCAACACAAAATGGCGTCTGAGCTAAGCCGTGGACAGACAGACAGACGGACATGGCATAACTATAAGGATTTCTCGTTGACTATAACCCTAAAAAATTAATAGCTTAAGGCGCATTTAGTGCGATAGAGTTGTCCTCTAAAATAGTTACAAAGTGGTCGTATGTGTAACTGGTTCCGTGTTGCAGGCATGTTCCAACGGCTGGACAAGATGCGCAAGCAAGCCTTTGCGTCCGTGTGCCTGTTCGGCTCCGACAACGACTCGAGCATCTCGGGCGTGTGGGTGTGGCGCGGGCACGACCTCGCCTTCCCGCTGTCGCCCGACTGGCAGATCGACTACGAGTCGTACGACTGGCGCAAGCTGGACCCGGCCAGCGCCGACACCAAGCAGCTCGTGCACGACTACTTCTCGTGGACTGGCACGGATAAGCAGGGCCGCAAGTTCAACCAGGGCAAGATCTTCAAGTGAAGTCGCTAAGCATTATTTATAATATTGTATAAAGTACTTGCATTTATTTTGTATCGCACCGCTGTGTCTGCCCGACCGAAGACTCGTGTCCGTGTAAGCCTAAGCAGGCACTTGAAATAAATTGTTTTTTATTTAAGCGCGTGTTTTTTTTTTCCTTCCTTGTCATAAACGAGTCCCGAGCTGCTACAGCGTCGACCGGCGCTCTCTGTACCTGATCTTGTTGCCCTTCGTCGTGTCGAGGACATTAGCGTAAGCTACTATTTTCGCACAATCCGGCTAACATTAAAAGCAGTAAATGGTTGTTCTATTGTAATGTAAGGATGAACTATGAAGACTGATCTGATTTTTAAGGTTCCGTATCTCAAAAGGAAAAAGCTATAAACCTATAAAGGATCACTTCGTTGTCCGCCTGTCTGTCCAGACCCTTTTGTCTCCGGAATGCGAGGAGGTATCAACATACTATCGACACGCCTGTAATCCCCGAAACACTATGATTCGTATAGAACATGGTAGCTGGACAAAATTATTATTATAGACAATACCCACGAACCTCCAATTCCAAGAATTTACTACAACCAGGGGTAGTATTATAAAGTATTAATGCCATCATTATTCCACTGCGAAAACGGGATGGTGCTAACGGCCTTGTCTAGCTCCGTCTCGCTCTCATACTGGAAAAATGTTGCATTAATCTATACTAATATTATAAAGGTGAAGAGTTTGTTTGAACGCGCTAATCTCAGGAATTGAAAACTTATTTTTGTGTTGGATAGTCCATTTATCGAGGAAGGTGATAGGCTATATAACATCACGCTACGACCAATAGGAACGGAGCATAAATGAAAAATGTTGCAAAAACGGGAAAATGTATTCCTTTTTGAGGGGTTCTGTTGCGTGCGCTGCGTAAACGGCTTAATTTACGCAAATATGTATGATGGAATTGTTCCTCTTTAAAAGTTCTAAAAAAAAGTCCACGACAGCATATGTCTATCTTTTAAGATTGACTCACTATAACCTTTTTTTATGGTAATCAAATTTGTTCGAAATTAATTCATTATTTGCGAAGGAGTTTTGTCAACATAAATTAATTCTTATTCAAATAAATAGTTTTAACATCAAGGGTATTTATCATCATCTGCCTAGCCTTTTCCCAACTACGTTGGGGTCGGCTTCCAGTCTAACCGGATGCAGCTGAATACCAGTATTTTACATGAAGCGACTGCCTATCTGACCTCCACAACCCAGTAACCGGGTAATACGATACCCCTTGGTAAGACTGGTTGTCAGACTTTCGGGCTTCTGACGACCCGTAACGACTGTCAAAGATCCACAAATGACAGCCGGGACCAACGGCTTAACGTGCTTTCCGAGGCACGGAGGAGTCTCGATATGTAAAGATGGTCACCCATCCACGGACCAACCCCGGCAAGCGTAGCTTAACCTGAGGGATCGACCCGTGCGGCTGTTATTACGTAGCCACGAGCTCCTCAAGGGTATTTATTTATTTTATTTATTCATTTAATTCAGATACAGTGATCCATATTTTTGTAAGTAGGTATACTTAAGAATTATGTTAGTACCTAACCAGTAATACTATTATAACTAAAACTTAAAATCGACATGCAACTGTATACAATGCCACAGTATTGGGCAGTCAATTCTGCCTGCCACAACGCTAAGAATGCCATTGCCACTGCCGCGGGCACGACTTAGCAACGATGCAGCTCTCTTCCTGAGGATGGCATGGAAGCCATCAATACGCGCGTCGGCAAACATGCCAGACGCGCTGCAGTGCCTCGGCAGCCGCATCAACATTCTGAAGGCGTTATTGTACTGATTTATGTAGCAGTAAAAAATTAAAGTAATAAAAACTAAAACCCAACTACAACTAAAAAGGTATAAACAAGACACCACAGACAGACAAATAAAAAATCCGGAGTCACACGTGTTAGGGCATAAATCGGACAGATTACGTGTGACTCCGGATTTTTAATTTGTCTGTCTGTGGTGTCTTGTTTATACCTTTTGTAGTCGTAGTTGGGTTTTAGTTTTTATTACTTTAATTTTTAATTCTTTTGGGGTTATAATATAAATATTTTTGTAATGTGCATATTAAGCCCTTTCATTTGATACCCAACATGGTATGATAAGACATTTTTTTTTTTAAGTTCCTGACTTTCTGTCTTCTATATGGCGCCATTTTTTGTGTGTCAATTTAATGTGACGTCACATAGCCTGTAACCAGCGGACGATCAAGACGCTTCCAACGATACCTCATTTATCAAATTGCGATGAGTGGTTTAGAAGATACGAGGGAACAGATGAACATACTTACATACATACATACTTACATACATATATACTTACGTACTTACCGGTCAAAATCATAACCCTCCTTTATTTTTCGCCGTAGTCGGGTAAAAACACTTTTTAATTCATTCGAATCGGACATTTCATTACGAAGTTATCACGAAATGCAATACGCGAACCGTTCGATCCTGGCGCCCGCCGCGCCGCGCCGCTCCGACGTTCCCTAGTCTAGAGAGGATAGGATGGGCACACGGGTAGACCATGACCTGGAATAGGTCATAGGATACGTTTTATCCCTATATTCCCACGGGATCGAGACCTACGCGGGTGAAACCGCGGGGCACAGCTAGTACGTCATAATACGGCACCTGGGGTTGCGCCAATGACTATATAGCCTCTCTTTTTGGGTTGCGCCCATTACGTGTCGCAGGTAAGAATACAAGAAAACAGGTAAGTAAACTGATTATCATTAGCAATTTTGCATTCGACGCGAAAACTTATACGTGATTTTTAAAGTGGTTTTGGTAGTGATGCATGTTGAAGTTAAAGGTATTTACTATCTTATTTTACAAAACAAGTTAGCAAGGTACAACTAGTTTTTTAACTGACTTCTTCAAAAACATAAAGAAAATTTTGTTTTTGTTTTGTTTGTTTTCATCGATATTTTCGCCAATTGTGAACCGATTTACAAACTTCTTTTTTTGTTCGTAAGGGTATACTGCCGAGTTGGTCGAAAGAAAATACGTTTATTTGCGGCAAACATGACTAACAAAGGACAAATATACGAAAATAACAAGTTGCGGGAAAATATGCGTCATATTCACGCAAAACGGCCATCGCTCAGCATAATGCTGCGATCCTATGCGCAGCCTAGCTATGCGTGCGTGTGTATGCGTGTGCTATGTGTTTGTAATAAAATATCATTAACATAGACTAAGTGGGAAAAATACGTAATTATTGAAGCTAACTCCAAAACTACGCAAGCAAATTTAATAAAATTTATATGGGACCACAAGGGAAGCACCAGCTTTCAGCTTTAGTAGAATCCTGAACGTAGCGAGGGATTCAAAGTACGTCGTCCGAGCCAAAAATATATTTTGCGCCCGAGAGATACACTCTACTTTTCATCACCCACTATGAGAAAATAAAAGAAGCCTCATATTTTAACCACGCTTGCTCAAGACGGGTTGGCTATTACAGGCTTATAATTAGTAACTACAAGTTCAGGTTTCCCCATCATGTTTTCCCTCACCGTTGTCGGTAATGTCCAAAATAAACTCAGAAAAAAAAACAACCGACTTCCAAAAAAACACTAAAAAGTGAAAAATTACTATTTTATTTTCGGAAATCACAATTATTCCGATAAATTATGTATCTTTTTGTGTAGTAAATAACACAAAATTCTGCATCGCGCAATGGGAGTTTACCGCGCGAACAACATTATACAAGATTCCAACATCAATCGTTGGGCAGTTGCCCGCCAGACAAGACACCCGTTTGGTCGGAGTATCCTCCCTTTTCAATAGAGGATGAGTGAACTTTCCACCCTGTTCCTCAATCTTTAAATGCTGAATCCAGTTAGACTGGAAGCCGACCCCAACATAGTTGGGAAAAGGCTAGGCAGATTGATGTTATTTTACGTCGGTCCTAACACTTCTCAGTACCCACACAGCGCGACTATGGGCCGTCGTACCAGCCAGTCTTTATTCAAACAATATTTACGTACGATTTCTTTTGGCGCTGAACACTAAGGCTGCTTTCCGAATTAGAAAATAATCGGTGACAGCGCTCACATCGATATCCTACGTTCCCTTTTAGATATCACGATTATGACAGCTGACAGCTGTCATCAATTCGGAACGCTCGTGAACGCGTTCACATTCTTCGCTCAACTTCATAACATAAACATAACCTCAAACCTTGCACAAGAAAGACTGATTGGATATTTTTGAAAATGGAAGTTCAACGCATTAGTTTGTTGGTTGACTCTATTGACTCTGGTCGCCAAATACTACCGACAGGGCGACAGCATCAACGGGAGGAGAGAAGAAGGGATGCGCAACCGACAAACATTGGCCAATAGGACAGTGTAATTAAACTTCTTAACATTCAATAAATGATCTAATTTTATTGTCTATTTTGTAGTTTTACTTATAACAATCCTTTATTATTTGAATAAGTTTTATATTTAGATACTTAAAACTTAAATTGTATATATTGCAACTGATAGGTAAGTAAATGAAGATTGAAATTCATTCATGGCTAGTAGATTTTCTTTTTTTTTTAATACTTATTCTTATGCATGTAAGTATTAAAAAGATATGAGAAGGGAACGTGTGCGTTACCCCAGCAAGAAAATGTCTCTAGAAGGAATTGAGTTATAAGAATAATTAGAGCGCCATATATTGGGATGGGTATGCAAATAATTTTCAACGATAATAGTAATAGAACATTTTTATTAACAATCAATTAGAATCACAGTATAATCAGACTGAACCTCAGGTACCCTACTCGCGCTCCAAGCGACATTCTTTTCCTAATTATTATTTATGCTAATATAAGAAAAATATCAAACAGTACAACAATTACAAAAGTCTTATGTATTTATACAATTAACTCCTTATCTATTTTAGTAAATATTATGTAAAATCACAAACATACAGTACAATTAAACATTAATAAAATTCACAATTTTACCAGGTATTTCTATTCAAATCTTCAAATGGGTACTGATCAAATCTTATAACTAATAAAAAATCACAAGTATTTATACTTACTACTAATTAAAACAGGTAAGTAATTACTGATCAAATCATAACTAATAAACAATCACAGTATACTACTAAGTCAACAGGTACTGATCAAATCTTAAAAACTAATAAAAAATCACAAGTAGTGCTACTAATAATAAAACAGGTGCTGATCATATCTATATTTAGATCTTTAAAAAACTTAAATTTAATTGTTGTTGTTACACTACAACTGCAAAATGAATCAGTTCCGGGTTAACACCCAAAAAAAGCAAAGTAAAGTCTTACATCAAAGTGCCATGTTGCCCTATTGTTTCCAGATGTCGCATTGTGATTCACTATCTTTTTATAATGTTTTTTTAAACTGTTTAGTTTTGACTGGCACTGGGTGCAAGTAAGATTATTATTGTATGTTGCACATTGTTCTTGCTATGATGTCATACACCTTAAGATGCATTTTTTCAAAATGTTCTATAAGCTCACTGTATAATGTGAGTAGCAACAAAATGCATGCCTCGTTCCAAATGAATAGAGAAGGTGACTCGGGATCTACTGAAATAAAAATATAATATTAAGAATGTACTTCCTGCTAACACTGCAATAATATTGTTTGCGATGATTTGAATGAAACTTGGCACATAGATAATCATATCCTGGAATAAAATATAGAATATTTTTATATACTAAAGAAAATGCTTTTATAACTTTAAATTGATAGAATCTGAGAGCAAGTTCTTAAGAATTAACTAACATACTAATAAGACAAAACCATAGAACACTTTTATCTTACTTTTGTTATAGATTAAGTATTGGAGAAAGAGTGACCACATAATGTTGTCAACATGATATGTAATGCAAACACAACAGGCACATTCAGATAATAATATAAAATACTTACCGTATTGTTCCGTTGGTTCATTCAGCAGTGACTCTGTTTCTCGGCTAGACATATTTGCATCAAAGTAATTCACCAATTGCTGTGACTCTGTTTCTCGGCTAGACATATTGGCATCAAAGTCATTCACCAATTACTGCACATATTCAGTACCTATCTGTAAACAGCAAGAACCAGTTACGTAAACATTTATGATTGATCAGAAGATAATAGCTAAAGAGTGGTTGTATGCACTTTCAAAACGAAAGCTTTTGCAAACAGCTAAGCAGTTGTGATGAGTAAAACATTTGCATCATAATCGTTTGAGCAGTGGGAAGAATTGCAAGTGGGCTAAAATTCAGCACTTACCTCTCTGAGCCCTCTCGTATTGCTCTGATTTGAGCATGATATTCACTTGAATACTCATGGTTATTACAATATACACATCAAACGTCTTCTTCTTCACAATTTTGAAACTATTGGTACTTACGACTCAAAAAGTCAAAACAATACAGTACAACTGTCACTATGACACTATTTGACATCCACTTTGACAGCGCTCACGGTGATCATATTTTAGAGCATGGTCGGCGTTATCGCAAGATGGCGCATGTCATGACGTCATCTGTGACGATTCACGGAACATCGTTATCGCGATAATGCTAATAGGGAACGGGTTTTAGCACGCCCAAATCGATTACGGCGTAACTCGGAACGCACCCTAAGATGTTCCAAATTCAAAAAATGCGCGGCAATAGTACATTTCTGTCGCGGCCAGCAATAAGGGGATTGATGGACGATCGTGAAAATAAGGGCCGAGGCGAAGCCGAAGCACTCATGCGTGAGTCCATCAATTCCTGATTGCGGCCAAGGCTTGTATAGTACTTTTCTCAAACAACGCGCGGAAATTCAAACTGAGTAAATTAAATAGAAATTCCAGAATCAATGACGAACAACTATCATTTTTCATGCGCCAATATGTTCATTTGTTTCTTCTTTGTTCTATTTGCAAGCCAATTCCAAATTTAAATAAAAGCTTTGATAAATTATCTCCATGGGTGCCGTGTGTTGTAGTAAAAAGTTCGTTCCATTTTTTACCGACTTCAAAAAAGTAGGAGGTACTATGTTCGGGATGATTGTTTCACCGATTACTCCGCCGTTTGTGAACCGATTTAAAAAATTCTTTTTTTGTTCAAAAGCTTATACTTCTGAGGTGGTCCCATTGTCACCAAGTCAGGATCTGATGATGGGATCCTAGAGAAATCGAGGGGAACTTTCAAAAATCGTAAGGGCAACTAGTGCATTCCTTAATTTATTCATTAAGTATTTTACAGCACTACAATTTTATGAAGGCCTGGAGTCGATCTGATGATGGAGCCGAAAGACAGTCAAGGGAACTCCTCAATGGTTTACAGCAGATACCTCGTGTTTGGGCTTGATTAATTTGTATTGATAAAAACTTTACACTTTGATGGGTTCTGACTGTCGTTAGGGGTCTGATGATGAAGACGAAAGACAGTCGAGGGAACTCCTCAGTGGTTTACAGCAGATATCTTGTGTTTGGGCTTGATTAATTTGTATTGATAAGAACCTTACACTTGGATGGGTTGTGACTGTCGTTAAGGGTCTGATGATGAAGACGAAGGACGATTAACGGAACTCCTCAACGGTTCACAGTAATTACCTTGTGTTTGGACTTAATTCATTTATATTGATAAGAACTTTGCAACCATATAGGTTGTAAGTGACATTACAAATCTGATTATGGTCACCTTATAATATGATGATGAGGGGAACTATACAGTGTAAGCAAATGTATAGTGTTCACCCTTATATTCTTGAGAAGGCACGGGAGTCTCATTAGCCAGCCGGTTTCGTATAACATCTAAACGATACTTGCGCTGTTCAGACGACTCGCCACTTAATCGTTTTTGAATAAGATTGAGTCGGCAGATCTTATCATTTATCATTTGGCGACTCCTGTGACAAATGAGAATGCATGTAATTTCTCATCTGAGATAACCTAGCATGACAAGCTATCGGTGATTCTTGGGAACCGGACATAGCACTCCGTTTGCGATTCTTAGATAGGCGTTCTTATTCAGCAGTATTAGTCGCTTTAATTCTGTTTTTCTTCATGCGGGTGGCTCCTTTAGTTGGTCTACCCATGATTACAAAAATCAAATTACACAAAAAATTGAAAAATAATAAAACTTTTTAAAAAAAATTGACCGACTTCAAAAAAAACAAAACAAAAAAGGACTACTGTACTAAAAACCAAAAGACAAAAAGTACTTCTTTAATAATAAGAGAAAAATTAAAAAATTAAAAAATAACTTTAATTTCGGAAGTCGGTGGCCAAAAACTAAAATTAAAAGCAAAGACACCGACTTCCGAAATAAAAGTTATTTTTTAATTTTTTAATTTTTCTCTTATTATTAAAGAAGTACTTTTTGTCTTTTGGTTTTTAGTACAGTAGTCCTTTTTTGTTTTGTTTTTTTTGAAGTCGGTCAATTTTTTTTAAAAAGTTTTATAAATAACACGACAGATATGAGTTTTCATAGTTATTTATTTGGCCGCTAAACACGCCAGATATGGATTTTCATAGTAACTTTGCTGGCCGCATCGTCACTTGTTTTTTACCAGTACAGCAATTTTGATTTATCTCGAAGAAGGTTGTCAAAATAATGCACGAATTTCCAAGCATGTTTGAGAAAAGATAATTGCGGCGCACTTATTCTTTGCCGCGCACTTATAAAGAGGATTAAAAACTCATTACTGCCCGCTAAAAGTTTCTTATAGAAAACATTAACTTTGTGCACTTAAAGGCGAACCAAGTCGTCCTTTTCGAATAGATGGGATGAAAAAGCAATTCATAATTTGTGGACCATTTTACGAATCTCCATAAAAAACTGTCAAACAGATGAATTATTGCTTGAATCAGCACGCAGATCATAGTATGAATTGTCAGTTAGTGACATTTTACGATGATTACAATATTTTCTTATAGGATTCTGCCAAAGTGGCCATTTTAAGGCTGTCACATACTACGCAGATAAGGTAAGATATCTTTATCTGAGCGTATATATCTTTCAATATGGCTTTCTATGACCTCCGTGAAGTTAGCGGCACGATTTCATTATTAAGAACTTTTGTTAATGTTAATCGTTAGAGAGAAAAGAAAAATCGTTAGAGAGTAATTAGTTTTTATGTCAAAACAATTTTAATTTTTCGTGTGAAGTTGGCCCCCTTCCCGCAAAAATGGACATACTTAGATGTAATTTTTTTTTAAATCGTTTTAATCTTTAGAGAGAGATTGAGAGTTACAAAAAATCGTTAGAGAGTTAATATTTTATTTGATATTAAACCATTTCTAAGAGCGTGAAGTTAGCCCTACTCAGTGAGTTTTGCACCCGATTTAAGTATTCTGAACTTTTGTTAATGCTAATCGTTAGAGAGAGTTAGATAGAAAAGAAAAATCGTCAGAGCGTAATTAGTTTTATGTAAGAACGTTTTAGCTTTTTTTTTTTAATTGGCTCTCATTATGGACTTAGACGTAATTTTTTTTTTATAGTTTGGGAATCGTTAGAGCGACGTTGAAAGTAAAAAAAAAATCATTAAAGAGTTAATATTTTAATTTATTAGTTATATAGTTGATACATTATTTCTTAGAGCGCGTTAACGCGCATTATTTCTTAGAGCGCGTGTTAACAATTTATCGAAAAATAGAGATAAATTCTTGCCGTTCGGAACCCTATAAATGCATATAAAAATGGTGTTGTGGCTAATAAGCTCTATGGCGCAGCATTCAAATACGCCAACAGAAGATAGCTCGGCCGCTTATGCTGTCAGAAAGATAAGACAGTTAACAGATGTAGAAACCGCGCGTTTGGTCTATTTCAGTTACTTCCACAGCATTATGTCGTATGGCATTTTACTGTGGGGTCGGGCTGCTGACATTGAATCCATCTTTATTTTGCAAAAGAGAGCTGTCAGAGCCATTTATAATCTATGTCGCCGCGAATCTCTCAGGGAACTATTTAAAAGGATTAATATTATGACGGTACCTTGCCAATTTATTTATGAGAATATTATGTATGTAAGAAAAAATTTAAATCTATTTAAGAAAATAAGTGACAGACATAATTTTAATACTAGAAATAAAGATAAAATAGATCAACCATTTTTCAGATTAGCTAAAGTACAAACATCTTTTATGGGGTACTGCGTTAAATGCTATAACAAAATACCTTGTGATATATTGCAATTAAATGAAAGAAAATTTAAAACTCATATAAAAAGTACACTTTGTAAACAAGCTTATTACAAATTAGAGGATTATATCCAGGATAAGAATGCTTGGAAACATGCTGGTCTTGCTCCATAGGACAATTTAGAGTCTGGACAAAATCAAACTGGTTGCTAATTTAGTTGTATATTTTATTATTTGTATGTCATAGATTTTTACACTCTGTGATTGCATGGAATCACGCACTGACTTATTAGTATTACTTGTAAAGATGTTAGGAATATTGTAATATCGTATACTTTTACAATGTTTGTAAATATGTGAGCACCATGTACCTATCACATAACTGATTTATTTGTCATTGCTCCATTTAAAAATTTTATTTTTGCCTTTTGTGGGACAGTAATCTTATTGTGGGTGCATGGTCTTCACATATAATTATATAATTCATGTATACAAAATATTGTAAACATTTTTGAAAAGAGTAACGGTGGAGTTTCTTGCCCATTCTTCTCCATACGAAATCTACCTTTTGGAATGGGCAACTAGAATCAATTCTATTTCTTTGTTTGTTTTTCATTGACGTTCAAAAGTGCCTTTTATGTGCCTATTTGAAATAAATTATTTGACTTTGACTTTGACTTTGATATTTTATCAATTTTTGGGAGTTTTCTCCATTGATGCCCGTTCTTCACAAGGATACATGATCCACCTCTCTTACTTTCTTTTCTACTTAAACATGCTGCCAAACAATAATTATCTATGCATAATTGATTCTCATATCCCTGCATCATGAAATGTTCTGTTATACATAAAATGTCGACTTCTGTGCCTTTTTCTGATAATTCCTGCAAGCAGACAGATAGAGAGTCTGCTTTTGTTAACAATCCTGCTATATTTTGATGCAATGCGTATAGGTGGTTAGTCACGAAAAAAATTATTACTCTCTCTGCTGTCATTGATGCTTGAGTCTTCTTCGTTAGATTGCATGAAGTAGCTTTGTAAGTCATTAATTAAATTCAATGTATCTTTGAAGATTGTATGCAGTCCAAAGTTATTAATTCCACCTGATTTATTAAACATGCTGTAATCATATTTTAAATTTCAGTTACTATCGATGAGAAGTGCGTGTCCATGCGTAGATATGTCAAGATATAATAAATTATTAAAAGTCTCTATTCTCGAATTATATAAATTTGCATAGTTCGCGTAGATGAATGTCGGCAGGCAAATAATGATATTTGTATGTCTCACATCGTTCAGTGTTTCTCTTATGTTCAGGATCATGTCAAAATAATTATTGGTGGTTTTGAAGTCTTCTTCACCTAAGAAAATTATGCAATAGTCCTTCATGGTAAAACCACTTAACTTTGACTGTCTTCCATCTAGAAGCAGTGCAGTCCCTCCGCCTGGCTTAAGATAGTGGCTTAACTTGAAGGCTTCATCAAATGTTGTTTCCGCTATTGGTAGTATTTTATTTTTATTGTTCGTACTTAGAATGCATATCTTATTCAAGTTTTTGGTCACTTGTGGTATATTTGTTTGGATCACTTTGTTGTCTTTTACTCTATTTTTAATTAATAATGGCGAACTCAAACTTGATATTTTAGTATTAGCACCGTCTGCTGTGAGGTCCTCGTCAAGTGTTAGGCCTAAGTCCGTACAACTCACATTATTTAAGTTTTTTTTATCCAATGTTTTGCGTTGGCGTTTATGTTTGCTTTTTGTGGTACTTTTGTTCGAGCTTCCTTAATACTATCTTGCTCTATAATCCTCTTTTTCAGCGTGATATTTTCTAGGTTTAATGTGTCAATTTCAGCATGCGCAGTTTGCAGTTCGAGCTGTAACCTTTCAATTTTTTCTTTCATCTCTTCAGTTTCGTCACTGCAAAGATTTCCGATTGATAAATCGGGAAGAGATTTAGATAGACAGTCCGACTGCGTAGACATAAATGAAACGTTTGGCGATAGGGCTGTTTTCTTGGTCCTGCGTTGGGTAATATTATCTATATCCATTTTAGTTGTTTCTTGTTAGTAGTAAAGTACAAGAATATGAATATTTTAAACCCAGAAATATGATGATTAACAAATTATACGTCTCAAAAGTCATTGTTGTTGGCTGGAACGGAACTCGGGCTTCCTAGTTAGCATGGTAGCTAGTGAAACCACTACGCCAACTCGTTCTTGTTAGAGTCGTTCAAATAGGTGTTCTTAACATACAGCTGAATAAACGTTATTAAGACGGACTTTTTGAACTTTTAGATTTTTTCTGCAACCGCCACTTTTATAAACAACTTTTTTTTTTTAAGACAAAAAACTACTGTTTCTAATTACAGTTTATTGTTCCACTTAGATTTGATATTATACAGGAAAAGTTTTTATCCACTGCGCAAATTTAGACAAATTAACCTTAAACGAGTTTTATTAAACATATTTTTTTTATTTTGATGCGTCTTAATACAAAAAAAAATAAAAAATCGTTAACGAAAGATGTTTATTTTAAAAGTGGTTGTATGGCTAACCGGCGCCGGCGGCGCGCGGCTATGCGGAACGCGCGAAAGTACCTACCTATGAGCTGTGCGCTCGCTCGATTCGCCGGCGTAGGTATTTACGTGGGTTACTGGCCCTTGGATCTCGCTCAAAGAAATCAAAAATGCTTTCTTCGATTTCGATCGCCAGTCGGGGTCTGCCAGACCCTCGTGCATGATTCAGGGTTCTGAACTGTCCGTGATCAAGCAGCCTTTGAGTGGCCGCTAAAATGGTCCTTTCATTAGGGACCGCGGGGTTAAGGATTCCATGGGCTCGCATTCTAGGTATGCTCTCCGTCGCATACATTCTGCGAGCTGCTCGCAAACTTTCACCACTCAGTACATACACTCGCACCATCTCGTAAAACTCGCGGTTACTGAAGTCCGACATCGTGACCGGTAGGTACAAGCACGACACACGTGCGGCGCGGCGCTTGCGCGGGAAAGCGATTAGACGCGACGTCACACGACAGTGCGTGCGATGAGCGAACTGTCGGCCACAGCGACAGCGCCCGTCGCCGCCCGGGAGGGGGTTGCACCCCCTTGCAACACCGCCGCCTGTGCGCCGGCCGCCGCACGCGCCCATTGATATTATTACGAATAGTTTGTGTCCATATTTTGCTGATTTAAAGTAGGATAAAAAAATAAAAAAAAGTAGTGAATAAATAATGGAAATGTGTTCTATTAGGTACTGATATTGAACCACCAAAAAAAAATTTGCGCACTGGTTACAAAATTTTCCTGTATGCACTGCACTCGTTGTTACATTATTATTTATAGTCAAACATTGACAGCTTTAATGTAAACAAAAATGTCTCTGCACTGTATTTTGAAAATAGTTATTTTAATCACTGTACTTGCATATAACGGTAATACTCCGTTATTATGTTATTTTATGGAAATGTGTTCTATTACTGATATTGAACCACCAAAAAAAATTTGCGCACTGGTTACAAAATTTTCCTGTATGCACTGCACTCGTTGTTACATTATTATTTATAGTCAAACATTGACAGCTTTAATGTAAACAAAAATGTCTCTGCACTGTATTTTGAAAATAGTTATTTTAATCACTGTACTTGCATATAACGCTAATACTCCGTTATTATGTTATTTTATTTACACTTTACTATTTATATGCGGCTTAACTGAGTTTTATATATTTTTTGTAATTAAAATACGCGGAGTTGATGTTATGCCTGGCACTAGCGCCATCTCTCTCGTCACACGTGTTAGGGCATAAATCAAGCAGATTACGTGTGACTCCGGATTTTTTATTTGTCTGTCTGTGGTGTCTTGTTTATACCTTTTTAGGCGTAGTTGGGTTTTCGTTTTTATTACTTTAATTTTTTTTTAATTCTTTTGATTTTATAATGTATATTTTTGAAACGTGCTCATTAAGCCCTTTCATTTGATACCCAACATGGTAAGATTAAATAATAAAAAAATTAAGTTCCTGACTTTATGTCCTCTAGAGGGCGCCATTTTTTATTTAATGTGACGTCACTTAGCCTTTAACCAGCGGACGATCAAGACGCGTCCAACGATACCTTATTTGTCAAATTGTAATTAGTGGTTTAGAAGATAGGAGGGAACAGATGAACATACTTACATACATACCGGTCAAAATCATAGCCCTTCTTTTTTTTCGCCGTAGTCGGGTAAAAATAGTTAATTTAAGGTGTGGTTTAATTAAATTAAATTACAGATATTATTTTAGTCTTACAATTTAATATTCAAAATTTCTAATTGGGGTGTATGAGCTCTTGCGTTTATTCCGTTACACGTTGTATACTACTGCCGTGAATTTCTTCACATAACCAAAACCAACCATTTAGCAGGCAGGGGTACACTTGACTCTAACAAAAATTAGCACTTTGAAGCTTAATATTTCGCAAACGGATCCCTGAATCCAAAAATGGTTTTCACAAACTCTCAATAGTTTTAAACTTCCTTTCTAACGACACACGAAAATATGGTATTGACGAGAAAAAAAAAATCACTAAGTACGTGTATGGAAGGTACAGTAATATTTTTTTTTAATGTTTTTTTTAACTCTCTTTATCTAACGATTCTCAAACTGCGAAAAATAAAAATAAGTCTTAAGCCCATTGTTGCGGGAATGGGGGCTTTCAGAAAAAAAAAAAGTTCTTTCCTAAAACTAACTACTCCCTAACGATTTTTCTTTTGTCTATAACTCTCTCTAACGATTAGCATTAACAAAAGTTCCGAATAATTAAATCGGGGGCAAAATACACTGAGGAGGGCTAACTTCACGCTCTTAGAAACTATTTAATATCAAATAAAATATTAACACTAACGATTTTGTGTAGCTCTCAATCTCTCTCTAAAGATTCGCAACCGATTAAAAAACAAGATGTACATCTAAGTCCATTTTTGCGGGAAGAGGGGCCAACTTCACACGAAAAATTAAAATTGTTTTTACATAAAAACTAATTACTATCTAACTATTTTCTTTTCTCTCTAACGATTAGCATTAACAAAAGTTCATAATAATGAAATCGCGCGGCTAATTTCACTGGCGTTAGGACGAGTGACATCAAATTACGTTTTGTTACTCATGATCTTTTAAGAGTTGGTACAAATAAAACTTTAATATTTTTAACTTAATTAATTATATCTTTTGCTTCAATATTGAGCTCGTTGCGGTATCAGCTATTTAAAAATAAATTAAAGTTAAAAACTTACAACAATAATACTAAAAACCATTTATCCGCTGTCACTTTGTCTGTACGTAAAAAGGAACAACGTAGAAGGGAAATTCGTACAATATCCGTGGTAAAATGTCAATTTTAAATGAATTAAACAAAGTGGTGGTTTTAGAAGAAAAAAGTAAATAAAAATGATCAATTATTATACTTATCAACACCAAAATATATCACTATGATGTCCCTGTAAAAAATATAGAAGTATTTACTATACACAATGGTTTTTCTATTTTCCAACAGAACCCTAATTATTGGCAATATGGCGGATACTATTTGATGACAAATCATGTACTTATTTAATTTCATAAACTGTATTGAAACACCAATATTATGAAGGCCCATTAAAATATTAACAAAGATAACCATATATCATAGAATTTTCAAAAGTTAAATAATATTACATTGTGATACGAGTGTGCTCTATTGGATATAACAGTCGAGGCGGTATTATTTGCGCGAGCCAGAGGCGAGCGCGATAAGGTAGCCGAGAGTGTAATAATCAATGCACACGCGTTTCATACGACGTTTTTCAACACAATTGCGAGGAAAACAATAAAACTTAAAAAAAAAAATTGACCGACTTCAAAAAAAACAAAACAAAAAAGGACTACTGTACTAAAACCTAACGACAAAAGTACTTCTTTAATAATAAGAGAAAAATAAAAAAATAACTTTAATTACGGAAGTCGGTGGCCAAAAACTAAAATTAAAAGCAAAGACACCGACTTCCGAAATTTTTGTTTTTTTTTGAAGTTGGTCAATTTTTTTTTTTTAACTTTTATTATTTTTCCATTTTTTGTGTAATTTGATTTTTGTAATCACCATGGGTAGACCAACTAAAGGAGCCGCCCGCATGAAGAAAAACAGAATTAAAGAGACTAATACTGCTGAAAAAGAACGCCTATCTAAGAATCGCAAACGGAGTGCTATGTCCGGTTCCCAAGAATCACCGTTAGCTCTTCATGCTAGGTTATCTCAGATGAGAAATTACATGCATTCTCATTTGTCACAGGAGTCGCCAAATGATAAGATCTGCCGACTCAATCTTATTAAAAAACGATTAAGTGGCGAGTCGTCTGAACAGCGCAAGTATCGTTTAGATGTTATACGAAACCGGCTGGCTAATGAGACTCCCGTGCCTTCTCAAGAATATAAGGGTGAACACTATACATTTGCTTACACTGTATAGTTCCCCTCATCATCATATTATAAGGTGACCATAATCAGATCTGTAATGTCACTTACAACCTATATGGTTGCAAAGTTCTTATCAATATAAATGAATTAAGTCCAAACATAAGGTAATTACTGTGAACCGTTGAGGAGTTCCGTTAATCGTCCTTCGTCTTCATCATCAGACCCCTTTTTTTTTTTTTTTTTTTTGAGGGTGGGAAATCATCCAATGACTTCTCCCGCTCTGGGCGGAGCGGAAGGGCGTGTCAGACTTTTACTGACTAAAACCCACCCGTGTTCCTTCATTTGCCTGTTGCCAAGGTCCCGGTATCCCTTTCGGACTTTCCCGCAACCCTGGCAGGCATCGGTCCTATTGGACCCCGTCATTTTTGCTGACATCTCTTTGAGGCGCGCGTGGAACACGACGCGCCATCGACCCGGGCCTGGTCCTTATCGGACGGCGAGCTGCCCGTTGCTCGCCGTCCGCAAGCCCGCGCCTATGGTGGCCGGAAATCCGCCTGGGATTCCCGACGCCCAGGGCGTCTCCAACGGCGGCGGTTAGGGGCGTGAGGGCGCAAACTTTGCCTTTCCCTCACGCGTTCCGCCTCCTCCTTCGCGAGCATTACTGCTTCGCAGAAGGAGGTGACGGCTTCCCATGCCCTCTCGCTCCGTACCATGGCCTGAACCAGGGCCGGACGCGAGAGGTCACTGCCGCCAATCGCCTCCGCGAGGACACGGCGGTGCTCCGCCCAAGCAGGGCACACCTCAACCGTATGCTCCACCGTGTCCTCCGGGCGATCCACACAGTGGTGACACCCGGGCGTTTCCTCCCGCCTAATCCTACACAGGTACCTCCCGAAGCTGCCATGTCCGGTGAGGACCTGTGTCAGGCGGAAGGTGAGGACGCCGTGGCGCCTCTCTATCCACTCCTCAAAGAGGGGACTTATCGCCGCTATTGTGGCGTGCCCAGCACTGGGTTGCGACAATCGCACTCTCCATGCCGCCATAAGATCTTGCCGGAGCTCTGTCCGCTGTGCCGCGATTTCTCGCGGCAGCGGAGTTACACCCCGGCGCTTCACCTCCTCGCGCCACTCCCAGATGTGCGCGAGGACCTTCGCCTCCAGATCCCATGGCGGTAATCCGGCAAGGAGGCTCGCCGCCTCACGGGAGACCGTGCGGTATCCCCGGGCCAGCCGAATGGCCATGACCCTTTGGGACGCGTTCAACCGGCGTGCTGGCCGCAGCCTAAGGGAACGCGCCCACACCGGTGCCCCGTAAAGGGCCATGGACCGCACGACCCCCGCATAGAGCCTCCGGCAGGAGGCGTTTGGACCCCCTAGATTGGGCAGGAGCCGCCTCAAGGCGGCCCCAGCCCGGTCCAGCCTTGGAGCCAAACGTCGGAAATGCTCCACGAAGTTCCACCGGCTGTCGAGGACGAGTCCCAGGTACTTCATCGTCGACTCGACGCCGATGTGAACCCCTCCTACCGTAATTTGGGAACCCGACGGTGGCGCGTTCCGAGGGCCATGAAAACACATGACCTCGGACTTGTGCAAGGCCACCTCGAGTCCCAACTGCCGGATTCTATCGACGATTGTCGCAACCCAGCGTGTCGCTAGATCGGCCGCCGCCTGGTGCGACCTCCCCTGCGCCAGGACCAGCGTGTCGTCAGCGTAGCAAACTACGCTGACGTCGCTAGGGAGGTCGGCGCGCAGCACCCAGTCGTATCCGATGTCCCACAGATGCGGCCCCAGGACCGATCCCTGTGGGACACCGCACGACATCTCTCGCCGGTTCCACATTCCCTGGTGACCGGGGTAGATGACGGCCCTGTCCGTCAAATAGGCCTCGACCACACGACAGAGGTAGGTCGGCATCCGGTGGTACCGGAGTGCCTCCCTTATGCAACTCCAGGGCAGGGTGTTGAAGGCGTTGGCGATGTCTAGTGACACCGCCAAGACGACCCCGCCCCGGGCCACAGCATCCCCCGTCGTGAGGGCCCGTACACGCATGATGGCGTCCACCGTAGAGCGCCCTCTGCGGAAACCAAACTGGCTCTCCGCCAAATCCGGCCCCACCCGCACCAGCCGCCCGACGAGGCGGTTTGCAATGACTCTTTCAAAGAGCTTGCCCACCTCGTCGAGCAGCACGATGGGCCGATAAGCGGACGGAGAGTCCGCAGGGCGCCCCGGCTTCTTAATGAGGACCAGTTTCCCCGTCTTCCAACGAAGTGGGAACTGGCCCCTCTCCATGCATGCGCATAGGAGACCTCTTAGTCGAGGCCCGAGAGCCTCCATGGCCAGGACCCAGGCCTTCCCAGGAAGGCCGTCGGGTCCTGGGGCGGTATTCTTGGCATTCAGCCTTCGTACCGCCACTCTCATTTCTACCTCGGTCACCTCCGGAGCATCGTCGTCGTCGTCGTCGGCGGTGTGGTCCGCATCGAGCACCGCAGTAGGCGGAGCCATGAGCGGGGAGGTATGTTCCCCTCTCGAAGGGAACAGAGCGCTCACCACGTCCTCCACAAGCTGAGGCCGGAGACTCTGCGTCAGCGGGGGAGCCCATGGGCGGAGTTTCTCCCGCACCATTTTGTATGGGCGTCCCCACGGGTCTCTGTTCAGAGTCTCCAGCGTCTCCTCCCGGGCCAGTGCCCTGGCCCGCAGGATCTCCTCCTGGAGGGCGGTCTTCGCCGCTCTGTACCCCTCGTACAGCTCCGCCTGAATGGCTTCCGTATCCGGAGGGCGGATACGGAGCCTGCGGTGCCTGGTGTACTGGCGTCGCGCAGCAACGCACGCCTGGCGCAGCGCTGTCAGCTCCTGCGACCACCAGCTCACCTGGCGCGAAGCACGTCCCGGCTGGACCCGGGGCATTGCCACGTCACAAATATTGGACATGGCCTCCCGGAACCACTCCGCCTCGTCGTTGATGTCGGCAGGCCTGTCCGGTGATGACACCCAGGCCTGCACGATCGAGGCTTCCAGGAGAAGCTCCCGGTCCAGCTGCTTCAGCGCCCAACGCGGACCACCCGGGGCCTGTCGGACCGGCGCGCTCGAGGTCTGGGCGGAGACGTCGAACCGGATATACCGGTGGTCGGAATACGTCTCCACCCCCTCCATGACGCGCCAGTCAATGACACGCGGCGACAGAGCGGGGCTGGCGAACGAGATGTCCACCACTGATTCACCCCGCATCCGCACACACGTGGGGACGGAACCCCGGTTTAGGACGACCAGGCCTGTCTCCAGAGCCCAGTCCTCCACCATCCTGCCCCGTGTGTCCGTATGCCGGGAACCCCAAGCCACATTCTTGGCATTGAAGTCCCCCAGTACGAGCACGGGGAGGGAACGGAACCCGACGACGACGACTTTCAACTCCGCAAGGGAGTTGTGGAACTCGGCGAGAGTTCGGTTCGGGGAGAAGTACACCCCTACCACGACAAACTCCCCGAACCGTGCTGCCACGCAACCCCGTCCTCTTTTGACAGCCTCGAGGGACGGGGTACCGGCGGCGGCCGACGAAATAAGGGTCACTGAGCCGCTCAGGTCCTCCACCCAGTCATCCCTGGGCGGGACAAAGTACGGCTCAGCGACCACGGCGATATTGATCGACCACTGCGCCATGCTCTGGAGCAACAGATCCTGAGCGGCGGCGCAGTGGTTGATGTTCGCCTGGAGGAGGCGAAATGGGGCCGTTATTGGCACTCCATTTCATCCCCCTCCCGAGACCCATGTGAGGGCCCTGCCGCAGCAGCAGCTGGGGCGGTGACGACGCCGGTGGTGGCAGCGGCAGCGGCGGTGGCAGTGGCGGCGACTGCGGCGGTGACGACGGTGGTGGCGGTGACGGTGGCTGAGGGCTTTCCCCTGCCCCTGGCTTTAGCGGGGGGAACGCAGGCCCTACCCCCGATCCGGTGGTCGGCCGGCTTGCCCGCGGCCGCACATGCGACGCAGTGCGGCGTGGCCGTGCATGTGCCGGCCTTGTGACCGGGCTGACCGCAGCGGTAGCAGGCATCGCTGCGGTCCACCTCGGAGGTGCATTTAGCTCCCACGTGGTCGCCCACATGGCAGCGGAAGCACCTCCGAGGTCTGGGCTCCAGCAGTTTGACCTGCGCTGAAACCCAGCCCACCAAGAGCCTTTGGCCCACCCCGGCTATTTTCTTGGCCGCCGCGACGGGGCAGCTCACCGTAACGGCTTGCATACCCCTGGAGTCGGGACCGATGGTGCCTACCTTAACCTGCTCGGCAGAGCACCCCCCGGTTCCAACTACGGCGGCCACCACCTGTGCCTGCGTCACAGAGTCGTCCAGGCCCTGGATGCGCATTTCGGCGCACTTAGTGGGCCTGGACACTCGGGCCTCATCCGCGTTCAAGGACGCCCTGAGCTTTTCAGCCAGGGCGTCAGCGGCCGAGCCACCAGCCGGACCTGGGAACTCCAGCATCCGGGCCCCAGTGGCAGCGATCCTCAGTCGGATGCCACCGGCGGCGCCGAGCTCCCCTAGGTCCACCACCTCCGCCACTTTGGCAAATACGTCCTTATAGGACACGCCCTTCTCTGCCGCTTCCGGCTGTAGCGTGACCACTACAGCTGCGGACTTCGGGGCGTGGAGCCTAGCCGCGACGCTTCGCTTCTTTTGCCGCTGCCGCCTGGCCTTTTTCTTCTTGGCCGCCCTTGCCTTCTTGCCCGCCCTCCTCTTCTCCCCGGCCACTTGCCATTCAGCATCGACCGGGGGATGTATAAGAGGTGCGGGTGCGGTCTGAGGTGGGGGTGGTCGTTTAGCCACCGGGACCACCGGGGCCAGGGCCGGAGCTGGGGCCCGAGCCCGAGCCGGGGCCGGGGCCGGGGCCGGGGCCCGAGCCGGGGCCGGGGCCGGGGCCCGAGCCGGGGCCGGGGCCGGGGCCCGAGCCACCTGCTTAGCCGCCCCGCCCTTTTTTGCCGCCCCGCCCTTGTTCTGCCCCGCCGAGGCAGATGCAGCGGCAGCGGCATATGACGCCCGCTGGCCGGGGGCCGGCTGACTTGCCGCTAACGGGGGGCGCAGGACGATGGCCTCCAGGGCGGAGAATCGTCTCCGCATTTCGGCCATCTCCTGCCGCACGAGGGTTAAGACCCGGTCCTCGGCAGCAGCAGGCACGGGCCCTCCCTGCCCGTGCTGCTCCCCCCTCTGCGGTGCCTCCTGGGGGCCGGCTCCTCGGAGCAAGGCCAGGTCCGCTCTGAGCTCCGCGTTCTCCTTTCGGAGAAGCTCCATTGCGGCCGTCAGTCGTGCGACCTCCGCCCGCATCTCGGAAACTCCATCCGACGGAGTCCCTCTACAGGAGGCCTCCGCTGCCGCCATTATGGAGGCCGTGGCCTCTGCTATGGCCTTGTCCTTCGAGGTCTTAAGCCTCTTCAAGGCCACATTGTTTATCGCAGAGACCACGATCTCTGCGAGCCTGGCCGCGCCCGGCGAATTGGGGCCACTAGTGGCGCCCGGCACACCACTTGCCACCTTTGACGGAGCCGCCCTGAGGCTGGCCCCGCTAGGGTGGGGCACCTCCGCTTCCAGCCTCCCGGCCCGCTGGACCGGCTTGACCGGGCTGGACGGGCTCGACTCGCAGGCCCCATTGGTGTGGAGCCCCCTACCCGCACCCTTCTCGCGGACTCCACCCCGCCGGCCGGAGTGGATCTTCCTCCGGCTCCGGTATCATCAGACCCCTAACGACAGTCACAACCCATCAAAGTGTAAAGTTTTTATCAATACAAATTAATCAAGCCCAAACACGAGGTATCTGCTGTAAAGCATTGAGGAGTTCCCTTGTCTATCTTTCGGCTCCATCATCAGATCGACTCCAGACCTTCATAAAATTGTAGTGCTGTAAAATACTTAATGAATAAATTAAGGAATGCACTAGTTGCCCTTACGATTTTTGAAAGTTCCCCTCGATTAACCCATCATCAGATCCTGACTTGGTGACAATGGGACCACCTCAGAAGTTTAAGCTTTTGAACAAAAAAAGAATTTTTTAAATCGGTTCACAAACGGCGGTGTAATCGGTGAACATACATAAAAAAAAAAAAAAAAAAACAATCCTCCGAACATAGTACCTCCTCCTTTTTTGAAGTCGGTAAAAACAGACTTGTTGTAAGAACTTATGCTACAATAACGTAACTATAGAGATGATAGATTTATAAAGTTTAACTGACCTTTGTTGCCAGGTACTGACTATCCGGAACCGTGACTTCCATCTAAAAATCAATGATGTAAATATTAAGGCAGACGTGGAGGTGGCAACTGAGTTTGAAAATTTCTTCACTAATATTCCCATTTTAACATCCAAAACTCTGTCATCGTCGTCCCCCACTTCTGCTTACTCAATGCTAAAAGAATGTGTACCAGAATGTGACAAACTTTTTGAATTCACAATTGCTACTGCTAAAGACATTATAGAAATATTTAAAGATCTCGATGTAAAAAAAACTGCTGATCTTTGGGGATTATCAGTACATACTATGTCTTCAATAGTTGATGTTATTTCACCCTTTTTGGCAATTGTTTTTAACTCTTGTATTGCATCTGGTGTATTTCCTGATCTGATGAAACTGTGGCGGTACCTACATCGCCACATTCGAACTACGCATCAAAGACCTGACGTCACACAAAAATCCTGACGTCACAAAAATCTTGCATCGCGCAATTAGAGTTTACTGTGCAGTGAACATATATACAAAAATCCAATATCAATCATTGGGCAGTTGCCCGCCAGACACAACACCCGTCTGGTAGGAGGATCCTCTCTTTTCTATGGTGGATGAGTGAACTTTACTCCCTGTTCCTCATACCCCTAAAAAACTTAGTAAAGTGATTCCACTGTTCAAGTCTGGCAGCACAACAGATCCCACGAATTTTCGGCCTATTTCAATATTACCTACGTTGAGCAAAATCTTTGAAAAAATTAATTTTAAAACAAATGTTAGGGCATTTCAATGCACATAATTTACTTCATCTGAAACAGTTTGGTTTTACAAAGGGTCGTTCAACTACAGACGCGGGTGTGGAATTACTGAAGAGCATATTCGAGGCCTGGGAGGAGTCGCAAGATGCTCTTGGCATTTTCTGCGACTTGTCCAAGGCCTTCGATTGCGTACATCATGATACACTCATCAGGAAACTGTACCACTATGGTATGAGGGACAAGGCTCTCGACCTTCTGACTTCTTATCTGAACAACAGAATTCAGAGGGTCGATGTTAATGGCAAGAGATCTGCAGGATCTTCGGTCACCATGGGCGTTCCGCAGGGTTCAATTCTAGGTCCTTTCTTATTTCTCATTTATATAAATGACTTGCCTTACCACATAAGGGATAATCACAAGATCGTATTATTCGCGGATGATACTTCCCTTATTTTTTAAATTAAACGTCAGCTAGTCAACTTTGAACAAGTTAACGATGCACTCTCTAAAGTTGTGCATTGGTTTAATGTAAATAATCTTCTCCTAAATGAAAAAAAAACTAAACTCATTAAATTTTCAACACCAAATGTCAGGCAGCTATCTACCCATGTTTAAGTTAATGGAACTCAAACTCAAACTCAAACTCAAAGCATTTATTTCAATTAAACCATTCACAGGCACTTTTGAATTGTCAAGGAGTCGGTCAGTCAGAAATATGAAGCTAGTTGCCCATTCCAAAGCGTAGTAGGTACCTATGGAGAAGAACAGGCAAGAAACTCCATGGACACTCTTTTAAATCAAAATATTGTTACAATATGTGGGTTACATCATTTATGTTGAAATTATACATGTGAGAACAATGTAGAAAGCACGTTAAAAGCGTCCGCAATTATTACATAAAACAATTCAAAAATTAAAATAAGCCATGGCAGCTAAGAGATGACCAGTCACAACTGACGGCGCCCGTTCACGAACATGACGCATGGATCAGCACCATTCAGCTCAACCATTTTGAAGGGAGCTAAATGATCCGACACACGCGCCACCACCAGCGAGACATTTCAGTGAGCATGACATTCCCAGTCGCCAGGGCACATTCAAGTCAATGAAAGACAAATTACCCGGTAAATGGTAGCTCAATAGTACATAGTACTCACACCTGTGCTATGCAATTATATAATACAAAGGAGATTGAGTTTATACAATGCAAGATGGTCTTCCGATCTTCAGCAGCTCCAACAGTATTTTCGAATGTTAATTAGTTAGTTGTGATTGTGGAGCAGGACCAGCATTAAGCCAAGCATTTTTATCAGAGATGTAATCCTCCAACTTATAATATGCCTGCCTGCATAGTGTGCGTTTTATACAAGTTTTGAATTTCGACTCATTCAGTTGAAGTATGTGGGGAGGAATTTTATTGTAACATTTTAAACAGTACCCCATGAAAGATGAGTCTACTTTAGCTAGTCTGAAACCTGGTTGAACTAATAGGTCCCTATTTCTAGTACTATAATTATGTCTATCACCTCTTCTACTAAAAAGATGTAAATTTTTTCTTACGTGCATGATGTTTTCATAGATATATTGACAAGGTACCGTCATGATGTTTATATCCTTAAACAGTTCCCTTAAAGAATCGCGCCTGCGGAGATTATAAATAGCTCTGATCGCTCTCTTCTGCAGAATAAAGATAGACTCGATGTCTGCAGCCCGTCCCCATAGTAAAATACCGTAAGACATGATGCTATGAAAGTAACTAAAATAGACTAGCCTCGCGGTATCTACATCAGTAAATTGACGGATTTTTCTGACAGCATATGCTGCTGAACTTAGCCGTCCTGCAAGAGATGTTAAATGAGGACCCCATTGTAGCCTTGAGTCGAGCGTGATCCCCAGGAAAACAGTTTTATCGACGAACTCTAGTTTCTCTTGATTCAATACAATCTCGCAATCCCTACTTTTGACATTTGGCAAAGAAAATTTGATGCACTTAGTTTTTTTCCCATTTAATACTAAATTATTAGCAGTGAACCAATTTTGGACCTGCAGTAGGGCGTTATTTACTTCGTCAAAATTTGTAGCACGTCTATCTACCTTAAAAATTAAGGAAGTATCATCAGCAAATAACACCATGTGTGGCTGATTTTTTAATAAATGGAGTAGATCATTAATGTATACTAAAAAGAGGAAAGGACCCAAAATCGACCCTTGTGGAACACCCATTTTTACTTTTAAACCTAGTGAGTTGATACCGTTTATTTGAACTTGCTGTTGTCTATCATTTAAATAAGATTTTACTAAACTGAGCGCAAGTTTTCCAAGTCCGTAATGCTCAAGTTTCAACAGTAAGGTTTCGTGATCGACGCAATCAAAAGCCTTGGAGAGGTCACAAAAGATTCCTATGGCGTCCTGGGCCTCTTCCCACGCGTTAAAAATGTGTCTTAATAAGGTAACACCGGCGTCGGTCGTACAACGTCCTTTGGTGAATCCATACTGTTGATCGTGAAGGATTTTATTTGTGTTAAAATGATTGAGCATTTGATTCAGCATCACCTTTTCAAACACCTTGCTGAAAACCGGCAGCACGGATACGGGTCTATAATTATTGGTGTCTTTACTGTCCCCGGATTTGAAAAGTGGTATTACCTTACTGTATTTCATTAAATCCGGGAAGACTCCTTGATCCACACACAAATTAAATATTAAGGCTAAGTAAGGCGCTATGGTCTCAATTATAGAGGTACAGACTTTAATGGACATTCCCCAAAGATCCTCGGTCAATTTGATCTTGATTTGCTTAAAAGCTTTTATTACTGTTACGGGGTTAATATGCTTAAAGTTAAATTCAATTGGGCTGGCTGAAACGTTCGCCCTTACTAAATCAAAAGAGAGCGATGGCGAGGAGTTTAAGGTTTCAGTAGTTTTAAGTGGGATACTGGTAAAAAAATGTACAAATTCTTGAGCAACTTCTTTGCTATCGCAAATGAGACCACCACCTGACGTCTCAAGTGTGTAATCGGAATTATGCTTTTTGTTCCTATTCGTTTCATTATTGATAATTTTCCAAACCGTCTGTATTTTATTGTCTGCTGATTTAACTTTGTTGCTAATGTATAAGGCTTTAGCTGCCTTACAGGTGATCTTAAAAATTCTAGAATAAGTAGCAACATACTTATTAAAAGTTTCTGTATTAATATAAGGCTTAAGGCCATACAGCTCGAAAAGTCTTTCCCTACTTTTCCTGAGTCCTTTAGTTGCCCAATCACTAAATAAAAACTTAGGGCTGATAGTTTTAGTGTTTTTCTTAAAAGTATTATTGAACTCGGATTGGACTACCGAAAAGAATTCTTTATACAAAATATTGACATTGTTTATTGAAAGGTCCTGATTACTTAATTTACAAACTAAAGTGCTATAAAATTTATTTAAATTAACAGCTGTTACCGGTCTGAATTGTATCTGCACTTTTTGTATTGGTAAGTTGGACTCAAAAGTTACTGTTTGCCCACTGTGATCAGAAGGGAGATAATTAACGATGGCTTTATCTAAATAGTCGCAGCAACAGAACACATTATCAATACATGTAGCAGTAGTCGTAGTTATTCGGGTTGGCTCTACAAACACATTTGTCAAATTGAAGGATTTAAACAAATTTAATAATCTACTGGTGTTAGAATTATTTTCCAAAATGTTAATATTAAAGTCCCCGCAGATAATTACCGATTTATTCCCAGTTGCAAGTTTTGACAAAACATCTTCCATTACTGACTCAAATATAGAGTAGTTTTGATAATTTGGGGGTCTGTAAACGCACACTATTACATGCTTATCTAGCTCAACACAAGACAGCTCAATGCTATGTTCAACCGATAGTTCAACTATATCTTTACGGGTTTTTGATTTAATACAACTTTTAATTAAGATTAGTGAACCACCACGCAGCATTGATTTTCGGTTAAAACAACTGGCCACACTATAATTATCATAATTAATTAACATTTGATAGTCTTTTAACCAATGCTCAGTTAAACAAATAATGTCAAACATTGTTTTTTCTAAAAACAATTCAATTTCCAATTGTTTGCAAGAAAAACCTTGAATATTTTGATGAAATAATTTCAAGGATTTCTGCTTAGCCCCTTTTGTGCAGTTAACTTTGTTAGTGCTAGAAAATACCTTTTTGTTATTAAGAGTAACTATACTGTTATTGGTATCTTCTGTTGTCTTACAAACTAGTTTAAATTATTAATTTGAATTTGCACCACCTTATCATTAGTAATATTACTAATTGTGGAGCTAATTATACATGACTTCGACATACTAATTATGTCTGGGTTAATAATAAAAGCTAATAACCTAGCTATTTTACGTCTAAAACTAATGGGCAGATACACAGTATCCCTAGTCGACCTAAGCTTATCAACAAAAATGTTGGTGTCAAAAAATATAAACTTGTCACTATGGTGACTAACTAAAAAATGCATGTAATTATTTAACATATGAATGTAGCTATTTTTCCTATTTGACAAGTGCTCAAAGTAGGGAAAAGCACACAAAATTATTTTCTTACAATTTAACTTCGATAGCTCAGTGACACTATCAGCGATATCATCTTTTTTAACATTTAAACTATTACCTATAAGTACAGTAATAATGGCATTAGGGTCATATTCGTTCCTAGTTATTGTAGACATTATTTGATTATAGGAAGTTTGAGGCATGCAATAGTTTTCAGAAGAATGACTCAGGTTGTTACTAAGCAATTTTCCTAACCCTTTTCCAAAACTATCAGAAAACATAATGGAACAGCAACAGATTTTACCACTACAAGTGAGAGGACTAGCTTCTGTCTGAACTACTTGCAATGGACCTTGTTCAATACCTGGTGTAACTATACTGGGAATCGAGACCTGAGCACTTCCTGACTGGTATGGGTCCTCTGTTACCTCAGGTTTGTGAGTGCCAAGATTTGATTTACTTTGCAGTAAAGATTCAGGGGTGCCGAGAGACAGCAGGTCCACTTTGTCTGTATTAGAGTTGCACATGTCCAATAACTCATTAGCAGCAAGGATGTGCTCCTGAATTTGTTTTTCAGACCTCACATACTTAGTATAGAGTGATTGAAGTGATGCTTCTAGTACCTGAATTTCAGACTGTAAGTGTTGAGTGTCAAACTCATAAATGTTTTTACTGTCTTCTAATTTAATTTGATAGTTATTTAATTTATTTAGAAGAAAACCACGTTCTTTCCTTAACTTAATATTATTGAAACTGTGTTTTTGTTGTTTCCTGTATTTATTGCATTTATTTATGATTCTATTTAACTTTGCATATTTTTTAATTTTATTTTGACTTAATTTATAACTACTATTATTATGTTTCATTAAAGAATCTTCAGTGAGGTCTATTGTTATTAAGGAGTGCTGGTTGCAATTAGTGTTTAATAATTCACTATACAAGTTATTGGTTTCCTTAGCCTGAGTACATTCTTTTTGTTTCAATAATTTAGTAATTTGTGAATTTGCATGACCTAATTCTTCTTCTAGGTCCCTAACCTTACATAAAGCCTCCTCATATATGTTACTGCAGTTGTTGAAACCATCTGTGAATCTGTGACCACCCGCAGTTTGTCCCGTTCATCAACAACATCTAGGTATTGCTGATGTAGGATCACTAGCTCCTGTTTTAAGCCTGTGTTTTTGAAAACGACGTTCTCGACTTCCTTCTCACTTTCATCTATCTCCTGTAACAGCTGTTGACATTTACTGTTGGAAGCCGCAAGTTCATGAACGGCCGTTCTCAATTTAAGCTCCAATTCCTGAGCAGCAGCCTTACGGGTCATCACAGGCATGGTTTCAGGGATTAGTAGGTACTGAAAATAGAATTAAAGGAACGGTGAGAACTACTAGACAGACAAAGGAAAGAATGCTAGAAATAACAGGAAAAAATGGGAGAAGAACAGAATTGGACCCCGTTGAGTCGACAGTTTTTCTTGGAATAACTATTGACAGTAAATTACAATGGGGCCCACACATAGAAGAATGGTCAGGAAGGCTAAGCTCGGCCGCCTATGCCGTTAAAAAATTTAGACAGATAACTAACATAGATACAGCCAGAATTGTTTATTTCAGTTATTTTCATAGTCTTCTGTCATATGGGATTCTTCTTTGGGGAACCGGTGCGGACATTAATGCTATCTTTGTTTTACAGAAAAGGGCTGTTCGAGCCATTTACAACCTTGGTCCAAGAGATTCCCTTCGAGAAAAATTCAAAGAGATAGATATTCTGACTGTAGCCTCACAATATATATTTGAAAACTTATTGTATGTACACAAAAATATATCAAATTTTAAGAAAATGTCCGATATTCATAGTTTAAATACCAGGAATAAACACAATCTTGCTGTACCTACATCGCACTCGTCTCCACAGAGTAAGCAACTCGTTCATGGGTCAATGTATACGCTTTTATAACAAACTTCCCATTGACACTTCTTAAACGTCGCGTGATGATACCCCATAGGTATCACCATGGTATCACGAAAAAAAGCGCCCGAAATGTCAATGGCACCTATGGGGTATCACGCGACAATTGTTGCCATTGGTTGATGATTTTTAACGTTTATTTGCACTTGCAACACGATCTGGCTGTATCATTCGAATAATCGATTAATAATCTACCGATTTTAGTAACAATTTCTTGGTAACACCACTAAGAACGGACAAAAACTTAACAAAAAAAATGTATCTGTGGTAGTGAGACTAGTGAGACGCGAGGACGCCATATTGGCAAAATTCGTCAAGTGTCATGTGTTGTTTACGTGTGTTCGCAACAGAATAAAAGAAGAAAACGGTGAGTAATCTTATAAGAATTTTATACAGAATTACTGAGAAATAAGTGTAGATTTTGTATTGAGTGTTAGTTTATCGAAAAGTGATAAATATATCAGTGAAAAAGTAACGAAAGTTTGGTAGTAAACAATTTTGACGCTGTCGCGGCCGTGTTTAGTAATGTTTTTATGATAAATATTCTTGTATACTGTTTGAAATACACATAAGTAGCTAGCATAATAATCTACGAACATAATTTTGCTAATAGCTAACGATATTATTGCGAATTGTTATCGTAATCGTATTTCCAATTCGGCGATTCCCTCGTACCATGACAGCGCTCATAGTAGGCGAGACCAGTACAAAAGTACTATCTGCAAATAAAATCCAACTAGATTTTTTTGTTCCAATAAGAAAGAAAGAAAAAAATAAAGATTACATTTTATTATTTCTTGCAGTTTACATAACTGACATGTGAACGAAAAATAAATGTCGAGGTTATTGTTTTTTTTTTTTTTACCGACTTCAAAAAAGGTGGATGTCCTCAAAAAGTATGAATGTTTTTTAGGATCATGGTATTTTCCTAGGCCATTAATTTAGTAAATGATTGTTTTATGGTATTTTCAGCATGGCGAGGCTGTCCTCGACCTCGGTCGCGAGTGTGACCCCCGCTCCGTGCAAAAGGGGCCCTAGACAGAGCGCCGCCCGTCGCGCTATCATCATGGGGTTCCTTGACGCTGCCCCGCGCCCTGATCTGTCCCCATCCCCACCGCGCACCGCGGTAAGTATTTTCAGTACAGCACATTACTATATATATTTAATTAGTTTCAGTGGAGTAATTTGTATTTCTTGTCTTTTCAGCCATGCTGTCCCGGTTCTAGCGACCGTCGATACGTGTGTACCTATTACGCATTGGAATGGGCAACTGCAACTAGCTTCATCTTTCTAAGTGACCGCCTCCTTGACAATTCAAAGTGCCTGTAACTGGTTTATTTGAAATAAATGCTTTGAGTATGAGTTTTGTGTTTTATTTTATTGTAATATATTTTTTGAAAGCAAAATGTGTTTTATTTCAAAATTTTCCTAGCTTTCCGTAAGTATCCCATATACTTACGAAGAGCTAGGAAAAGTTGTTGTACTAAAAACCGAGTGAGCGTGTATGCACAGAGCGAAGGTATAGTTTTGGCATGTTTCACTGTATTGTTCGCAGCGCATGTTTGCTTTTTTATTTCATTACTGTCACGAGAATGTCACATGATACCGCATAGGTGCATGCGACTAGAGGGAATGTCTAATGCACCGCATAGGTGCATAACTGCGGTGCATTAGGGATTCTAAAATCCGACTACTATTGATACATGAAGAATTAAAAATTCTAACAGGCAAACTTTAACATGATGAATAAACACAGTAATTACCTCCACATACTTCGCTATCGCAAAAAAAAAGTATTTTTTGTAATTACAAACTTACATTTGCAGTTGGAGAATTCACCGTGACGTATATCGATGTATGGGAGAACATATTTTTTAACTACAAAGTTAAGTTTGTTTTGGGTTAATTTCATCCATACAACGGAACCCTTCATTGTGGGTGGTCTTACATGCACTCGGCCGGTTTTTATTGCTTACCGTGCGTTTGCACTGGCGAAACATTTAATACAAAACATGTTGAAATCTCTAGTTCCTGTCAAAAATTGTATGGAACATTGACAGAAAGTTGAGATTTCAGCATGTTTTGTCTTGAATGTTTCGCCAGTGCAAACGCACGGTTAGGCATAATCGGACTGTAATGTTCCCACTGCTGGGACACAGGTCCTCCTCTCCGTGAGAGAGAGTGGGTGGGTTGGTAGATGGATTTGGGTACCTACCTACATATAAGGAAAGATAGAATAATCATTTATGATGTTTTGTCCATAATAATTGTTACACAGCTGTTAGTAAATAAGTGTACCTAGGTACAAATAATGATGAATCATTATTTTCAAAGAAATCGAAATAATAATTGGGATATCTCAAACCATAAATTTAATTTCGTATATTTTTTTGAACAGGTCTTTACTATTGTAATAGAACACTAATAGTGAGAATTATGCTATCTAAACTAAAGTAACATAATAAACAGAATAAAGGACATTAATAATTTATAATAAAATAACAACAAAAATCGTACTTGGAAATTATAACATACAAATATTCGCAGTTTTTTACTCTGATGAGCTGACGGTACCCCGAACCAGTATAAACCAGTTTTCGAGCCGGCTCTGCGCGCGTCGCTGCGTAATGGCCGCCGAGTTTTTTTCGTTGTGTAAACAAAAAGTTTCTTATCGCAAAGATCGTGTTACAAGTGGAATGAGGTGCTGTTATCGTGTTTATGATTAGGCCTATACATTGTGCTAACGGTGTCAAGTGTTTGTGGAGTGAATGAATGTGTGATTTCGTTTTATTGTGTAAAGTTTTGTAAGTGTTTCGACTGAAAATAATAAAAATAAAAACAAAATTCATCACTGCGAGAAAAGGTCAGTATATTTAGGTTATTGAATGATATTCCTGGCTTCGTTAATTCATAACAAAGCTTGGAAGCTATAATACATGCTGTGCAAATTACTGATTGGTGATGAAATCACCATTTTTAGGAAGGCCTACCCAAAAATTAAGGGCCATAGTTTCGTCACTTGACCTTCCGCATCTGGGCGGAGCTAAACCCCTACTCCCCGAATACGTAAAACGCGCGCGGTGGCGCGCTGAACTAAAACGACGATCAAAGAAAATGCAGGGGCGCAGACTTGCGCGCATAGGACGCCAATTTTACCTACGATTCCAGAAAGAAATGGCGGAGAGATGTAAGGCTGATATTAGTATAGATAGATACATAAGTTACGAATATTTTAAGTTTTTACTGGACATTATTTTTTAGCATGTGTTTGGAAGAAAATATTGGTGTATCTTTTCATACACGAAGTATTTTAAGGGGTCATTGTACTCATCATTATGAACAACTTTCACTACGGGACCAAGACTGAAATCACGAAAAAAAATCTGCTGTCCCCTATTTTATGTTCGCATAGCTCGTCAAAATCTAGGGAACAGATGATTTTTCTTTCGCGATTTCAGGGTTGGTTCCTTAAGGAGTGAAAGTTGTTCATAATGATGAGTACACACGGCTGCACATCAAGCTATACTTTTCCAGTTTATGCTGATCTCGCATTGTATAGAATTTATATACAACGCAAGGTCAGCTTATACTGGAAATGTGTAGCTTGATGTGTAGCCGTGTGTCAATGACCCCTTAAAATATTTCCTACCTACATACCTACCTACATATCTACCTACATACCTAACTACATACCTACCTACATACTTACCTACATACGAGTACTTACCTACATACGTATCTATATACCTACCTACATGTACTTACAGCATCCGCTCAAAACTTCAGTACCTACATTACATTTATTTCTGTTGAATTTAGAATTCGCGTCATAGTCTCGACCTGTTCTTACCATTGCATTGCTAAAATTCAATTGCGTCTAACATGTGCAAGTAGCTGTAGTATGGACTAAGCAATGGATTCGGAATCAGTGAGGTCTGGGTTCGCATCCTGGTTTTTAATTTCTTTGAAATCATAATATTTTATTTGTTAGTATTTTTAGCAAAAACTTGTTAGGTACTTATGTTTATTTATAATCTATTAATTCTTATTATTTATTTTTTATGAAGTTAAGTATTAGTTATTGTATTATTATTTAACTATTTATAGGTATCAGTATTCAGCAGACTTTATTGAAAACTAATAATAATATGATTTAGACTTTATGCATGTTCTTTTTTAAATGTAACGTACGTAACGAATGAACTCGAGCACGATACAGCCAGTGCGTTTGCGTGTATGAGTGATGTCTCAACATTCCACAGAGAACACACACATAATTATGAACTCTCATACTACGCAAAATATAACAGTATAGGTATTTCTGTTGCAATATTAGACTACGCTTTATAGTGGCAACCTGTTATTACCATTCGATTGCTAAAATTCGCAAACTTATTTCATGTGGTAGTAGCTGTATGAGCAAAGCAATGGATTGGCGATCAATGAGGTCTGGGTTCGGATCCATTTTACAATGCCGATTTACTTTCATTGAAATAAAACGATTTTTTTGTATTTTAAGATAAAACTTTTTATATTCTAATACTTATTATTTATTTTTATGAAGTTAAATATTAGTAATTGTATTATTATTTAACTATTTATAGGTATCAGTATTCAGCAGACTGTATTGAAAACTAATAATATGATTCAGACTATGCATGTTTTTTTTTTTAATGTAACGTCACAATGAATGTATTATACTTCCGTCCCATTACTTCCAATCAAGTAAAAACTTACAAAAAGTTTTAGTACTGAGTGAGATTTGAACTCATGGCTCACTGATACACGTCCACATGTAGCTGCCCGCTAAGTAATCTTGACTCAAAAAAATATTTCGTTGAAATTATGAACTAGAACCATTTGTTGATGACAATGATGATGTGTCTCTTGAAAATAGAAGGTCGTAAGCTTACAAATATAAGGGTCAGCTCAGACCGCGAAGTTTACAAATTATGTATTAGTACGAAAAAGTTTATAAATTAAGGAACCACTTACTTATCATAATTATCAGCACAAGTGGGTATTTTATTATATTTGTCGTGAAAATCATGATAAACAACAAATCGGAAAATATTTCTTGCCTTTACTACACTATTTTTGTTTTCATATATCATAGCGACTGTACTATTTTTGTAATGAATACATTGCTTCATAACCACTACCTAAGTGTGTCGCTAAGTGACTGGACAAGCAATGTAAATATCACAAAACGATACTTTGTAGCGGTTGCATCGCGCGCGTAATACGAGTACAGCCGTTGTAGGGTAGCTTGCGACAAGCCAGTGATTTCGTGTGACTAAGTTATACCTAGGCTACAGTGCATAATACATGCACTCTGTACTTGATGAGATAAGGTTTATAATTGATTGTGCAGTACGTTCTGATTTATGAATGTGTGTTCGCGACTTCGTATTTCGTATAATATTCGTATTGGTTTTTACTGAATTGCATTTGTATGTGGTGACGTGGATAGTTATACATAATTTTTTATTATAGATTTACACAATATTTTATGTCAACGACTGCCCCGTTAGTCTAGCGGTGGCAAGCGCTACTGCTGAGCATGAGATCCCGGGTTCGATTCATGGGTCGGGCAAAGTATTATTGCGTTTTTAGGGTTCCGTAGTCAACAAGGAACAATTACCTATAGTTTCACACTGTCCGTCTGTCTGTCCGCGACTTAGATCATAGACTCTTAGTACTAGAAAGCTGTAATTAGCACGGGTGAACATATTAATCACGCTGAGTGATAAAATCAAATCATGAAAAAAAAAATCTAGGGTACCTCCCCTACACCTACACGTAAAGTTTGTATGGTTTTTTTTCTTGTCTTCCCATGGCGTGGAGTGTCGTTGGAAAGATCGTTCAAAAATATTATGAGTGTGTGAAAACTATTTTTGGATTCATGCATCTGTTTGCGAAATATTATACTTTGAAGTGTTGATTTTTGTTAGAGTCAAGTGTCTCCCCCCAATGGTTGGTTTTGGATATGTGAAAAAATTCACGGCAGTAGTAGTTATAGGTATATGTATAAAGTAATTAAAAGGAAAACTATCACAGCTAAGTAGGCTCTACAAGTTAACGAGTAATAATCGACCAACTTAAATTTGCAGTTGCAAAAAATGTTTTTCAACTACAATGTTGAGTTTGTTCTTGGTATAAATTCATCCAAACTACGGAACCCTTCATTTTGTGTGGTCCGACACGCATTTGGCCGGTTTTTACATCTGAAATTGCTCAGTAGCAGCCCGGAGTCCGGATTTGTGCCTAGTTGATGGCAATAGGCTCGCCCCTATTACATGGGACATAACTGGCAAAATGTGAGTGTACTAACTAAAAGTACACCTCTGCCTAACCCTTCGGGAAACACAGGCGTGATGTTATGTTATATTTTATATTTACATTTTTTTTTGGTTTACTTATATTGTAAATTGTTAATTTGTATGTAAATTTTGTCAATGTAAATAAAAAGAGCATTATACGTAATTACACATTTAAAAAAAAAAACAACAATAAAGCGCCTACGCGCGCAATTGAATTGGGCTCTCTGCAGCGAGCTAGTCTATAAACGCACATTGATACAATTCGAACGTAAATATTTGCACTAATACACACAAACGCGCGTATCGGTCCGTAGCCGGGGCGGAGCAGCGAGCGACACAGCCATCCCGTCTCAATGCTAACGCGCGACTGCCGCCCGCGCCCCGCGCAGAGCACCTCTGAACCTCTATCTCTAAATGGGGTCATTATCTTTGCAAATATTGATTGATTTAAAAATGCTCTAACAATTTTGTAGTCCTTGTAACCATCAATTTTTCAGTGTAAAAATATTTCCAAAATTCAAAGCCGTTTAGAAGTAGTAGCGAATATTAGCCAAAAATAGCGTTTTGGTAAATATTTTTTTAAGGCAAAACTATTAGCCATACGCAAAAACCCTTTAACAAAAATTTTGTACATGAATCTATGGCAAACATATATTTTTTTCAGATCGTTTAACCAAGCCGTTAATGAGGAGTAGGCTTTTTAAAGTGACCGTTTTAAGGTATTAAACGGGACTTAGCGCCTTAAAAAAACTTGAGACTAGTTTGACATTTTTTGAGATTTTAGGTAAACCTAGGCCGCCGTAGTAAGGGGATTCAAAAGCTGTATTAAAACCAAACTTTGTAAAAAAGGGCAGGTACTATAAAATTTCAGATTATTTAGAAGATAAAAAAGCATGGGATTGAGCTGCTCGCTCTGCTAAGCTTTGTAACATTTTGAATATTATGGAAAATCATCACCAGTTTTTATATAAGTACAAATTGACATTATTGAATATTACATACAAAATGACATGATTACTTTGTAAAGTATTGTATTATTTTAATTATTGTAAATGTGAGGACTATGTGGATTTTTGTTTTAAGTTTGTTTTAACGATGGTCTGGCAATTTGAGTATTTTATGCTACTTACCCAAATGTCCTTTCTTTGGTATTGTTCGTCGAGTTCCGAGTTCAATAATACTTTTAAGAAAAACACTAAAACTATCAGCCCTAAGTTTTTATTTAGTGATTGGGCAACTAAAGGACTCAGGAAAAGTAGGGAAAGACTTTTCGAGCTGTATGGCCTTAAGCCTTATATTAATACGGAAACTTTTAATAAGTATGTTGCTACTTATTCTAGAATTTTTAAGATCACCTGTAAGGCAGCTAAAGCCTTATCAACAAAGTTAAATCAGCAGACAATAAAATACAGACGGTTTGGAAAATTATCAATAATGAAACGAATAGGAACAAAAAGCATAATTCCGATTACACACTGGAGACGTCAGGTGGTGGTCTCATTTGCGATAGCAAAGAAGTTGCTCAAGAATTTGTACATTTTTTTACCAGTATCCCACTTAAAACTACTGAAACCTTAAACTCCTCGCCATCGCTCTCTTTTGATTTAGTAAGGGCGAACGTTTCAGCCAGCCCAATTGAATTTAACTTTAAGCATATTAACCCCGTAACAGTAATAAAAGCTTTTAAGCAAATCAAGATCAAATTGACCGAGGATCTTTGGGGAATGTCCATTAAAGTCTGTACCTCTATAATTGAGACCATAGCGTCTTACTTAGCCTTAATATTTAATTTGTGTGTGGATCAAGGAGTCTTTCCGGATTTAATGAAATACAGTAAGGTAATACCACTTTTCTAATCCGGGGACAGTAAAGATACCAATAATTATAGACCCGTATCCGTGCTGCCGGTTTTCAGCAAGGTGTTTGAAAAGGTGATGCTGAATCAAATGCTCAATCATTTTAACACAAATAAAATCCTTCACGATCAACAGTATGGATTCACCAAAGGACGTTGTACGACCGACGCCGGTGTTACCTTATTAAGACACATTTTTAACGCGTGGGAAGAGGCCCAGGACGCCATAGGAATCTTTTGTGACCTCTCCAAGGCTTTTGATTGCGTCGATCACGAAACCTTACTGTTGAAACTTGAGCATTACGGACTTGGAAAACTTGCGCTCAGTTTAGTAAAATCTTATTTAAATGATAGACAACAGCAAGTTCAAATAAACGGTATCAACTCACTAGGTTTAAAAGTAAAAATGGGTGTTCCACAAGGCTCGATTTTGGGTCCTTTCCTCTTTTTAGTATACATTAATGATCTACTCCATTTATTAAAAAATCAGCCACACATGGTGTTATTTGCTGATGATACTTCCTTAATTTTTAAGGTAGATAGACGTGCTACAAATTTTGACGAAGTAAATAACGCCCTACTGCAGGTCCAAAATTGGTTCACTGCTAATAATTTAGTATTAAATGGGAAAAAAACTAAGTGCATCAAATTTTCTTTGCCAAATGTCCAAAGTAGGGATTACGAGATTGTATTGAATCAAGAGAAACTAGAGTTCGTCGATAAGACTGTTTTCCTGGGGATCACGCTCGACTCAAGGCTACAATGGGGTCCTCATTTAACATCTTTTGCAGGACGGCTAAGTTCAGCAGCATATGCTGTCAGAAAAATCCGTCAATTTACTGATGTAGATACCGCGAGGCTAGTCTATTTTAGTTACTTTCATAGCATCATGTCTTACGGTATTTTACTATGGGGACGAGCTGCAGACATCGAGTCTATCTTTATTCTGCAGAAAAGAGCGATCAGAGCTATTTATAATCTCCGCAGGCGCGATTCTTTAAAGGAACTGTTTAAGGATATAAAAATCATGACGGTACCTTGTCAATATATCTAAGAAAACATCATGCACGTAAGAAAAAATTTACCTCTTTTTAGTAAAAGAGGTGATAGACATAATTATAGTACTAGAAATAGGGACCTATTAGTTCAACCAGGTTTCAGACTAGCTAAAGTAGACTCATCTTTCATGGGGTACTGTTTAAAATGTTACAATAAAATTCCTCCCCACATACTTCAACTGAATGAGTCGAAATTCAAAACTTGTATAAAACGCACACTATGCAGGCAGGCATATTATAAGTTCTAATTAACATTCGAAAATACTGTTGGAGCTGCTGAAGATCGGAAGACCATCTTGCATTGTATAAACTCAATCTCCTTTGTATTATATAATTGCATAGCACAGGTGTGAGTACTATGTACTATTGAGCTACCATTTACCGGGTAATTTGCCTTTCATTGACTTGAATGTGCCCTGGCGACTGGGAATGTCATGCTCACTGAAATGTCTCGCTGATGGTGGCGCGTGTGTTGGATCATTTAGCTCCATTCAAAATGGTTGAGCTGAATGGTGCTGATCCATGCGTCATGTTCGTGAACGGGCGCCGTCAGTTGTGACTGGTCATCTCTTAGCTGCCATGGCTTATTTTAATTTTTGAATTGTTTTATGTAATAATTGCGGACGCTTTTAACGTGCTTTCTACATTGTTCTCACATGTATAATTTCAACATAAATGATGTAACCCACATATTGTAACAATATTTTGATTTAAAAGAGTGTCCATGGAGTTTCTTGCCTGTTCTTCTCCATAGGTACCTACTACGCTTTGGAATGGGCAACTAGCTTCATATTTCTGACTGACCGACTCCTTGACAATTCAAAAGTGCCTGTGAATGGTTTAATTGAAATAAATGCTTTGAGTTTGAGTCGTTGAGCTCCTTAAGTTCTGAGTTGAGCTCCACTATTACTGACAAATGCTTGCACTGACTGGACAGGTCCACTCAAATCGTTGTGGTTCTTTCCTCAAAAGACCATTTCAGACGCTAATCTACATGGTCCTCATATGGTCTGACCAAGATTATGTCTGGACTTTAAAAGAGACTGCGACCTCTGAGTTTGTTTCGGCCTTTCTTCTCAGAGTAGTCAGATAGGAAACGCCGACCTCATCTAGCTTATTTTTAATATTTTATAATATGACGTGTAAAAGTTCTTTCAATATCCTATTTACAGAATAAACAATTTCATTTAATTTCCGGAGTTTCTTTTAAAAACTTCTATATCGGTTGGTGACAATACTTTAAATTTTGTAATTTTGTTATTAAGTAACCACACAACAAAAACGATAATAAATATTTATGGAAAATGGCGGCTAGTTATGGTTTTTTCCACCAGCGATTAGCGCGCGGTGTAAATAAAGGCACAGGTAATACCCCTGAACAGCCTATATAAAAATATAATAATGTTAATAATACATAATACGCAAATGGGGTTAGGGTAGTGAATAATATAGACTGAAATAGCCACAGACGATATAAACCCTTATTTAATAGTACAGAATGACAGAGATTCATTCCGCGCGAACGCGGTGGCACACGGGCAGGCCAGCGTACGTGGTTCGTCGGGGCGGGTCAATTGGCCTGCGCGCGTGCCAACTGTGGTCTTACCGAAAAAAAGCGCAAGTCTCTGCTCGGGTGTAAATAGAGAATGCTCATTTTTTTGTAGGATAGTTCATACTAATTCAATGTATAGTATCCCACTGACGTTTAATTATGGTAAAAATTTTTGTTTATGGTTCTTTTTTTTATAAAAACTTGTTTTTGAGCGCTTGTCTTTGGTAAAAAGCTTCACCAAAAACAATTTCTATTGGATACAAATTCCATGCTGCCACGATAGTACTTACTAATTCCATACTGCCATGTCATTACTTAGACTAGTAAATAGTAATCTGTGGCGCACATTACCGCACTAGTGCGGTAATATAAAGTAAAAAGTACGCTTCCATAATAAACTGCATTATGAACCTAAAAGCGGTTCAATAAGAGCCACTTTACGAGCAAGTGTGTTGAAAAAAACGTTATTGTACCATTTATACATCGATCACTAATAAAAAACTAGATACACAATCAGCGTCAAAAAATGTCCTCACCGAATGACCGCCCACTTGAACATTTGGGTGGTCTTTTCGTCTAGTAGCATTCGAACGCTCCGACGGTAAACATGCCTCAGTGCTCGTTTAAAAATTGTAAAAATCACACGTCTAGGACGCTAAAAAAGGATGGAATTTCATATTTTTGGTAAGTATTATTATTATCATTATATAATTGTTAACACTGTATTGTAAATACTGATATTTTGTCAAGAAATCATCGTAAAAACATTATTTTAAATTAAGTCGTAATAAATAGCAGGCGATATAAAGCAGCTCAATTGTAAAGACTCTTACGAAACGTATTAATCATATTATCGCATGCCCACTTAAATTGTTTGGGTTATGCGTGTTGACTCTGTTCCATTTGTTGGAGACGCTTTATATTATTGTTCTTATTTTTTTTTTTATTATGCGAGATTTAATTTTTGTTTTTTATTTACTCGACTGCACGATGCAAGGGAGGGTAATGTATTTATCAGCCTATGTAATAAAACTTAACTTAAATAACTGCCACCAACTGCATCAGACTGCTTGAAAAGTGACTTGTTTGAAACTTTTTAGTTGTTTTTTGTCAGGCGGGATTTTTGATATTGTAAATATTTTTTTGTGGTTTTTAATCGAGATTTTTGAATTTTTTTTTTTTTTTTGAGCTTTCCTCGTGATGCAGTGAGGTGTGGAGAATGGATATCCGTTACAGCACGTCAAAGATCCGAAGAATTTTTCAAGCCGACCTAAGGAAGCGTTGTATGTTCGAAGCATTTTTTTGAAAGTGATACATATGTGACTACGAAAGGCATCAGAAGGCTACACAAAACCGCTGTACCTCGAATAGTACCAACTTGGGATCAAACCTAATGTAATACCGTTTGAATCATATATCTCAATCGGTCGATCCGTCTTCGAGTTATCGGTAGTTAACAAACATTAAAAAAAATATATACTATACATATATGTATAAACACGCGACGAATTGAGTAACCTCCTCCTTTTTTTGAAGTTAAAAATACCATTTATCATAATATTAAAGTACAAACAAAAAATATTGTTCTAGTTCGTCTCCACTCATTCCTTGTCCTAGCGGCGAGCCTCGGTCGTAAAATTTTATTGCTTTTTGTAACAGCTTTGTGAATTCGACTTTAGATATTCAAAAAAAAAAAAAAATCAAAATATTTTATTTCACATAAGCCTACATGGGCACTTATGAAACGTCAGAAGCTAGGTGCACGGTTCCAATTGGTCGTTTCCTATGGAGAAGAGCCGGCAAGAAACTCCATGGTTACTCTTTTAAAAGATAATTGGCTTTTACAATAATTTCGAATTACAGTGTTAATAGTTATGGGAGGACAGTGTAGGCCATTCAAAAAGTTTCAGATATAAAATAAATTAAATTAAAATTAAAAATAAAAGTCTACAGTTCACTAAGCCTACGACGTTCTCACATTCACAAGATAGAAAGGAATCTATATACGATAAATAAGATACTACAGATAAAAACCTATTTAAAGCAAATGACATGATTGCCATTACAACTGTAACAAATCTGAATAATTAACATGTCCGCAAAAGCCACTACTATAGAGTTGAAATTACATTAATGTATATTTATTTTAAGTACACACACACACAATACAATTGGCGACATTTTTAAGAGAACTTTTGCATGAGATTGTGTATCTAGTTCTTTATTAGTGATCGATGCATTTATATGACATTATTTTGCTACTTGGAGACAATCGAACCTCTGCGCGAATGCCCTCAGAATGCCGCTGGAGTTAGCCCGAACCTTGCGCACAAGGGATTTGCATCGTTTTCGTATACTGAGTTGTATAAAAAGAGTCTACTTACTCACGATTCGGCGAACATCCTTGATGCGCTACGGCTACAGAAATCGGGCAGCCTCATCAGCACCTTGAACGTACCTACCTATAGATTTCTGTAGATATAGCTGCGAACGGCAGACGTCGGGCTGGTGCCGCCAGTGTGGAGTTGCTGAAAGGGTTTGTGTTCCAGCAGTCGCGTCGCGAGCCAATATCGGGGGTAAATTAAAGACATTGAATGGAAAGCAAAATTCATATTTTCACGTCTCAGACTTTTGCCTATAACTGATAGATTTTCTTTAACATTATTACATACATTTCTTACATATTATTGCGTTAATGAAATTAACTAACATTACGATAAAATTGCTAAAGTAAAAGTCGCAGATGCAGTCGCCAGTTACTAAAGAGAAGCGGACAGGATATAGAGTATTCTGCACCAACTATAGCGAGCTATTCAAGAAATGCAAGTGAAAACGTTAACATAATAAAGTACTTACACAATCATAACAGTTATAAATGCATTACATAATAGTTGCGCGTGGACTAGTCGCCTCAGACTGACGTACAGCGCCACGCGTCTCACTGCTCGATGGCCTGCCGTGCTGCTAGTCAGTTAGTCTTTGCGTTTACATACAAGTACCTATATAACTTTAACCGAACCGATATTACGTAGCCATTTGGTCGTAACTTAACACGAAATCATTTTATTGTACACACGGCTAAACAAACACATCAAGTTATACATTTCCAGTAGGTATACGCTGACCTCGCATTGTACGGAACTCTTATACAATGCGAGATCCGCATAAACTGGAAATGAATAGTTTGATGTGTAGCCGTGTGTACCTACATTTTGTGTTACGTCCCAAAAAGCTCAATTTGCTAAAACATTGAATTTAATAGGTATACATTAGACGAAGACAGTGACAGCAGGCGATAAATGAGATGTTTTTTATCTTTGAGTTGAGGTTTTGGTAATTTTGGATTGGTTACCTATGGTTCATTTATCTACTAGGTACCTACTGGGGGAGTGGACTTGGTTACTGTTTACTAAACTAGACCTACTACACTAGTACAAGCATATTGGTCCATTTTGTGTTAAACTTACTGTGCAACTTATCGTAACTAAAGGTGGTCTGTAAGTGTCTGATGAAAGTGTAAACTAACCTTAAATTCTTACTTACTGAAGGGAATTAGTAACACATTCATCTGTATTTAGAAGGTTTCAACTTTAGGTACTTATATCTTACCACAGACTACGGCGAAGCAAAAAGGAGGGTTATGATTTTGACCGGTATATTATGTACCTATGTATGTATGTCTGTTCCCTCATAACTTCTAAACTTGACTTTCTATGGTAATTTGACAAATGAGGTATTGTTGGAAGCGCCTTACTCGTCCGCTGGTTATTGTCTATGTGACGTACCAAATTAAAAATCCGGAGTCACACGTAATCTGTACGATTTATGTCCTAACACGTCTGTCTGTGATGTCTTGACCATGCTTAAACCTTTTTAGTTGTAGTTAGGTTTTAGTTTTATAACTTTTTTTTATTTTTTATCGTTTGAATAAGTAATAGGTATATTTATACTGAAAAATCATCGACGATTTATGATAAAAAATCAACCTCTATAATTTGTCAAATGAAAAAGCATTTGGCGATTTCAAATCAATATTTCTGGTAGGTACCTATAAGTTCAAACAATCAAATCAAAAAGCTCGATTTGTAAGTAAGCACAAATTAAAATCCACAGCCTATAAATTTGTTTACACTTTCATCAGATAGGTACCTACTTTTAGAACAGACTGTATCTAGCTCTCACTACACCCACCACGTTGAGCCGTTATATAAATACTTACACAAAATATGAGAGGTGGGTCCGTAGTTGGGACCTAGGACCGTGTTAAAAAATCTAAGTATACGTATGTACTAGAGGATCGGTTTGGGACCGATCTTATGTTAGCTATCGAATTGCGTAACTTATTTTCGTAAGAATAAGACTAATTTGTTTCATTTTGACAGTTCGTGATTGTGTATTAGGTACGCAATTAGGGTGCAGATCAGAGTCCTGGCTTCTTTTCATGATAACGTTAACTAAGGTTAAGTTTTCGCTTAGTGAGCTTTTCGGTATTTAACGAAACATCTATACACATAAATAAGTAGCTTGTACAGTCGGCTCCAAAAAGATGTATACACGGATAAGGAATCATTTTTTTGTCTTAAAACATCTATATTTACACCCTTTGAACAAAACAAGGTAAACTGCTTATGTTTTATAAATATGTATACCTACCATAGAGATAAAATACAGTAGAGTGCGCGTATTGCATAAATCGCTTAGTGTGCATCGTAGACAAGTGATGTGTGATGCTATAGATACATATACATAGTGATAAGTGTATGACAGATAGGGATGTGCAATTACGTGCCAATCGGCAACGAGCTATCGATAAGTTTTGTCGATAAGCTGTGAGTGTGATCGTTATATTGTAGAATGTGTTTAGTCATAATTATATTTATAGACAGGTATTGTTTAATTTATGAAACTCACTTAGTTTTTTTAATTTTACACGAGTATTCTTGTTTTTTATTCTGTTTTTTTACAAAATTTACATAGAACAAACAATCTAAGAAAATATAGACTCAATTAAATGAATCATCTATTTTAATATTTTATTCTTGACTAGCTGTGCCCCGCGGTTTCATCCGCGTAGGTCTCGATCCCGTTGGAATATAGGGATAAAACGTATCCTATGTCCTATTCCAGGTCATGGTCTACCCGTGTGTCCATGCTCTCCTCTCTAGAGTAGGGAACGTCGCGGCGGCGGCGGCACGGCGGCGAGGCGCGGCGCCGACATCGAACTGTTCGTGTATTGCATTTCTAAACTCGGGATAACTTCGAAATTAAATGTCCGATTCGAATGATTTAAAAGTATTTCACTGCTACATAAATACCCTTGATGTTAAAACTATTTATTTTAATAAGAATTAATAAAACTTTGATAAAACTACTTCGCAAATAATGCATTAATTTCGAACAAATTTGATTACCATAAAAAAAGGTGAAAGGTGAGTCAATCTTAAAAGATAGACATATGCTGTCGCGGACTTTTTTTTTGAACTTTTAAAGAGGGACAATTCCATCATACATGATATTTGCATAACTTATACCGTTTTCGCAGCGCACGCAACGGAAGCTCTTAAAAAGGAATAATTTTTCCCGTTTTTGCAATATTTTTCATTTAAGCTCCGCTCCTATTGTACGAGTACCTTCCTCGATAAATGGATTATCCAACACAAAAATATTTTTTCAATTTCAATCAGTAGTTCCTGAGATTAGCGCGTTCAAACAAACAAACTGTCCAGCTTTATAATATTATATATTATAGTATAGAAGATTTAATTTTACTTTTTTGTAATTGTTAAAAATCAAATAAGCAGCTTAGATGTAATATCGTAACATTCCATTCTTTACGTTTACGCTATAATACACACATCAACACGGTCTAGGGATATTTCATACTCAATTAAATAACTCGAAAAGTACTGCGATTTGTTTGTAATTTATCTCAGACTAATTCCAAATTCAAATTTTTGAAAATTCTTTTGTTTCGGTGGCATAAAAATGTCTTGATGTGTAGGAGAGGGAATTTTCATTTGTGCGAAATTTAGAAAACAATACGAATTACGTTTAGTTACAGTTTTTTTTCATTTTTAAACGAAAGATAAAGTTAAAATTGAGGTATTGTAGCCATGTAACGCCAACATTTGACGAGGGCGGAGATGTTACGAGCTGTGGGAATGCTGGAAGCTGGGTCTGTTCAGCGTAATGTTGCTGAGGCCATAGGGACCCACCAAAATGTAATTTCAAGATTGTGGACACGCTATCATGCCACAGGTGAAGTAGCGGAGAGGCACCGGGGGCCAAGTCGCATCACTACCCCCAGACAAGACCGATTTTTGCAAATTACTGCGCGAGCTCAACCAAATGCAACGGCGACTCAATTGGTCCAAAGGCTGCGAGTGGAACAACAAGTGCTTGTGAGTGACCAAACTGTAAGAAGGCGACTGCATGAAAGCAATCTACGCTCTCGTAGACCACTCCGGGTCCCACCTTTACGGAGAGGCAATCGTGGACGACGATTAGAATGGGTTCGGAACCACGTGGACTGGGGCCGTGAGCAATGGTCCAATGTGCTGTTCACTGATGAATCCAGGTTCGGCTTCCATCCAGATTCACGAAGGACGCGTGTTTGGCGAGTTCCTGGACGATGGAGCCGTCTTCAGAACCCTCAGGAAGTTCACCCATACCAAGGAGGAACAATTATGGTTTGGGCAGGAATTCGTCTTGGAGGACGGACGGATCTCGTTTGGGTGCGGGGCAATATGACGGCAGAAAGATACGTCCAACAGGTGCTGGGGCCCGTAATCTTGCCCCACAGAACACAAATGGGGCAAGATTTCCTGCTCATGCACGACAATACCCGGGCACACACGGCGAGAACGGTAGCAGCTTGGTTACATACACACCATGTTAGGGCCTTAGACTGGCCTGCTCAATCGTCAGATCTAAATCCCATTAGGCATGCGTGGGATATGCTGCAAAGAAGAGCTCTGAAGGAAGTTCCTGAAAATCTGGCTACAGAAGATCAACTTTTTGCGCTCCTCAGAAGGACATGGGACAATATTCCGCAGCAAGACATTGACAACCTTGTTCTGAGCATGCCGAATCGTTGCCGATGTGTTATGAACATCATGGGCGCTTTCTCAGACTACTAACTTCCAGTTTATAAACACAAATTAAATGATTTTTCTATTTTTTACAGTTTTTACTCCTAAATTAAAAGTTAATTCATATACGGTTTCCGTCTATGCTTCATTTTATTTCCATAAAATCCTGAAATTTTAATCGAAGTACCTTAACCATTATTAAAAAATGGTAGAATATTAAATAACGTATCTTTTAAATATATACATGTCATATAAATAATTAACACATAGATAGTAATTCGCTTTTTTAAAAATATCCCTAGACCGTGTTGATGTGTGTACTTTCGCATTACAAATATTAGAAAGTGTATCGTACTAGGCGTTAATTTAAAGGATCGTGTTCGTAACACAATATTGCGCTCCAAATCAAAGATAGCTGATGGGGCTCAAAAGGCTGCCCAACTTAAATGGGACTGGGCAGGACTAATCTGCCACATCTGAAAAACTGTGGGCCCAAATAGCACAGAACTGGTTCCCAGAGACAGTGAGACGGGGTCGCGGCAGACCACGTAGGAGATGGTGGGACGAGCTGGATAGGTTCCATCAAAACTGGAAAGAGGAAGCGCGGGCTCGCGAATGATGGAAGAAGTGGAGGGAGGCCTTTTCCCAGGAGTGGGACAGCGTAGGCTAGGAAAAAATATTAAAATATCGTACAAAACTCAGATCAAAATAATTAATAACAAAATAAAGCTTAAATATAAAATTTTGAGTGTTAACATAAATACCTACATTATGAAGTTCTCCTAGCAAACATATAATTGGTTTTTTTAATATCGACGACACGGCTCTCTCCCTCTTTGAGAGCTATCTGAAAGGTAGACAGCAAATGGTAAAGATTAGTAACTTGTGTAGTGTTGAGGGAGACGTCTATTACGGAGTTCCACAGGGGAGCGTTTTGGGTCCGCCAATGTTTTTAATTTATATTCACAGCCTCTGCTATATGCAGCTAAATGGATGAAAAATCTTCTCATACGCAGACGACATTGCGGTTGTTTTTTCGGGAAACTCATGGAACCTTGTGAAAACTGTCGCTGAACAGGGTCTGATTAAGATAGCTGATTGGCTTAGAGCAAACCTTTTAACCCATAATACAAACAAAACTGATTTTATTTTTGTTTTACCGCAAGCCAAAGATCACAACCTGGAACTGACTGTGGCATTAATATTCCCACTTTAACTATACAAGCAATTGTGGCTGCCAGAATATACAACAAGTCAGATCCACAAAATATTTAGGCATACTTGTTGACCAAAGACTCGTGGCAGCCTCACATCCTCATGAAAAGGATCAGGAAGCTCATTTGGGTCTTCAAAACTTTACGTCATGTTACGGATGTAACCCCAAGCCCAACTTATAAACAAGATCTATACAGCTCTGGCGCAATCAGTAATGACTTATTGTATTCCGATATGGGGTGGAGCTTCCAAAATGAAATTCCTCGATCTGGAAAGAGCGCAGCGATAACTTATCAAGTTTATGTATTTTAAACCATTTAGGTTCCCCACAACAGACATCTATAAAGTCAGCAACTTGCTTTCAATTAGAAAGCTTTATATTCTAAATGTGACCTTAACCCTGCATAAATGTCTTCATTTTGACCCAGATACTCGGAGCAGAAGGCGCAGAGATATTGTGGCCTACTCTCCAGGGGTTCGATCAGCTTTTGATAGACGTCAATATGTTACACAATCCACCTACATCTATAATAAACTGAATCTTAAGTGTCAAATATATCCCATGCGGTTATACGATTGTATAAAAACAATAGGTGATTGATTAAGATCTCTAACATATGAAGAAATAGAAGACATTCTGATCAGGGTGGGCTATCATGCTGGATAATTATACACACACACGCACGACAAACACACACACAACGCACACAAATACACACGCACGCACAAAACACACACCTATTTACACACAAATATGTGCACTCCTCACACATCGAGAGCTGCTTAATTTATTAACTAATTAACAATTATTTATTTCATATCGTTTTTTTTTTTTGAAGCTGGCTCGCTCTTCCCCTAAGTGGTATCCTAACAATGAAAATTAAGTCAAAGAACAGAATAAAAATACTATTGGAAAATAACTGATTATTATTTAATTCCAAGTTCTTTGTTCATTATTAATTAACAATCAGTTATTTTCCTACAGTATTTTTATTCTGTTCTTTGACTTAATTTTCATTGTTAGGATACCACTTATGGGAAGAGCGAGCCAGCTCCGACACAAGTACTATTATAACTTACTGGGGCTGCCTCAGTTTATGTATGAGACAATGTTTGAGAAGTAAAAAATATTTTTGATTTTTTTATTTTGATTTTGACTTTAGCGTTTGTCGCGTCAACCTGTGTCACATCACTACAGTCTTACGCGGGGAGTGCGGTGCGCGGGCGGTCCTCTTACGTCTCCTTTACCCCCGCGATACGTGATTTGTTTTCATAAAAATCGATATACCGATTAAATGTGATATTGGATTTCAGTTTTGTGTATTTCCTAGTATCGGTTTTGCAAGATCGAACTGCACATTAGACCACTTTGATGCGTAAATATGAAAAAAATCTCTGGAGGCACGCACACTGCTAGCACTCAACCATGACTACAAGCATAAAAATGTACTCCGTGCTACAAGCGCTCGCGGCGGCGGCGGGAACGTCGTGTTGTTCAAACCCGTGTCTACTGTTCATAGTTTGTTGCGCGCACTCTACTGTATTATACCTCTATGATAGGTACCTACCTACAGTAATCATTCAATAATAAGGTAAATAATTCTAAAAGTTCATTCAATACAAAAGGTCTACTATGAGAGGAAGTGTTACTGTGTTAGATAGAAATAAGTACCTACCTAGTTAGTTGAAAATGCGATGTTATCAACAATTTGCTATTTACTATAACACGTCAGACTGACTCATTATTATTGTCATGACAACGATCACATCTTAAGGTACCTAGTCAGTCACCGGGAGCATTTTACGTGTAATGAGTAATTCGAGTATTTCAACAGTGATTGCGTCCAGGCGAACATTACCTACAGTGCGCACCATGAATGATACAATTCGTAACATTGCACCCCAGTGAGTGCGAAAACTACACCTGAATCGATGTTACATGTACCTCACACTCACAACTAGAGAGCGGTTTCAAAAGCGAATGCTCTAGCCAGTGCGTCGAATTGGCGTACTTCTGCTGAGGACCAAAAAAATGCCACTGATGCTGCGATTGTCGTGGCCATCTACAGGGTCCAACTCATCTAACATACTTATTTAAAAAGTATAAGCAACATTCGTTATGAACATTCATGATTTACCTATTTGTATTTCGAATCCAAAATCTAAAAACGAATGAACGTCAGTGACGTCATGCATTAAATGAAGAAGACAACAATCAAATTCTTGTATACACGGCTACACATCAAGCTATACTTTTCCAGTATAAGCTGATCTCGCATTGCATAGGATTTCCGTAACATGCGAGGTCAGCTTATACTGGAAATATATAGCTTGATGTGTAGCCGTGTGTACAACAGGACAACAATCAATTCTTCTATGAAACCATGGTTTATTATAGACCATGTATGAAACGAAGTTATAAGCGCGGCGCCCACTATCGGTGGGCATCTCGGTGCGGCTCGGTACCTACAGCTCGGACGCCTTACGGCGGCTTCTGGCGCCTGAGCTGCTTCGGGCGACTTCGGGCGGCTTTAGGATGTCTCGGCAATCGTAAGCATACCTAAGCACGCCGAGGCTGTCTTCGGGAAGCTCGGGTGGAATTTTCGTGGCAAACACGTCGCAGAACAGTCATAACGTTCACCGCGCGCGACTCCTTTAGCTTGGCAACACCCAGAGGAAAATAAAAGGTAACAGCCTCATTAATTCAAATTCAAAATCCTTAATTCGAACCAAGACTCATAAAGGGTTAGTAACATTTTCCTTAAAACTACGTGTTAGTAAACAACACAATACGGTGACACATGTAACTGACAGCATGGATTATAATATAGGGGACAGTCCACTCTGCCAGCTATCATTTTCAGAACCCTGTAATTATAACCCGTTACACGTTTACCACGTTTACCACGTACCCAGGATTTTGTAATATCTATATACATTTTTAAAAGAGTGTCCTTGGAGTTTCTTGCCCGTTCTTCTCCATAGAGATCTACAAATTTGAATGGGCAACTAGCTTCAACTTTTTGACTAACTGACCGACTCTTTGACAATTCAAAAGTGCCTGTAAATGGTTTAATTGAAATAAATGCTTTGAGTTTGAGTTTGTTGTTGTGTTAAGTAATTACACGTATAAGTTCATTTTATTTGACGATGACAGAAGAAAAGTTGATTATTCTTGTGTAAGCTCACGAATGTCTGTATGACATAACATCACGATAGTGATCAACAAATGAAACAGAATGCATGGATCCAAATAAGCAGGGAGATGTGTACACAGGCACAACTGTTTTCACACGACTGCTCTGCGACGTGTCTGCCACCCGAACTATTCTTAGTTTTGCCGAAGCTACCCGAAACCAGCCTCGGCGTCCTTAGGTATGCTTACGACTGCCGAGGCAGCTTTCAGGCGCCCGAAGCCGCCCGACTCAGCCCTCAGGCGCCCGAAGCCGCCGCAAGGCGCCCGAGCTGTACCGAGCCGCACCGATGCCCACCGACAGTGGGCGCCGCGCCATAGACGTCATTCGATACAAGGCGTATGAACTATGAAGGTATGACGTTGTCAGTCTTGTTTACCTTGTTTTGGTAAAATAAATTGTAACATAAGATTTATACCTAAACGGCGGCGGCGGTACAATAAAATGCTATGGAACAAAGGTTATTAAAAATAAATGGTTCCTTCTTTGTGTTAACATGTTTTTGGGGCTGACTGGAATATAAAGAGTTTAACAGCGACTGTTGTTCGAAGCGGCAGCGAGGAGGGCAGCAAGCGGGCGTGGTGGCTCGCTCCTGATGACGTGAACAGTCACTGAATGATTCCTTAAGGGGTAGCCCGCGAAATTTAAATATTTCTTACGTTTTTTGCAATTTGCAGGTCAGTGTCAGGTTGTATGTTGATCTAAATATTTTTAGCTGCCGTAACAAATATGGGTTTACAGAATTATAAACATTAGAATCAGCAATACAACTTTCTAAGTTCATTGAATTACTATTTCATGAAATCATGACATTTGGCACTTCCATGAACTTAGAGAGTTGTATTGATCGGTACATTAAATTCGATAGTATTTGTTGAACAACAAAGCCCACCCGAAGTAATTACTTAGATTCGGCTCGGGCCACTTTGTGCTCCGTGGCTCGGGCCGTTCGGTAAACTCAATTCGGTAGGTATCTTTGCTGAATTGGCATGTTCACAATTCATTTTTACCGCCCACCTCGGCTCGCGGCTTGCTAACCGGCTTTTTTACCCGACTACCCCAGGAGGGTAATGTTTTTCCCGAACATATCCACATACATACATGTATGCGAATTTACCGCACGATTGTGAAGATTAAAATGCTGCCGCGCTAGCAATAAGTGCAGTAAGTACGTTTTGCATCTAGTTTCGAGTAACTGCCGCTCAAAGTTTAGGTATCGTCACATTTTTACCTTTTCTGACTTGTTTTATTAACTTATTTAAATTCAGATTTTTAAAATGTGTAGCTTAAGTAAAGTATTATTTAATTGTGTAATCATTAATATTTCTATTAGAATACTTTTAAATGATTTTATATCTAGTAAGAGTTTAACATACTTACTGCTGTTATGCTAAGGAATAGGTACATATAATAAAATCGGCTTACTGCCGTTACCAAAATGAAAGGTTCCCGTTAAGATATTAAAATGGCAGTCAGATCTAATTGCGCTGATTCCGAACCTATGTTTAACTCAATTTGGACAAAAATGTACTTACTGCAGTTATCGCAAGCGCAGCAGAATGCCGACCCGAACAAGTGGTTAGCACCGGTTAGCTCGAAGATAGTGAAGTGTTGCGAAGTGGAGGAATCGACTGTTTCGTTTGGGGGTAACCAGTAGGTAGCCATTAGCTCACTGGCACACATCACGTGTTCAGTTGCACGAGTCACATTCTATTAGAAATACAGGAAGTCCCTAAATAAGTACAATTCTATTTCATCGAAAAGTACTAAGATACGTACCAGTTGAACGTTCGTATTACAATGAGAAAGATGGCTATACCACACGCTTGCCCAAGCCCACAGCATGTTACAATGCAGTGAGTGTGATCTGATGCAGGAGAACATGCGCGTCAGACGCGCCTTAAGCGTCTTACTTGCTGTGTGACATGGGCTCGGCAGCGGCGCGTGCGCCGCTCGGCACTGATGCGGTAATGCAGCTGTGCGATACAAACTTGCTGTGTGACATGGGCTCGGCAGCGGCGCGTGCGCCGCTCGGCACTGATGCGGTAATGCAGCTGTGCGATACAAACTTGCTGTGTGACATGGGCTCGGCAGCGGAGCGTGCGCCACTCGGCACTGACGCGGTAAGGCAGTTGTGCGATACAAACTCGCGGTGTGACATGGGCTCGGCAGTGGAGCATGCGCCGCTCGGCACTGACGCGGTAAGGCAGCTGTGCGACACAAACTCGCGGTGTGACATGGGTTCGGCAGCGGAGCATACGCCGCTCGGCACTGACGCGGTAAGGCAGCTGTGCGACACAAACTCGCGTGGTGACATGGGCTCGGCAGTGGCACGTGTGCCACTCGGCACTCACGCGGTAAGGCAGCTGTGCGACACAAACTCGTCCCGAGTCCAACATTCGTCACCATCGTACTTTTAACATACGACTATCTACCGTACTGTAAAAATCACAATGTACACATCGAACAATTCAATAAACATCAAAAATGCAAAGATCAACGGTGGCTAATAGGAGAGATACTTATAAACGACGCTATAAATATACATTATATTATAAACTAATGAACCGGGTAAACATCTCAAAAATGATAACATCTGCTGCCAGTCAATAGAGAATATAATTTATAAAACGTTAAAGTTGTAAAGTGTGTCAAGTGTGTGCGCCAGCGCCGCGGCGGGTCAGTGCGAGCGCGACTCCTGAAACATAAAGCGCGCGCCATCAGCGTGACGATACCCACCGCGCCGCCACCGCTGCTGTTGCACTGTTGCAGTGGCGGTGTCGTCTGAAGAAATACGTACATATGGTATTTTACGGGGTTCATTAGCTGGCGACACTTCACAGACGTGAAGTTGACGTGGTTTATGGCACAAAGGTGTTGTAAGATGATGAAATATTGTGACTTTGATAACACTTGATTTTTTTCTTGGTTTAATTTTCGATGCCCATCACTGTGCCGTCACATCTGTGGTAACAATTTGAAAATGACACCGCTTTTATGTTTTTTTTAAATCTTACTAAACACTAGCTGACTTGACGTTTTCATGGCGTCTTGCTTCAAAAATCCCATAGAAAAAATGACGTCCAGTTTTCATGAACTTGAAAAATTACCGGACACTTTTCTAATTTTTCTTTCCATAAAAACCTAATTCGGACTATCACAAACATTTCAAACAAAACTTGCCAAATCAGTCCAGCCGTTCTCAACCGAACAGCATTTCATTTTTACCCAACTACGGCAAAGCAAACAGAGGGTTTTGATTTTGACCGGTATGTATGTATGTACATGTATGTGGGTATGTATGTTCATCTGTTCCCTCATAACTTCTGAACTACTCAAGGTTGTGACGTCACATTAAATGAATATGGCGCCTTCTAGAGAAAATAAAGTCATGAACTAAAAAAAACCGGCCAAGTGCGAGTTTGTTCTATTATCCTTACTTATAATATTATAAATGCGAAAGTAAAGTCTGTCTGTCTGTCGCCCTTTCACGAAAAAACTACTGAACCGATTTAAATGAAATTTGGTACACAGATATGTAGTCTAGAGCCTGAGAACGGACATAGGCTACTTTTTATCAGCATACCAAGCGGGCGAAGCCGCGGGCGGAAGCTAGTAGTGTTATAAAGGATAGTTTTCTACATCAGTGTACTCATAATCCTTACATATTATAAAACGAAGTCCTCCGCCGCGTCTGTCTGTCGTCCTGTACGCGATAAACTCAAAAACTAGTGCACCGATTTTCATACTGTTTTCACCAATGGATAGAGTGGTTCTCGAGTAAGGTTTTAGTATATAATAAACGACATCCACGCGGGCGAAGTCGCGGACATCAGCTAGTTATCTATAAAAACGGAAAAAAAATCACGTTTGTTGTATGAGAGCCCCCTTAAATATTTATTTTATTCTGTTTTAGTATCTTGCATGCAATGTATGTACCTAGACCATGTTTATAGAAATAAATAAACTGATTAAAAAAAAAAAAAATCGTTTATTATTAAAAAAGATATTCTTACATTTCCTTAAAACTAATACAAGTAAATTACTATCTACTAATAATATGTTATTACAAAGGAAACATAATTTTAATATTAACTTGTGGACTCCACATTAGGTCGTGCCTGTCGCGTGGAGTCCTTGAGAGTTTTAGACAGTTTGCTTGCAGGTCGATACTGAATTGTAAATTAATATATAGAGAAGAAGAAAAAAAAAAAAATCAAAATCAGAAACAAGAGACTTCTTAAATAAAATAAAATCGTAAAAAAAACCAGCTGTATTTGAAATAGTGCTCGTCGTAAAGATGCAAATGTTTATTATTTTATATTTGATGTTTAAGAAGCGTGCGTGCGAAAGTATGAATATGAATTTAAGTAAGGGTAATATACTAGGTAGTTTAAGAGTGAGTGTAAGTGGGGTGAGAGTGAAGTTGTGAGTGAGGGTGTGAGAGAGAGAGAGTGTATGATATAAATATGTTGTGAAATTACTCGAACGAAGGCTTCGGATTCCGAGTAGGATTGAGTTAGCAGCCATTGTTTCATCATTTTAAACCGACTTAAAAAAAGGAGGAGGTACTATGTTCGGATGATTGTTTTTTTTTTTTTTTTTTTTTTTTTTTTTTTTTTTTTTTTTTTTTTTTTATGTATGTTCACCTATTACTCCGCCATTTGTGACCCGATTTAAAAAATTCTCTTTTTGTTCAAAAGCTTATACTTCTGAGGTGGTCCCATTGTCACCAAGTCAGGATCTGATTATGGGATCCTAGAGAAATCGAGGGGAACTTTCAAAAATCGTAAGGGCAACTAGTGCATTCCTTAATTTATTCATTAAGTATTTTACAGCACTACAATTTTATGAAGGTCTGGAGTCGATCTGATGATGGAGCCGAAAGACAGTCAAGGGAACTCCTCAATGGCTTACAGCAGATACCTCGTGTTTGGGCTTAATTAATTTGTATTGATAAAAACTTTACACTTTGATGGGTTGTGACTGTCGTTAGGGGTCTGATGATGAAGACGAAAGACAGTCGAGGGAACTCCTCAGTGGTTTACAGCAGATATCTTGTGTTTGGGCTTGATTAATTTGTATTGATAAGAACCTTACACTTGGATGGGTTGTGGCTGTCGTTAAGGGCCTGATGATGAAGACGAAGGACGATTAACGGAACTCCTCAACGGTTCACAGTAATTACCTTATGTTTGGACTTCATTCATTTATATTGATAAGAACTTTGCAACCATATAGGTTGTAAGTGACATTACAGATCTGATTATGGTCACCTTATAATATGATGATGAGGGGAACTATGCAGTGTAAGCAAATGTATAGTGTTCACCCTTATATTCTTGAGAAGGCACGGGAGTCTCATTAGCCAGCCAGTTTCGTATAACATCTAAACGATACTTGCGCTGTTCAGACGACTCGCCACTTAATCGTTTTTGAATAAGATTGAGTCGGCCGATCTTATCATTTGGCAACTCCTGCGACAAATGAGAATGCATGTAATTTCTCATCTGAGATAACCTAGCATGAAGAGCTAACGGTGATTCTTGGGAACCGGACATAGCACTCCGTTTGCGATTCTTAGATAGGCGTTCTTTTTCAGCAGTATTAGTCTCTTTAATTCTGTTTTTCTTCATGCGGGCGGCTCCTTTGGTTGGTCTACCCATGGTGATTACAAAAATCAAATTACACAAAAAATGGAAAAATAATAAAACTTAAAAAAAAAAAATTATTTAAGTTATTTTTTTATTTTTCTCTTATTATTAAAGAAGTCCTTTTTTGTTTTGTTTTTTTTGAAGTTGGACAATTTTTTTTCTTAACTTGGTTGGTTCTACAATTCTTGATGTCATTGATTTTTGCAATTTTGTTATAAACGAAACTGAGCATAAATTCTTGCATACGTTGTGTAAAAGCGGTTTTTACTACAGTAAGTGGACATTTGAAGATTCGTTGTTTGAGTAGATGGTGATATTCTGTGGATTGGGTTGTTAATTTGTGTTGTTTGAGTACTAATTTAAGGATGTATAACTGACGGACATTAAGAACTGATGCTTCTTTATATAGGTGATCTGTAGGATAACGAAAGTGTTTTCTATACATAACTTTTAGCACTGATCTTTGGGCTCTTTCAGATTGTATCATTGAAGTAATGCCGACTCCACACCATACCGTAATGCAGCAGCAGAGAACTGACTCACATAATGCCACATACAACAGGTGTAAGATCTTTTTGTTGGCCGAGTTACGTAACAGTTTCATTACGTGAGTCAGTTTTCTGATTCGCTTTGCTACTATGTCTATATGGGGTCTGAATGAAAGACGCTGATCTAGCAGAACCTCTAGGTATTTTAGGGATTTGACCTTTTTAATTTCCTCACAGGTGCAAGGGACTGTGCTGCAAGTTGAAGGGTGGATTTTAAGATGTAAAGGAAGTTTTGGTGCTGATGAAAGTGTTTTATGGAAACAGATGTAGTTCGTTTTTTTTGTATTTATTATTTATTTATTTATTTAAACTTTTCGCACTCAAAAATGAGGTACAAAGGCAGACTTAATGCCTTAGGCATTCTCTACTAGTCAACCAAGGGTGGTGAAGAGATTAGATGGCAGGTGCTCTGGGTGTGATTAAAAAAATGAAAAAAAAAATTAATAATATAATATACTGTATGTTAAATAACAGAGGGCGTTCCCTTAAACTCGATAATTTATATCATTAATAGATTCAAATAAAAACATCAGCATATAGAAATAAGTTAAAAAAATCCGAATAAAAAAAAAAACTAAATTGGAAATAAATTCGAAACGACCTGTTTAAAATCAAAATACTAACGCGGCATAGTACGTAGCGTAGTGGCGTAGCCTAAACCGGCAACGTCGCAATTTTTGTCTCGCGCGTGCACGATGCCGAGCGATCTTCTCACAGAGCCGGCCGGCCGGGCGGGGGGGCGGCCGGCGCGACGGCACTGAATGGCGAGCGCTGACTTTGATAAAGGCGGCAAAATTAAAATTGTACCTTTCTACAGACGATATTAGCCCTTTACTCCGTAGAAATAGAGATTTTAATAGCGTGAGTCCACTGATGCAAATATGCATCAGTGGGGCTCAACGGTTTTTATTGATGCAACCTTGCATCACCGGAAAACGAGCGGAAAGACAATGAAAAACACAGCGTCGTGTTGTTATCAGTAAAATAAAACATTTATGTATGTTTAGATTTAGCAATAACATTTAACAACCCGTCTCAAATGCCCGGCTGACAAAGGAACGCGTCACTGAGGCCCCTTGGGCTTGTAAGAACTTATTCGCAAGCAGTAAAACCATAAATTCATGTACCTATCTAAGCCACGTTTCAATCATATTAGAATACAGAGTACAGCGAATTATTCTGCACGAAGCGGCCCGAGTATTGGACACGCGGCGGCAGCGCTTTGCTGACACGTCGCCGCGTCGGTCGCGGGTTCGCGGCCACAAAATAAACAGATAAAAGTACAGAAGGTCCACTCATGGAACAAGTAAACGATGTGTTTTACCTATTCACTTAGATCGGTGACTCCGGTGCCTTACAGTGCTAATAAGAAAGTAATTAGAAAAATAAATTTTATCTAAAAAATAACGTAGTAGGTAACTACGCTAATAAATAGTGTGCGGTTAAGTATTAGAGAAAGTTTCATTTAAATCTCAGTTTAGGCTAGCTTTTAAATGATAATAACGGTATTGCACGTTAGCAATCACTGGCTAACGTTTTGTAATGTTTTCAGCAATGACATGGAAATGAAAAAAAAAACTTTTACTTTAGGCAGTTGCATTCGTAATAAATTACTTAATAGCAATCGTGTAACGGTGTACGGGGTAGGTACTCCCTGAGTGTAAAAGTAATTTTAGCAAAGAATGGGCCTTCTGATCTTATTTATTTTGTGGCACAGTCGTTTCTTAGTGTTATTTCTTTTTTCGAAAAGGTTTAAGGTATTATGATAGGTACATTTCAATAATGTTTAAAGACTTACTTAGATTTTGAACTGCTCAATATGCTGACCTCCTCTCTCTACACATTGCTTGTTTGTTGCAATCGCCGACGGTTGTTTTGGTGCACTCGTCGCATTAAATTGTGCATTGGGATACCTCTCAGCATAAATCCTCAGAGCCCCATCATAATTACACAGCATAAATGAGCACCATGTTCACATACTCCTGAGCACTGATACTGAACTGATAACGCGGCATTTTTCACACACGAATGACGAAAGGACACAAGATGGTGCAATGCGAAAATAAATGCACATCCGATATGCGCGCGAGATTAGTTCCGACATAAAAGTACTCTGTGGTTCCGACTAAAATTAGGTGGAAAATGTGGACAACTGGACATTCGGGGAGCAGGGGGCGGGGGTAGGCGCATCAATCAGATCGCCGCACACGCGGCCCGCCATTCATAGGTAAATTGCGACATTGCCGTACTTACTTTGAAGGGCAAGTGCGCGTGTACAGAGTGTTTCTTTTACGTATCAATTTAATATTTTTTGTGAATATTTTATTATTAATAAAAAAAAAATCTTTTTTTTTTATGGTAATACTTTTTTTTAGCTTTTATGGATGCTATACTATTGCGGGTTAACGGGAACGCCCTCTGTTAGTTAACATACTGTATATTAAGGGACAGAAAGTTAAGATCGAGCCATTTTTTTATTCAATTTAAGCCGTTTTGGGCTTCTTCGCGAACTGCTTTCCAAGATTTATTATGAAAAATAATAGCTGACTTCTGCATTTTGGATAATAGCGCGATGAATATCATTAATATAGATGATAAATAGTGACGGGCCCAGGACACTACCTTGAGGCACTCCAAATTCTACGCTACTTTGACAACTGGTGGTATCCCCAATTTTCACACATTGCCTTCTGTTAGTATGGTAGGACTCAAACCATTTAAGTGGCAGTCCTCTAATACCAATCATCTCAAGCTTTTTTAGGAGTATGGGAATGGCAACGGTGTCAAAAGCTTTTGCAAGGTCTAAGAATATTCCTATACATTTTTTATTGACATCTAAGTGAGACGTTATAAGTTTGGCTAAAAGGCTTACTGCATGTTCTGTGGATTTTCCCATCCTGAAGCCAAACTGATTGTTGGATAGGAAATTGTTGGAATCTAAGTATGAAGTGAGACGTTTGTAAACTATTTTTTCGAGAATTTTGGACAATATAGGTAGCAGTGAAATGGGTCTGTAGTTAGTTGGGTTTTGCTTTGAACCACTCTTATGAACTGGAGTGACCTGTGCTTCTTTCCATATGTTAGGAAATGTGCCCGATTCTAAGCTAAGGTTTATAATGTGGGAAAATGAAACTTTGATTTCGGTTTTAATTTCTTTGATAAGGGTTGGTGTAAAATTATCCGGGCCTGGAGCACTGTCGTTTCTCAGATTTGTAATTATTTTATCTATCTCAAAAACATCTGTAGGATGCATAAAGAAATTTGAGTTTGGGGGTCTCTGAGCTGTAGTTTGTTAATAACTGATTCCTGGGTTTCATTGATGTCTGTAAGAATTTTACTGGCTAGGTTTTTCCGAACAGAGGAGAAATAGTCATTGCAGTTGTTTATTGAAATTTGTGCCGATGATTCACTTTTAAGTAGTTCATTAGGGTTACTTCTATTGTTCGTCTGTTCACCAATATTTCTGAAAGCTTTCCATAAACCTTTAATATTGTTTTTGTTATCTTCTATTTTTTACTGTCATGTTCTCGTTTAAGCCTGTGTACAGTATTTGTAAAGAAGTTCCTGTAACGATTGTAAATTAGTTTTTTTGTTTGGTAATTAGGGTGTTTGTTTGATTCATGATGAAGTTTGTCCCTATGATTCATACATCTAATAAGTCCAGGAGTAATCCAGGGTTTTCTGATGTATTTAGTGCGGCTAAATGTCTTTTCTACCCAGTGTTTTTGTAATAAATTTGTTAAAATGTTGTGGAATTCATTGGTTGCGTTGTTTACGTCTATTTCGGACTCCACTCCAGACCAGTCTACTTCTTTAAGTTCCTCTATCAGAGCAGGGAAATTGATTCTTACTTACTATTTTTTGTTATAGCGGCAATAGAAATACATGATCTGTGAAAATTTCAACTGTCAAACTGTCACGGTTCATGAGATACAGCCTGGTGGCATACGGACAGACAGACAGCGGAGTCTTAGTAATAGGGTCCCATTTTACGCTTTGGATATGGAACCCTAAAAACAAAAATGTGGCCCTGCTGGATATCAAATGAAAGGGCTTCATTAGCACATTTCAAAAATGTGTAACGTAATCTATACACGCGGATCACACACACCGGACGCGGACACCCTCACGGGTCGTGAGGGTGTTGTTAAGAATCATATTGAGAGTCTACATACGCGGATAAAAAAAAACACCCTATTTTTTTTCAATAGAGAATTTTACTGGTTTATTACATGGGGCACGGGCGGCCGTCGTTTATCGGGTTTTTACAAGTCATAACTTATGACCTCTGTAGAAAATTTGCTAATTTATAATGAAACTAGTTGCGCCCCACGGTTTCACCCGCGTAAGTCTCGATCCCATGGTAATATCGGGATAAAAAGTATCCTATGTGTTAATCCAGGTTATAAACTGTCTGTTTGACAAATTTCATCCAAATCCATTCAGCCGTTTTTGCGTGATTGAGTAAGAAACATCCAAACACACAAATACACAAACACACAAACTTTCACATTTATAATATTAGTAGGGTATTAGTAGGATTATTAATTTAGATACTAAAAACGTGAATTTGAAATAGCCATAACTTTCTTAGTTTTACCCGACTTCAACGAAGCAAAAAGGAGGGTTATGATTTTGACCGGTATGTATGTTTGTATGTATGTTCATGTGTCCCTCATATCTTCTAAACTACTTATCACAATTTGACAAATGAGGTGTCGTTGAAAGCGTCTTGATCGTCCGCTGGGTATAGGCTATCTGATGTCACATTAAATTGAATATGGCGCCCTCCAGAGACCATCAAGTTTTTAATTAGGCATTGTTGGGTATCAAATGAAAGGGCATAATTAGCACATTTCATAAATATGTATAAGTATTATAACCCAAAACTATGAGTTATAGTTATATTTTTGTTTCGCGATTTCAGCGTTGGTCCCATAGTGAAAGTTGTTTATAATGATGAGTACAATGACCCTTTAAGAGATTTCGTGTATGAAAGATACACCTCTTATATGAAAACTTTTAAATTATTTTTTTTTTTCTCTTTTTAATGTTTTTTGGAAGTCGGTTGTTTCTTTGTAAAAAGTTTTTATTTTTCAATTTTTAGTTGTGGTGCCTAACCTCACACAAATTCGAATAACACTATGTAAATAACAGTGAGAGGACCTTAAAACATCCATATAGGCTAAGTGGGAAAAAATACGTACAATTGAAGCTAACTGAAAACCTTTTTGTTAATTTTTCTAGCTGGCCTACAAATTACTTATAACTTTTCTGGCTTTTATGGTTCTGCAGTAGTCAACAAGGAACCGATATAGTTTCGCCATGTCTGTATGTCTATCCGCGGCTTAGCTTAGAGAATCTTAGTACTAGAAAGCTGTAATTTGGCATGGGTGACAAAGTGGTAAACTAAATTATGGTAAATTTTTTTTTAGGGTACCTCCTTTCATCTAAAGTGGGTATGACTTTTTTTCTCGTATGTCCCATGTTGTGGGGTGTCGTGTGGGTGTGTGAAATCTATTTTTTGATTCGGGGATTCGTTTGCGTAACATTATGTGTTAATGAGCTAATTTTTGTTAGAGTCAAGCGCCTCTGCCAGCTAAATGGTTGTTTTTGGATATGTGAAATAAAACACGGCAGTAGCATAAAGAAATTAAAAGGAAAACTATCACCGCTACGTAGTGCTTTACAAGTCAACGAGTAATAATCGACTAACTTACATTTGCAGTTGGAATGTATAGGAGAGCATTTTTTTCAACTACAACGTTAAAAGTTTGTTCTTGGGATAAATTTATCCCAACTACGGAACCCTTCATTGTGCGTGATCCACGCACTTGACCGGTTTTTTTAATTTGAATTTGACATATTGATATCGATGTCATGTTTATTGACAGGAAAATAAGTAAGTACTTAAGTCAAATCATGAAGAGCGTTGTTAAAATAAAATATTTTCGAACGCTTAGACACGAAGTTGTATGATACGTAAACGAACATCCGTGGTATAACAAATTAGTGCGCACACTGAATACGTTTTTCTCCGTTTAAATAGGTAGTGTTCCGGTGATATCGCATTGAAAGCACGAAAAATCCCAACAAGTTCGGATTGTTTGTTTACTTATACGTACGACTAAATTGCACCCGGTCTGCGCGCTCCCTTTGCACTTGGAAGGCCGGGATAACTTTTGTGCGTGTTCGTACAAGTGAAATAAAAAACAACTGACTTCCAAAAAAAACAATAACAAAGTGAAAATAACTTTAATTTCGGAAGTCGGTGGCAAAAAACGAAAATTTAAAAGCAAAGATCGACTACCGCACTAGTGCGGTAATGTGCGCCACAGATAACTATTTACTAGTCGGAGTAATGACATGGCAGTAGGTATGGAATTAGTAAGTACTATCATGGCAACATCAAATACCATTACCATTATAGTATTTACTAATTCCATACCTACCATACATAAAAAGAAATTTACTTTGGTGAAACTTTTTAATACCATAGGCAAATCATGGGCGATTAGTTAAGAAATAGTACGAACTATCCTGTAATATTAAATAAGCATTCTCTATGTCCACAAGAGCAGAGTTGCGCTTTTTTAATTAAATCTCATCAAAGAGACTTTATGCCAAAATTCCAATAAAAACTGTACTGTTCGTATAATTTTGAGAATTGTACTTTTACTAATTGTTTCAATAATTAAACATAATAGCATTATAAGTCTGTTTTTTTGCTCACAAGTGTGTTGAAAAGCGCCTGTATGTAAGAGCCTTAACCCTTCGGAGATTACAGGCGCGATGTTATGTTATGTTGTACATTCATCATCTGCAGTTGAATATCAGTATTTTACATGGAGCATGGAGTGATTGCCTATATGTAAAGACGATACCCGCGTGCCTATGAGTACCAGTACCTGTGTACACAGTGCGTCTTCCCTTCCAGTTAAACATGTATTTACTTTTGTTATCATTATTAATTAATAAGTAACAATAGTCCCAAGTAACACAGTCTTGGAGGTTTAAAACAAATCTGTCTATTGACAGTCTATTCATGGTTAATCTTTAGATCGGGGCTTTCTAAACATGGTTTCAATAAAGAAAATGTATTCTTATAGAGATTTTTTCTCAAGCTCTATTATTTTTAGAGCATTTGTTCTATAGCACACTTATTTTAAGTACGTTTATAGGTATATTGAATGTTTTAAGATAAAATGCTCTACAAATAGTTAATTAAGCCTAAAGGTACCTAACTTGGAAGTAATTTTATAGATAAGATGAGGTAAAACATTCTGTTTTAGCTATTGGTACTCTTATTTTTGTCTATGGTACTCTTATTTTTGTCTATGGTACTCTTATTTTTGACTTAAGTCTAGATAAAATACTTTAATAGATATTCATCAGTTTGTCTAAAAAAATGATAGTGAATACGTGTTTTTAGTGGTTTTTTTCCTAAAAATAGCTTAATAAAGTGCATTTGTATTAAATATTTGAATTGGATGATTTTATGCAATGGAGAGAGTGAAAAAAATTAAAAGGCTTTCGTCGAAAAATCGGCAAATATTTAAAAAGGAAGAAAAATGAAGAAGAGTTGCAAAATAATTCGGATTCAGATTCAGAACCGAAACTGTCTAGTAACTTCCTCCAAAACGCGGGAAACTGTTCTACATCAGAAGATACAACTGAGTTTGCAGTGTCCCCTACAACATCACAAAATTATGTTAGTGAGCAGTCCGATTCGGATGAAAATAATACAAATGACGACGACGAAAGTCGATCCAATTGCCTCAAAAGGGATCTGCGCCAGTGGTCAGCAACTCATGCTATAACTCACATAGCCTTGAAGGACTTATTTCAAATAATAAATAATTTTCAAGTCAAAACATGAGTTACTCATCTATTACTCGGTCAAATTAGGGGCTTTGTACACAAATCTGCGAATATGCACATTACAAATTAAATACGAATACGCAGCTACGGAGGGATCCGTCCACTTTCGTCACGGAGCACAAAACCAGGTTTTGTGCTCCGTGACTTTCGTATACCAGCCTTATGTTAACACTTTGCATCTTTGGCATCGCCGCCGGCGTATATCTATACATATCTACCTACTATTATATCTACTATTTTTCACATTTTTATTATATAAAACAGAAATATCTTTTACTTACCCTCTTGAATTGATTAATTAGATTGCTCTGTTACTGCATAAAATGGTCCACCGTTCACAGTACATCAAATTACATGTTCACTGATGAACGTCTAGAAATACTGTGAGAAGATAAAAAGGGATACAGAGATGACAGGTACTAGGTAATCTTAAACCACTCATAAATCTGTTTATTCTTTCACTAGATAGTTTAGTATGTAGCAAGTGAAATTATTCTTGTCATAGAGCTAGAGCCATACTACAGAAAATTCTCTAGAGTGTATGCTCTATTAAATTCGTTTTTCTAGTAAAGGATATTGACCGATTTGGACCAAATGCTGCCCAGACATGGGAGTGCTTCGAAATGGTTCCTTGCATCAATTCAATACATAAAAAAATTTAAAAAAAAAAAAAGGTCCCAGGTTTAATAAGATAATGCCTGAGAGAGGTTAATGTTTTTCAGGTAGGTCCCTACCTAGTTTTATTTAATTATTTTATTTTATTATTGGAAAAATGAGAGCGTCGTTGAGTTTGAACTCGTTGATTTTATCTTGACAAGTGCTATAGCCTCACATGGTATCCAGAGTCTGATGATGGAGCTGGAGGGTGGTCACGGGCACTCCTCAAGTAAACCAGATAGCCACGTCGTATGTGGTTTCATTGGATAAGTATTGAAAAGTCCTATTACACTAGGTGGTGTCCAGGGTCTGATGATGGAGCCGGAAGATATCCATAGGAACTCCTTAACTAAAGAAGACAGCACCATCGCGTTTTGACTCGTTGAATGTATATTGATAAGTGCCTTACACTAGACAGTGTCCAGGGTCTGATGATGGAGCCGGAAGGTGGCCAAGGGAACTCCTCAACCAAACAAGATAGCACCATCGTGTTTGAACTCGTTGGCTTTGTCTTGACAAGTACCTAGTATAGCCCAGGGTTGTATCCAGGGTCTGATGATGGAGCCCTGACTACCGGTAGCTTGGACCCTGTTACCGATACTGGATATTTATATTTTTCATTTTTTTTTTAAATGTTCCAAAAAATGCTGTGTTATTTAACATAATTACAGTCATTATTTAATAAAAATGCGCCATCGGTTGGTTGGTGTTCATCAACAAGAAATACTCAATAGAAAGAGTTTTTCTCAAAACTCCGGGGATAGATTTTATTGAGCTTAGGTTTACAGACTGGTATATGTCCAAGGAACATAATGCACTATGAGTCCATTCTGGGCAGCACTTGGCCCAACTGCCGAATATGGATGGTCATTAAAAAATATTTAATATGAAAATGATATGCACACAAATGAAATAGTAATGTGTTGCTTAACATAATTACAGTCATTATTTAATAAAAATGCGCCATCGGTTGGTTGGTGTTCATCAACAAGAAATACTCAATAGAAAAGAGTTTTTCTCAAAACTCCGGGGATAGATTTTATTGAGCTTAGGTTTACAGACTGGTATATGTCTAATGAACATAATGCACTATGAGTCCATTCTGGGCAGCACTTGGCCCAACTGCCGAATATGGATGGTCATTAAAAAATATTTAATATGAAAATGATATGCACACAAATGAAATAGTAATGTGTTGCTTAACATAATTACAGTCATTATTTAATAAAAATGCGCCATCGGTTGGTTGGTGTTCATCAACAAGAAATACTCAATAGAAAAGAGTTTTTCTCAAAACTCCGGGGATAGATTTTATTGAGCTTAGGTTTACAGACTGGTATATGTTCAAGGAATATAATGCACTATGAGTCCATTCTGGGCAGCACTTGGCCCAACTGCCGAATATAGATGGTCATTAAAAAATATTTAATATGAAAATGATATGCACACAAATGAAATAGTAATGTGTTGCTTAACATAATTACAGTCATTATTTAATAAAAATGCGCCATCGGTTGGTTGGTGTTCATCAACAAGAAATACTCAATAGAAAAGAGTTTTTCTCAAAACTCCGGGGATAGATTTTATTGAGCTTTGGTGTACAGACTAATATATGTCCAAGGAACATAATGCACTATGTGTCCATTCTGGGCAGCACTTGGTCCAACTCCCATATATGGATGGTCAATGTCCTTTTATCTTGACGCCAGTTTTATTGTCTATTTTTGGTTCAAATGATTTTCATTACATATTTTAATGCTTATTTTTATGTTTTTAGCATTCAATTATGTCTAATGTAATTAAACATTTAATATGTTTTAAATTACTATATTTTAAATAAAATGAGTATTTTAACAATTAAAATGCAATTTAAAACATTAGCTTATAATAAATAATATTCATATTTGGTATTTTTTTAATTAAATCTTACATTTACAGCGGGCGCTCTTATTTTAAGAGAGTTTTACATAATATTCGACGATAGAATTTCAATCGCATATAGATTTGCTTGTTTACCCATTATTAACTAGCTAAAACACAAGTAATATACGAAATAAGAAATTTGTTACGCCATGATGCAATACAATAATAAGTTTAAATAACTCTTGCAAGTTCTGCGCCATTATGTGTCGTTGTCTATTACAAATCAAATGTTACTTAAAGTTGTTAGTCTTGAGTTAATTTTGGTTTAAAAAACTTGACGAGTAAAGACTTCTTTAAAGGTCTCAACTTTATCTATAAACTATCTACTAGTAAAATTTGTGGTCTATAAACCGTTTAGTGAGACACTAGAAAAATCTATACAGACAATTTGAAAATTTACAACACTCATCTCTATCTATTCATGTTTTCTTAACTCATTCTTATGAGAGGGGATAAGGTTGTGCCCACTTTTACTAAACTGTGTCTATAAGCGTTCTTGAATATAACTTGAGAGATATTTTACTCTTTAGGTAGACAATAAAATTAAATTCTATTACATGTCTAATAGTCCGTTTTTAGACGCGAATGTGTTACTTGGGGTACTTTTTAGTTATTAGGTACATGGGATGCGCCCACGTAAGAGCCAAGTATCTTCACTTATCCCGTAATCAGGTAGGTACTGTAAGGAGTTTATATGCGAGGCGCAACCTCGCGTGGTACAGGCTGGCTAGAGGGCAGCCGTGTGTTTGGAACGTTCCAACAATTTGGATTAAAATATGTTAGGAGTGCTTTTTGTTTTGGTTTATCAGTCTAGTCTTAGCTACCGAACAGTGTACGCGTCTCTTATAAAATTAAATATAAGAATAAACCCCTTTGAACCCTCGCCGTCTTTGGATTTGCCACCTCACACACACCCTCACACCAAGATAACGTTCTCAAGCATCTACAGTGCACTTTCCATTTAAACTTGGATAATTATATTTTTGTGTTATGATCCTGCAGAAAAACCTTGCCAGCTTCATTAAGTATTTTCCAAATTGATACATACCACCTATTTTTACCCTACTACGGCGAAGAAAAAAAGAGGATTATGATTTTGACCTGTATGTATGTATGTTCATCTGTTCCCTCCTATCTTCTAAACCACTCATCACAATTTGACAAATGAGGTATCGTTGGAAGCGTCTTGATCGTCCGCTGGGTATAGGCTATGTGACGTCACATTAAAATAAAAATGGCGCCCTCTAGAAGACATAAAGTCAGGTGCTTAAAAAATTTTTACAAAAGAATTACAAAACGTAATCTATTCGGTTTATATTATATAACACGTGTGACTCCGGATTTTTAATTTGTCTGTCTGTGGTGTCTTGTTTATACCTTTTTAGTCGTTGTTATTATGTTATTTTATTTACACTTTACTATTTATATGCGGCTTAACTGAGTTTTATATATTTTTTGTAATTAAAATACGCGGAGTTGATGTTATGCCTGGCACTAGCGCCATCTCTCTCGTTACACGTGTTAGGGCATAAACCAAGCAGATTACGTGTGACTCCGGATTTTTTATTTGTCTGTCTGTGGTGTCTTGTTTATACCTTTTTAGGCGTAGTTGGGTTTTAGTTTTTATTACTTTCATTTTTTTTTAATTCTTTTGCGTTTATAATTTATATTTTTGAAACGTGCTCATTAAGCCCTTTCATTTGATACTCAACATGGTAAGATTAAATAATAAAAAAATTAAGTTCCTGACTCTATGTCCTCTAGAGGGCGCCATTTTTTATTTAATGTGACGTCACGTAGCCTATAACTAGCGGACGATCAAGAGGCTTCCAACGATACCTCATTTGTCAAATTGTGATGAGTGGCTTAGAAGATAGGCGGGAACAGATGAACATACTTAAATACATACATACATACATACATTTACATACATATATACATTTTATGTTTATGTATAGTATATTCGTCACTTGTGTATTCTATTGGGTAATAATAATGGTTCACCCGTGCCGCACCGGTCGACGTCAGCGCCGGCTGTCGCTGAAAACCAGCGCTGGGGCTCTGTCCTGCATAGGGTCGCAGCATAATACTGAGCGATAGCCGTTTTGCGTGAATGTGACGCATGTTTCCCCCAACCTTTTGTATTTTTTTTTGTGTTTATTTTCTTTTTTTTTGCGTCATGTTTACCACAAATAAACGTATTTTCTTTCTTTCTTTCTTCTACATACCGGTCAAAATCATAACCCTCCTTTTTTCTTCGCCGTAGTCGGGTAAAAATACGTTAAATTTCTACATAATTTTTATTCAAAAATTGTGTCTTTTTTTTTTTTAAAGGTGTATGTATATGTTTTTTTCCTTCCAACGAAACCATAAAAATGAGAAATAATCTTTGTTATCATGCATCTCCTCGTAAAGTAAACATTATTTAATTTTGCTACTGACACTAATGAATAGACAATTTAATAGAACATTTTGTAACATTTTTTTTTTTTCAAAAGACCGATATTTAATTTTATCTTAAAATTTGGGCGTATTCACTACTGTAACTCACCGGGATTCAGTCTACAAAGAGGGAACGAATTTATTTTGCTCAGGGTACCGCCTTAACTTCGGTGGCCCAGTAGTAACAATTATTTAGGTCATTAACTCTAAACTGACTAATAATTTGCAAAAGTCGTGTTAGTAGCAAAGGTTCTCATTGGAAAGCTCGTTCCATTGGTGTATATCTTATGGCTATTGGGCTAAGAAAATTCCTTAACTTCGGTACCGAAGTAGTCACCTATTTATGCCATTAACTCCGAACTGACTAACAATTGGAAATAGTCATGTTAGTAGCAAAAGTTTCAATCGAAAAGCTAAAGCCATTCATGTCTATCTTATGGCTATTGGGCCAAGAATATTCCTTAACTTCGATGCCCAAGTAATTCACACCGATTTAGGTCATTTACTCCGAACTGACTAACAATTGGGAAAGTCGTGTTAGTAGAAAAGGTTCCCCTTGAAAAGCTCTTTCCATTGGTATATATATTATTTTTATTGAACTTCAGGTCAGAACCCCATAAGCAGGGGCCAATTCTCCTTTGGAACACAAATAGTTATAACTAACAAAAAGTACTAGGCTTGTATGAATTCACGTTTAAATTATTTTAAGGACATAAAAAAAAAAACTATCTTTTGAATAAAAATCAATTGCCGCATGTTTGAAAGATTATCACTAGAAAATGGCTCGACCGATTTGGAAAACTTTTTTTGTTGTATTCTTATCATGACAAACCTTTGAATGAATGAACATTTTGGAAAATCCACCAGTAAAGTCGGAATTACACCCGGGCGACGCCGGGCACGAATACTTTTAATGATATTAAAGAAAATTTATGCATTTCTGTCCCGTTAAATTCGAAATTACTGACCCTAAAATTTTGAAAAAAATACAGATATAGTTCTATACTTATAGATTACAGGAAAACCTTTAAGAAGTCTATAGTATTAAAAAAAAACCGGCTGAGTGCGTGTCTGAACACGCACAATTCAGGGTTCCGTAGTTCCGTACTTGGGATGAATTTATCCCAAGGCCAAACGTAACATTGTAGTTGAAAAAATGTTCTCCCATGTAAATGTAAGTTTGTACACCCAATACGGGGAGATTTACCATGTTTTTACTTAACTTAAATAACTACGGTCGTTGACCCCAAAAAAAGTTATTATCATTTTTTGTTTTAGATATCCCTCACGTCTGTGGGGTTTCGCTAGCTAATTTAATTTGACCCTTCATAGGCATATGTATAGTTACCCCGTCGACGTGTGCGTCGGGGTGCAGGTCTAGGTCAGCGGTGAAAGGCGCCACCTGCACGCGCAGCTGCACGTGCGCCTCCTGCTCGCACTCCAGCGACGACGAGCTACAACACATTAATGTTGCTGAGCAAGTCCACCTGCCTCAGAGCTGCCCGTAGAGCCAATTTATATCATAAAATATAACCATCCATATTATGGGTACGTTCTTCCCCTCCAGGTCTTGCTTCTGCTTTCCATCGTTTACAGTTGCGTCTAAACTTTGTATAATTTTAGTATGAATTCGAATCACGCTGTTTCGAATATTTTTCCGAATGAATACTTTGGTAGTGGTAGTGACCAATGCAAACATGGAATGCGCAGTAGGTAAGTACCTGACTTGCAGCGGCTGCATGTCGTCCTGCAGCAGCGGCAGCTGGTCGTCGTCGCGCGCGTGTGCGTGGCACTCGCAGCGGCAGTGCTCGGGCTCCACGTAGCTGAACACGACGCCAGCACTCTCTGGGCCGCCCGCCGCGCCTTCCGCACCGCCTGCGCTCGCCGCTGCCGCTGGCAGTGTCTGAATGCGTTTCGGCTGTTTTCGTCGCTCTGGCACCTCCTCAAAATCTATCCACTCGGTTTTCGGACGCGAGTCGAAACCTGATGGTAAGATTTGTAACAACAAAAATTTTTCAACATCCGTTTTTAGGATTTCGAACCGAAATGGTAAAACGAAAACCTAAGGGGCTGCGCCCACTGGCGGCGCGCCACGGCAAATAGAAACTATGACACGGTATACTTAAGCGTTATACCGTGCTTAGGCATACCGTGTCATTACCCTAATATAAATACACGTAGAAAACATGAAATTGTGATATCCAAATTAAGTAAAACTAGTAAGTCGTTTATTATAAACAGTATCCGCTTTTATAACAAGTTGCCAAAGTTGGTTACAGAATTTAGCGATGGTAAGTTCGAAACCCACATCAAACGTGTCCTTATCAAAAATGCATATCATAAGATTAATGACTACGTTGAAGACAAAGAAGTTTGGCAATACATCCTTGTGCACATGTGGCTTCCCTGGTACCTCATTAACGGCATTATTGTGTAAGAGTCTGTAGCTGCTACCTGCAAACATCGACACATCCGTCCGCCGCCACAGCGAAAGCTTCACTGACGGTTCGAGTGGAAAACGCTACGTACGCAAGGGGACGTGGCGTGAGGCGTGCGATGTCGGGGCTCCGCCCCTCTGTCGCAGATGTCATACCGTGGCCCGCAACTGCGGGCCCATCCTTATGATTGCCTTGTTCGGCATGCGGCATAGTCGGACGCGTTACTTCCTTTCTTTTTTTTTTTTTTCCGGGCTCGAAAATCCTCATGGATCTGTGGCGGTACCTACATCGCCACATTCAAACTACGCAACAAAGACCTGACGTCACACAAAAATCCTGACGTCACAAAAATCCTGCATCGCGCAATTAGAGTTTACCGTGCAGTGAACATATATACAAAAATCCAATATCAATCATTGGGCAGTTGCCCGCCAGACACAACACCCGTCTGGTAGGAGGATCCTCCCTTTTCTATGGTGGATGAGTGAACTTTACACCCTGTTCCTCATACCCCTAAATTGGTGACCCCGAATATGAACGTCAACGCAGCCTTCGTGCAACTACTCCAGCGTGACGTCATCATCATCACTCCCGCAAGCTTTCAGTGAGGCGAGTCACACAGCCAAGCCAACACCCGAGGCGTCAGCGGGTATCCTGACCACCAGCATGCAGCGAACGCGCATTCCTGGTCATCACCCGCATCCTCATCACCCCGACCCACTGGGGAATCACCTCAATCAACTCAATCAACTCAATCAACTCAATCAACTCAATCAACTCAATCAACTCAATCAACTCAATCAACTCAATCAACTCAATCACCACAATCGCCGCAAACAGTTCCGACCCACTGCGAACAATGCGGCACCCGGTTCCGACTCACTGGAACCACAACTGGCACTGGCAAGCATCGCAAGATACAAGACTCAGCCCACTATCGACCTTCGGTCTCCGGAGGGGAGTGATGTGGCGGTACCTACATCGCCACATTCAAACTACGCAACAAAGACCTGACGTCACACAAAAATCCTGACGTCACAAAAATCCTGCATCGCGCAATTAGAGTTTACCGTGCAGTGAACATATATACAAAAATCCAATATCAATCATTGGGCAGTTGCCCGCCAGACACAACACCCGTCTGGTAGGAGGATCCTCCCTTTTCTATGGTGGATGAGTGAACTTTACACCCTGTTCCTCATACTCCTAAAGATCTCCTCCGCCCTGGGGAGGGTGGAGGGGTCTGTCAGACTCTTACTGACTAAAAACCACCCCGGTGTTTCGACTCACACCTATGCCGGGGGTCGCGGGAACGTAAGAATCTTCCGCAACCCCCGACTCGCAGTAGGAAACCACCGCGTCCCAGGACTCCCCGCTGCCGACCATGGCATTCACTACGGCCGACAGCGACAAGTCACCGCCTACTTCTGAGATGAGGGCACGGCGTGGCTCCTCCCAAGCGGCACACTCTGCCAGCGTATGCCGCGCCGTGTCCTCCCGGCAGTCGACGCAGTGGTGACACCGGGCGTCCGGCTCCCTGTTTATGTGACACAGGTACTTCCCGAAGCAACCATGCCCCGAGAGCACCTGCGTCACCCGAAACGACAGGGAGCCGTACCTCCTCCCGAGCCAGCGCTCGAGCACCGGCCGGACCGCCTCGATGATGTCGAGGCCGGCGGTAGGGCGTGAAAGCCTTTCCCGCCATTCCGCCACCAGGACCTCGCGAAGCTGAAACCGATGTAGCTCTATGTGTCGCTGCATCGGTTGCTCACCCCGCGCCCTCGCTTCCTCGCGCCACCGATACGATGACGCGAGTACTTTCGCCTCGAGGTCCCAGGGCGGGGATCCAGCCAGTGCACAAGCCGCCTCGTAGGAGATCGTGCGATACCCCCTGATGACTCTGTTGGCCATCGCTCTCTGCGGCTTGCGCAGGACTGCGATACTACCGGCCGTCAGGTCAGCCGCCCAGATCGGGGCCCCGTAAAGGGCCATCGATCGCACGATCCCCACGTAGAGCCGCCTACAAGCGGCGCTCGGGCCCCCCAGATTGGGAAGCAGCGTTGACAGCGCCCCAGCAGCGCCCAGCAACTTGGGCGCCAGCCGTCGGAAGTGGGGCCCGAAGTCCCACCGGCTGTCGAGCACCAATCCTAGGTACTTCATGGTAGACTCGACAGCGATCCGAGCCCCCCCGACCACGATGTGTGAGCCGGGTGGCGGCGCCCGCCGGGGGCCATGAAACACCATGGCCTCCGACTTGCTGAGAGCCACCTCCAGGCCTAGGCGACGTATGCGGCTCACCACCTGTGAGACCGCAGCCGTCGCCAGCAACGCTGCCTCCCTGTGCGAGCTCCCCCGGGCAGTGACCAGCGTGTCATCCGCATAACACGTCAGGTCTACCCCCGGACTGAGTTCGCCCCTCAGCACCCAGTCGTACCCGATGTTCCACAGGAGTGGGCCTAAAACCGAGCCCTGTGGAACACCGCACGACATGCGGCGCTGGTTTCCGCCATCCCGTCCCATGTAGGTGACACACGTCTCTGATAAATAAGCCCCAACAATGTGGCGGAGGTAGGGAGGCACCCCATGGTACCGCAGTGCCTCCCGAATACAACTCCAGGGCAGGGTGTTGAAGCGTAGCGTAGTGTTCTCCACCTCCACGGCGACACGCCATTCGCGGACACGGCTCGCGACAGCGGGGCTAGCGAACGAGACGTCCACTATAGAACCGCCCCGCTGCCGCATGCACGTGTGAACCGAGCCCCGATTCAGGACGGTCAAGCCAGTCGTGACCGCCCACTCCTCCAACACCTCACCTCTAGCATCGGTCACAGGGGATCCCCACGCCGCAGACTTGGCGTTGCGATCCCCCAGCAACAGCACCGGGCGAGGGTGGAGACGGCCCACGACGGCACCCAACTCGACAAGGAACCTCTCGAAGTCGGCGAGACTCTTGTTGGGCGAAAAATACGCCCCAACCGTGCCAATGCCGTCCGCGAGGGCGGCTACCCAGCCGTGACCTCGGGACGGGTTGACAAGAGCCCCACCAATGATGGCCACTAAACCGTCCAAGTCTCCCACTCAGTTATCTCTGGGGGGGACAAAATACGGTTCGGCGACCACAGCCACGTGAATCGACCACTCTGCCATGCTCTGGAGCAAGAGATCCTGAGCTCTAGCAGAGTGGTTGATGTTGCCCTGGAGGAAATGGTAGAGCGCAATTATGCGCAATCCATTCCCTCCGCACCATTCCTAGGCCGGGAGTCGGCCGAAGGGCAGTCAGGCTGCGGCGGGGGTAAAGAGCCCCCGGCAGCATTGGCAGCCCCTCTCTTTTTTCGCCTGTTGGTGGCGGGCGCGCCACAGGCTTTTCCACCCGCTCTGTGTTCGGCGGGCCTCCCTGCAGCTATACAGAGGCTGCAGTTTGGCACCGCGGAGCACTGGGCCGCCTTGTGGCCGGGCTGGCCGCAGCGATAGCACTGTTCGCTGCGGTCAGTTTCGGCGGTGCACCGTGCCCTGACATGCCCAATGTCCAGGCAACGGTAGCACCTCATGGCCCTGGGCTGCAACAGCTTGACCCTCGCTGCAACCCAACCCACCAACAAACGCCCACCGTCAGCGACTTTATTCGCCGCCGCCACCGGGCACCGCACCCAAATCGTGCCGAGCCCGGAAGCGTCGGCGCGTATCTCGCCCGTCCGGACATCTTCGGGTGGACAGCCACCAACTTTGGCGATGGCCGCCACGACCTCAGCCGGGGTCGCCAAATCGTCCAGGCCATCGACACGCAACTCAGCGGTCTTCATTGGCCTGGACACCCGGACTTCCTCCGGGTTGAGGACCTCCCTCAGCCTGGCGGCCAAGATGTCCGCCTTCTCACCGCTCGAGGCACCCGGCACCTCGAGTAGCCGCGCCCCCGTCATCGCCGGCCTCATTTTGAAGCCGGATGGTGTGCCAAGGTCGGGGAACGCGACATTTGCCTTCGCCGTTGTAAGGACCGCCTTGTATGTGTCGCCCCTTTCGACGGCTCCGGGCTGCAGCGTAATTACTACAGCCGCGGAGCGTGGGGCTCTGACCTTAGGCGGTCCTTTAATCTTCCTCGGTGGTGCCGGTGCCGGTGCTCTAGCGGGTGCCGGTGGAGCTGTCCTCCTCCCGTGACGGCGGCCTCTTTTAACGACTGTCGCCCAGGCCTCCGTGGTAGGCCCGGGCGCGGCCGCCGGCGGTGCAGCTGGTGGCGCAGCTAATGGCGCAGCCGCCCGTGGTGCGGGCACGGACGTCCCCTCCGCGGGCTTTTTGGTCCCCCTCCCGGACCGGCTCGACGCAGCCGCCACGCTCGCTGTTGGCTGCCCCTCCTTCCTTCGCTTGTCCGCAGCGAGCGGTGGGCGGAGGTTTTGAGCCGGGAGGAGTCTCGCCTCTATCGCCTCCAGTTGGGCACCCACCATTTTCCCACACTGCATCATGCAGATGCGCGCGATCTTTTCGACCTCCGCATCCGCAAGTGCAGGCGTCGAGGATGGGACCGGCGATGGTGCCACTATAGGGCAGGAGGCTGCCGCGGGGGCTGCCCTCTGGGCGGCAAACTGCCGCTTGAGGTCCTCCAACTCGGATCGGAGACGGCCATTCTCCTCCCATAGCTTCGCCGTCTCCTCCGTGCTAGTGCGATTAAGGAGGACCTCAACGGCCTCCTTGATGCCGTCCGCTGCCTCTTTAAGAGCACGCGTGAATGTGCCCTTCAGATTGCCCGATTTGGTGGCAACCTTCAGAACGACATCCACGCCGTCGAACACTTGGCGACTGAGCGCCACCGCTGTTACGCTCCCGCCGTCAGCCATGCGAGCAGAGCGCCGCTCTCGGGCCTGTCGGGCCAACTCACTGACTTCGTCAGCCGCGACAGTCCTTTGCTGCAACCGTTTTGCAGCATTGGCCTCCGCTCTATTGGCTTCCAGCAGGGAGACAGTGAAGCCCTCCCCAGGGTCCGCCACCGCGGGCTCGAGGGCCACTTGCCTGGACCCCGAGTCACTTCCTGCGCTGGGCACCGGCGTGTCAGGGCGCTTAAGAAAGCGCCCCAGAGAATCGCGCGACCCCGCTCCACCAGCTGCACGACCCCGTCCTCTCCTGCCCTTCGGCACCTTAGCAGCCGGTAGGTTCTCCTCGCTAGAAGAGAACCCCGCGTGCTCCTCCTTATCATTAGGATGTGCGTGCTTTTTCCAAAATTTGGAAGCACAATCAACCCCTTCCCCTTTCGTCCGCGAGCGCTTTGAGCTTACGCTCGCCACGCTCGCTACACTCATCCTATCAGATGTGGTGTCAGACGCCCATCTGCTCGACCAAAACGATCGGTAACTTGTCCAACTTGTCTTTGTTTTTGTTATTTTTATTTACTGTATCCATATTTAATCCCACGAGTAGATATAGGTCGGAATGTCCACCTGGCAGAGCCTAGATACCAGGTAAGCCTACATACTGCAGAGTGCGGCAGGTGCTCTACAGGGGAAGCGCTAGCGACTGGTACCCCACCAGCCACTCATCCTCTCGCCGCGCTTCAAAACTTAGGATTAGGTGGTTTTTTATCTTAGAGGTAGCCTTCCTCTGGGCCAGGCAATTAAGCCAAGCCCCCGGCGGCGGCATTAGACATGCCTTCGTCCGCTGTCCGGCCAACCCGACTCAGCGAACCCGCCGAAAGTTCTCTCGTTGAAGATAACTCCTCAACGAGAGAAACACGCGCCGCTTTGGTGCGCCAGCACCGCAGCGGCATGGTCACATCAACTGTCGATCGACTTTCGTCGATCGATCAGGAGCGATCCCTTCCCGGTAGCTCTCTTAGTCTGGTCTCTCACTTGGGCCTTTCCGGCATGAGTAACTCTACCGGCAGAGCCCCAAGATCATTGAGACGCGCAAGCCCCACCACGATGACAACGTGGAGACACCCTCGGTGGGGAAGCTAACCTTTTTTTTTTTTTTTTCCGGTTTGGAAAATCCTCATGGATGTCCTCCGCCCTGGGGTGGGCGGAGGGGTCTGTCAGACTCTTACTGACTAAAAACCACCCCGGTGTTCCGACTCACACCTATGCCGAGGGTCGCGGGAACGTAAGAATCTTCCGCAACCCCCGACTGGTGCCGGCCCGCCACTGCGGGCCTCCTCGGGTCCGGGGGGGAGTGAGGTGTTTGACTCCCCCCGTGACGTCTAAGAGGGGCGCGCGTGGAACACTACGCGCCGCCACCTCGGGTCCTGATGTGTGGGGGGGCGATGGACGTCCCCGAGTCCGTCACCCCTGGACCCATTTAGGGGGGCTGGAAGAGGGCGTTATCCGCCCTCCGCCGACGCCCGGTGCGCCTGCTGCGGGCCGGGTGAGTGGACGAGATCTCCCTCTCCCTTTCCGCAGCCTCCTTCTGCGAGACGACCGTCTCGCAGAAGGAAACCACCGCGTCCCAGGACTCCTCGCTGCCGACCATGGCATTCACTACGGCCGACACCTTTTTTTTTTTTTTTTTTTCCGGGGTGGAAAATCCTCATGGATGTCCTCCGCCCTGGGGTGGGCGGAGGGGTCTGTCAGACTCTTACTGACTAAAAACCACCCCGGTGTTCCGACTCACACCTACGCCAGGGGTCGCGGGAACGTAAGAATCTTCCGCAACCCCCGACTGGTGCCGGCCCGCCACTGCGGGCCTCCTCGGGTCAGGGGGGGGAGTGAGGTGTTTGACTCCCCCCGTGACGTCTAAGAGGGGCGCGCGTGGAACACTACGCGCCGCCACCTCGGGTCCTGATGTGTGGGGGGCGACGGACGTCCCCGAGTCCGTCACCCCTGGACCCATTTAGGGGGGCTGGAAGAGGGCGTTATCCGCCCTCCGCCGCGCGCCGACGCCCGGTGCGCCTGCTGCGGGCCGGGTGAGTGGACGAGATCTCCCTCTCCCTTTCCGCAGCCTCCTTCTGCGCGACGACCGTCTCGCAATAGGAAACCACCGCGTCCCAGGACTCCCCGCTGCCGACCATGGCATTCACCACAGCCGACAGCGACAAGTCACTGCCTACTTCTGAGATGAGGGCACGGCGTGGCTCCTCCCAAGCGGCACACTCTGCCAGCGTATGCCGCGCCGTGTCCTCCCGGCAGTCGACGCAGTGGTGACACCGGGCGTCCGGCTCCCTGTTAATGCGACACAGGTACTTCCCGAAGCAACCATGCCCCGAGAGCACCTGCGTCACCCGAAACGACAGGGAGCCGTGCCTCCTCCCGAGCCAGCGCTCGAGCACCGGCCGGACCGCCTCGATGATGTCGAGGCCGGCGGTAGGGCGTGAAAGCCTTTCCCGCCATTCCGCCACCAGGACCTCGCGAAGCTGAGACCGATGCAGCTCTATGTGTCGCTGCATCGGTTGCTCACCCCGCGCCCTCGCTTCCTCGCGCCACCGATACGATGACGCGAGTACTTTCGCCTCGAGGTCCCAGGGCGGGGATCCGGCCAGTGCACAAGCCGCCTCGTAGGAGATCGTGCGATACCCCCTGATGACTCTGACGGCCATCGCACTCTGCGGCTTGCGCAGGACTGCGATACTACCGGCCGTCAGGTCAGCCGCCCAGATCGGGGCCCCGTAAAGGGCCATCGATCGCACGATCCCCACGTAGAGCCGCCTACAAGCGGCGCTCGGGCCCCCCAGATTGGGAAGCAGCGTTGACAGCGCCCCAGCAGCGCCCAGCAACTTGGGCGCCAGCCGTCGGAAGTGGGGCCCGAAGTCCCACCGGCTGTCGAGCACCAATCCTAGGTACTTCATGGTAGACTCGACAGCGATCCGAGCCCCCCCGACCACGATGTGTGAGCCGGGTGGCGGCGCCCGCCGGGGGACCTTTTTTTTTAACGCTGAGGAATGCATTACGCATCCCCGCTCGTGGGGGACGAGACTGGGGTATGTGGGACTCCTGTCGCTAACGACAGTATACCCACTAAAACTCAGCGGTGTTCCCACATCGCCGTAATGGGAGGGCCATGGGAATCCGGCTCAGCCTTTACATCCACAACCCTCCCGGCGCATGCCCGCCTAGCTGGCGGGCCCCGCAAGCCCCCCAGGTTGGGGGGCTACGGGAATGGCCGGGAACACCTGGCCATTCCCGTCCGACACTGGTGGAGACCTGTGCAATACAGGCAAGGGCGCCCCCGCACCCATTGCCTGCTGGCCACCACCTGGGAGGAGTCGGAGATGACTATCAAACTGACGTCTTCTTCGACCCCTCCTACGCCTTCGGAGCGGCGCTGCGTCAGGATCGTCCTCCCGCGCGCGCTCTGCCGCCTCCTTCTGGGACATGACGTGTTCACAGAAGGAGGCGACTGCCGCCCAGGACCTCTCATCCCTCAGCATGGCGTTAACCAAGCCGGGGAGCGACAGGTCCGGTCCGATCACCGCGATGAGACTGCGGCGCGGCTCGGACCACGACGGGCATACCTCCAGGGTGTGCTGCGCCGCGTCCTCCACCGCACCACAGTCGAGGCACGACGGCGTCCTCTCCCGTCCGATTCGGTGCAGGTACGATCCGAAACAACCATGTCCGGACAGCACCTGCACCAGACGGAAGGAGAGGAACCCATGCGACCGCTCGAGCCAGTCTCGCAGGACTGGCCCAATCGCGTCGATGGTTCGGCGGCCGAAGGCTGCGGTGGCGAGGTCCCCCGTCCAATGGACGACGATAGCGTCCCTCGCCTCCCGCCGGACGGCCTCCCGCTCTTCTGGGGCTGAGCGTTGCCCCCTCGCCCTCCGCTCCGCCGTCCATTCATATACTCTGGCGAGCACCCACGCCTCGAGTTCCCAAGGAGGGGTGCCGGCCAGAGCACATGCTGCCCCAAAGCTCACCGTGCGGTAAGCCCGCGCCACTCGCTGGGCTATGGCCCTCTGGGGTGCCCGCAAGGCTCTGGGGTGCCCGCAAGGGCCCGCCGGGGGACCTAACCTAACCATTTTTTTTTTTTTTTTTTTTTTTTCCGGGGTGGAAAATCCTCATGGAAGTCCTCCGCCCTGGGGTGGGCGGAGGGGTCTGTCAGACTCTTACTGACTAAAAACCACCCCGGTGTTCCGACTCACACCTACGCCGGGGGTCGCGGGAACGTAAGAATCTTCCGCAACCCTCGACTGGTGCCGGCCCGCCACTGCGGGCCTCCTCGGGTCAGGGGGGGGAGTGAGGTGTTTGACTCCCCCCGTGACGTCTAAGAGGGGCGCGCGTGGAACCCTACGCGCCGCCACCTCGGGTCCTGATGTGTGGGGGGCGACAGACGTCCCCAAGTCCGTCACCCCTGGACCCATTTAGGGGGGCTGGAAGAGGGCGTTATCCGCCCTCCGCCGACGCCCGGTGCGCCTGCTGCGGGCCGGGTGAGTGGACGAGATCTCCCTCTCCCTTTCCGCAGCCTCCTTCTGCGAGACGATCGTCTCGCAGTAGGAAACCACCGCGTCCCAGGACTCCCCGCTGCCGACCATGGGATTCACTACGGCCGACAGCGACAAGTCACTGCCTACTTCTGAGATGAGGGCACGGCGTGGCTCCTCCCAAGCGGCACACTCACCTAACCTAACCTTTTTTTTTTTTTTTTTTTTTTTTTTTTTTTCCGAGGTGGAAAATCCTCATGGATGTCCTCCGCCCTGGGGTGGGCGGAGGGGTCTGTCAGACTCTTACTGACTAAAAACCACCCCGGTGTTCCGACTCACACCTACGCCGGGGGTCGCGGGAACGTAAGAATCTTCCGCAACCCCCGACTGGTGCCGGCCCGCCAGTGCGGGCCTCCTCGGGTCAGGGGGGGGAGTGAGGTGTTTGACTCCCCCCGTGACGTCTAAGAGGGGCGCGCGTGGAACACTACGCGCCGCCACCTCGGGTCCTGATGTGTGGGGGGCGACGGACGTCCCCGAGTCCGTCACCCCTGGACCCATTTAGGGGGGCTGGAAGAGGGCGTTATCCGCCCTCCGCCGACGCCCGGTGCGCCTGCTGCGGGCCGGGTGAGTGGACGAGATCTCCCTCTCCCTTTCCGCAGCCTCCTTCTGCGAGACGACCGTCTCGCAGTAGGAAACCACCGCGTCCCAGGACTCCCCGCTGCCGACCATGGCATTCACCACAGCCGACAGCGACAAGTCACTGCCTACTTCTGAGATGAGGGCACGGCGTGGCTCCTCCCAAGCGGCACACTCTGCCAGCGTATGCCGCGCCGTGTCCTCCCGGACCTAACCTAACCTAACCTAACTTTTGAATGTTCAAAAACACCATGTTCGCCTTTGATTTCGACTTAGCTGCCATAGGATGAATTATATAAAACCCCATTAGCTTTCATATGGCATATGTTACATTACTGTTTGGCATTTGGTCCAGACTCCATACATCCGTGCCCGTGGTCCTTTCCTGACATCTTGAGACCATCAAGCATGAAAGATACCCCAAAACACCATGTGGTAACATCATATAGAAACCACCGGACCACCAATACAAAACAAGACTAGACCATTACCGCTACATCGATACCGGCCCGTGAAGAAAGAATTTGAGACGATGATGCAACAAGGAATATGTCGTCCAAGCAAAAGTCCCTGGTCCACACCACTGCATGTTGTTCCAAAGAAAAATGGCGATATTCGCGTATGTGGCGACTACAGAAGGTTGAATGACGTAACTAAACCAGACCGCTATCCAGTACCACGCCTCAAAGACTTCACCTACCTACTATACGGCAAGAAAATGTTCACTACCCTCGACCTAAATCGTGCTTACCAACAGCTACCAGTATATGAGCCGGACATCGAGAAGACAGCCATCACAACACCTTTCGGCCTATTCGAATTTCCCCGAATGTGTCCAGGACTGAAAAATGCCGGACAGACATTCCAACGGTTCATACATCAAGTGCTCAACGGATTGGACTACGCATTCCATTTATCGATGACGTCATAATAGCGTCAGAAAATGAAGCACGTCACATCGAAGATTTACAAGAAGTACTGCACAGATTACGTACGGTATAACTATCTCTAACCTCTAACTATAACCCGTCCATATGCGTCTTTGGCAAAGAAAACGTCAAGTTCCTGGGATATGGAGTGTCAAGTGATGGAATCAAACCACCACTAGACAAAATCAACGCTATTACTGCTTACCCCAAGCCAGAGACGATTCAAGACTTACGTCGATTTATTGGCATGATTAACTACTACCGTGACAGTGTACCAAACGCAGCACACATCCAAACACCTCTCAACGCGTTTCTGCATAATTCCCGAAAGCGTGACAAGACGAAAATCGAATGGAACCCAGAAGCACTTCAAGCATTCGAGCTATGTAAAGTAAGCATACAAACGCAGCTTTACTCGCTCACCCATCTCCATCACCAACAGACGCTATCTCCCTCATGTGCGACGCGTCGAATACATGCGCCGGGGCCGTGTTACAACAACGTGTAAATCAGAAATGGATACCCCTTGGCTATTTTTCGTTGAAATTCTCTGATACACAACAGCGTTATAGCATATTTGACAGAGAATTATTATCAATATACATGGCTATCAAACACTTCAGAAAAATGTTCGAGGGACGAGAACTAATAGTTTACACGGATCACAAGCCGCTATCCTACGCCATACGCAAGCCACCATCGGATAACGATACACAACGGCGCACTCGTCAGCTGTTTTTTATCAGTGAGTTTACGACGGACATACGTCACGTGAGCGGAGTAAACAACGTCGTCGCCGACGCACTATCACGCATCGAAACGATCGAATTGCCATCTCCAATAGATTACGACAAATTAGCACAAGCGCAAGACAAGGACAGCAACATCCCCACCTTATCAAAACAAACGAACATCCAACTTAAGAAAATCATCGTACCCGGTACAAACAAACCAATAATCTGTGAAACATCGACGCCACACATTCGTCCATACCTACCAGATGACTATCGTCGCATCGCATTCAACGCCGTGCACAATACAAGTCACCCTGGAATATGAACTACGCGCAAACTTATGCAACAGCGTTACTTCTGACCAGCAATGAATACCGACATTGGCGAGTGGTCGAAGACATGTACTGCATGTCAACAATCAAAGGTACAGCGTCATAGCCACAGTAACATCATTTCGTTCCCACCTAGTGAACGATTCCAACACATACACATAGATATTGTTGGACCACTACCTATATCTTCGTGTGGACATCGGTACCTGCTCACCATCATTGATCGATGCACACGTTGGGCAGAAGCAGTACCGCTGCAAGAGATAACCGCCGAAGTCGTCGCAAGAAAGCTGTACGAAACATGGATCACACAGTTTGGTTGTCCTATCAGAATAACAACCGATCAAGGGCGACAATTTGAAATTCGACTATTCCAAGACCTCACAGTATTAATAGGAGTGGAAAAAAACCCGTACTACTGCTTATCACTCGCAGAGTAACGGCATAGTGGAACGCTGGCCCCGGACACTCAAAGCCGCGCTCATGACAAGACTAACGAGTAGCAGCAAATGGATTACCGAGCTATCGACTGTATTGGTGGGACTACGAGCCGCGACACGTACTGACACCAACACTTGCGCCGCGCAGCTCACCTACGGACAAGCATTAAGACTACCAGGCGATTTCATAACACCATCGCCAACTGCAATGAAAATAGACCACAGTTATGTCGATAATCTTCACGACATTATCACAAAACTCACGCCGACATACCAACCGCATTCAAACAAGCAATGTCTGTTCGTGCACAAGGATTTACAAACATGCAGTCACGTATTCATACGAGATGACACTATCCCCAAGCCGCTGCAACGTCCTTATAAAAGTCCGTACCAGATTTTAGAAAGGAACGAGAAGTACTTCACGATACAGTTGCCTGGACGAGCCATATACATATCGATCGACCGACTAAAACCGGCGTACACGATGAACACTGAAGATCATCACGAACACAGAAGTAAGACACCATCATCAGCACCAGCCACCACAGAAGATCACTCCAGCCAACTCCAGCTTCTGACGACCAAAAACGAAGCTGCACACCGCACCAGATCAGGCAGGATCGTCAAAATGCCAGTACGCTTCGCTCGGGGGGGGAGTACTGTAGCTGCTACCTGCAAACATCTTCACATCCGTCCGCCGCCACAGCGAAAGCTTCACTGACGGTTCGGCGGCGCTAGGAGATATTTATCTGAGTGGCACGGCCTATAAGCATTGCGACGATGCGCCACCACACGGATTGATGATGTACTAATATAATATTTACTACCTACTGGTTTCTTATTGGCTAGTTCATAATAAGTAATGTTTGCAACATACGCAACCTATTTATGATTTTAGCTTTAAGTCTGTACATAATTTTAACATGATTATTACATTCAGTAACCTATCATCTGGAGTTTCACTTGAATACCTACTAGCGCTACAAGTCTATTAACTGCTCCCAAATTTCCATGTTAATTTTTTACATTCATCCCTGACAGACATAATCATAATACTTATTATTTGACATTATACGAGTATGTATACCTACAATTTAATTTCAACTTTTTATTAGTGGCGTTTGTGGACATCATAGTTATTCAGATTTGTTACAGTTGTAATGACAATCATGTTATGTGGTTTAAATAGGTATTTATTTTTAGTACTTATCATATTATTTATCTTATAAAGTACGTATACAGGGTGTCCCGTAAATAATGGATCAAACGTAACGGGTAGGTAGCTTACCTCATTTCCAACAATTAATTTGAACAGTAAAAAAAAAACCGATAAGGTAACCAAAGTATTATTTTTTTCGATTTTTACTATTTTCTGTACCAGCATTCAGTGTTTTTAATGCTGTTGCTGCAAATGGTATCATATTTAGGTGTGATTTTTGTCAAACATTTCTGAATAGTTTTCTAATGTTATAAGATACCATTTTTTTAAATAACATTTTATTTGCCTTAGAAAAAAAATCTTGAATTGAAAAGTTTTGTTTTTACGATGAAAAGACCAGAATTGGAAAAATTCTCCTGTAAAAAAAATGTATGACACCAAAGTGTACCATTATTTTAAAAACTTGTAAAATTACTAAGGTTTGCAAATTGGTATAAAACTTACGTCTAGTCCTTGCGGTTACAAAGATATTGCTATGAATGTGATGAAGAAGACAGAACAGAAATTAAAATGGTACAATCTAACTTTTCTTTCTCGTAATGGCTTATGCTTGTAATCTAAACATGTGGTTAAGCGTGTAGCGTAATTCCGAGCCGATGACGTCATCTGTTCGGAATTTGGAGCTACCTGCGGAGTTGCACCTCACTCAGTGTGAAAGGGATAGATAGCGCCGCTTTTGTATTTTTGGTAAATCGGTGTCTTTGTGTAGGTATTTTTTTTCCTTCACCCTTCACTCATACAGGGCTTCATTGTTGCATGATTTTATTTGTTTAGTTGACACGAATCTCTCTTCGAGTTGATACGTACGTCAGACTACTTTCGCTCCCGCTGTGCCTAACTGTTGTGTTCCTTAAAATTAAACTTGTGCTGTGTATTTGGACTTTGCTTTGCCTAACGATTTGGAACTGTTTGTGTTTTGGACGAATGACTTGGCAATCCTACGGACTTCGAAAACAATCGTTTGTGTGAGGTTGTACGTGTGTGCAGTAGTACGATGCCTCGTTACGAGTACACGCCACGGGAGTATGCCGAAATGCATTTTATCTACGGAGAAGCAAGAGGTAATGCCAGGGCGGCCGCAAGATTGTATCGTGAAAGATACCCGAACCGGGATCGACATCCCGACTATCGCGTATTCATTAGAGTGCATAACGCGCTTCTTGAGGGAAGAATTCTTGGCACCGGAGTTGAGGGTGCCAGTGAAGGGCGACCGTCACAAGTCAATGACGAAATTATTATTCGAGAAATCGAGGAAGATTCGTCGGTCTCAATTCGCGTCATAGCGCAACGCACAGGTATTCCAAGATCGACGGTACATCGAGTTCTAAAAAGGCACCGGTTGCACCCATATCACGTGCAACGTGTTCAAACGCTGACGTCACGTGATTACCCGCAAAGAGTAGCATTTTGCCAAAGGATGCTTAGAATGATACGGGCGGACCCACAGTTTTTTAATAAAATTTTATGGAGTGACGAGTCTTCATGCCGGCGAGATGGATATCTCAATTAGCATAATTTGCACAGTTGGCAGCTGGTAAACCCACATTTGATGCGAGAAGACAGGAGCCTACATCAATTTAAAATAAATTTATGGGCAGGAATAATAAATGGGCAAATAATAGGGCCCTTTGAACTACCAGCAACTCTAAACGCCGAATACTATCTGCATTTTTTAAGGAATGAGTTGCCAACGTTATTAGAAAATATTCCAGAAGACGTGCGGCAAGCAATGTGGTTACAAAATGATGGTTGCCCCGCTCACTATGCGACGGCAGTAAGGGCGCAACTCAATGAAACTTACCCTAACAGATGGATCGGCCGATTAGGACCAATTTTGTGGCCTCCGCGATCTCCGGATTTAATTCCCTTAGATTTTTTTTTATTGGGGTTGTTTAAAAGACAAATTTTACAAACAACGAATAACGTCGGAAGAAGAATTACGTCAGCGCATCCAATCTGCTGTATGCTGTCTGCTGTAGTGCCCTTGCCATGGCAATGAAAGTTTATAATAAATTACCCGAAATTATTAAAAATGAGCAAAAATTTAATTCATTCATAAATAAATTACAACAATTTTTATTACATAAATGCTATTATACTATAAATGAATACCTAAATGACAAATTTTAAATTAATGTGATTAACAAAATTTCGTATTTTTACATATCTTATTATTATTTTTGTTGTAGATATTGTTACATTTGTATACCTACTAATTAATAAGATTAAAGCCCTCTCCCAGTCTCCTACTTTGCTGTGCCCTTACAGGGTCCATATTTATGTACCTAGCTTTAAGCCCTTTGTAACATCTTTTTTACAATATGGAATGCAAAATAAATGAATATATATGAATATATAATATATATATATATTAATAATATAATATAATAATATAATATAATTAGTAATATATATATTATATATTACTACATATATATATATATATATGTATCAGAAATAAACAACAGCCATTTTGTCCGTCGGATAAGAGCTTCCTTTATTAGGAGGTGCAGACTTTGCATTCTCGTAGGGGGACGTCAGTTTGAACATTTACTGTAAAAACAAAATAAACGATTTATTTGTATTTTTTTTTTAATTTAACCTCCTAATTTTTTTCATACGCTGAGATACCTAAACATTTTTAAGAAAATAGTTGAATTGTGCACACTTGTTCAAATTTTATTTTATTTCTTAATTTGGCACCTCTGTCAGATTCATAGCAATATCTTTGTAACGACAAAGACTAGGCGTAAGTTTTATACCAATTTGCAAACCTTAGTAATTTTACAAGTTTTTAAAATAATGGCACACTTTGGTATCATACATTTTTTTTACAGGAGAATTTTTCCAATTCTGGTCTTTTCATCGTAAAAACAAAACTTTTCAATTCAAGATTTTTTTTCTAAGGCAAATAAAATGTTATTTAAAAAAATGGTATCTTATAACATTAGTAAACTATTCAGAAATGTTTGACAAAAATCACACCTAAATATGATACCATTTGCAGCAACAGCATTAAAAACACTGAATGCTGGTACAGAAAAAAATAAAAATTGAAAAAAAAAAAAATTCTTGGTTACCTTATCGGTTTTTGTTTTTACTGTTCAAATTAGTTGTTGGAAATGAGGTAAGCTACCTACCCGTTACGTTTGATCCATTGTTTACGGGACACCCTGTAGATTCTTTACGACTTTGTGAATGTGAGAACGTTATAGGTTTAGTGGACTTAGAACATTTTTTTGTTTTTTAAGTAAGTACCTACCTGAAACTTTTTGAAAGGCCTATACTGTCTTCCCATAATTTTTAACACAGTAATTCGAACATATTGTAAAAGTCAATTATTTTTTTAAACGGTTACTCCGTGGAGTTTCTTGCCGGCTCTTCTCCATAAGAAACGACCAATTGAAACCGTGCACCTAGCTTCTGACTTTTCATAAGTGCCTAAGTAGGTTTATGTGAAATAAAATATTTTGATTTTGATTGATTGTCATATTATTAACCTATATGGCTATTTGTCGCATAAAAATCCCTTGCCGTGCCGTGCCGGCAGCCAGTGGGTGCAGGCCCTTATCTTGTGACTTGGTCTGTCTGTCTGCTAGGGCTACCGACTTGAATTGTGGAATAGTTATGAATAATTATGCTTATACAATAGGGCGCACGTCTGTGGAAAATCTGACCTGGCATAGGAGTACCTAACTAAATAGCAATGGAAATATCTTTTAATTGCAATAAGTAGGAGCCGGAATCCCGCGATTCAGCATTTATGGCAGCCTTAACTTACTTTCACTTCCGCTGCGTGTGCGTGGTCGGTCGGGGCGGCGCGGGGCGGGCGCTGCCGTGCTGGGCCGGCGCGGCAGGCGGATGCGCAGCTTGTCCAGCGGAGCGGCGGGCGGCGGCGCGGAGAGCGGCGCGGGGCGCGGCAGGCGGGGCGCGGGCGGAGCGGCGCGCGGCCGCGACACGCCCGACACAAGCACGCCACCGCGCTCTCGCACCGGCACCATGGGCAGCGCCACCGAGCGCTCCTGCGGCAGCGTAGTGGGCACGTACGGCAACTCCTCCTCGAACGACTGTTGCACCACCAGCCCGCGCTTCTCCACCTCGTCGCCGGCGGGCGGCGGCGCTGACTCCGAACTCGGCTCCGACTCGGACGAGTCCCGTACCGGCTCCGGGGGTGACGCCGGGCTGGGCGCCACGGCCGTGCCACACGCCGACGTGCCGGCCGAGCAGCGGGCGTCCGACTCCCCCGGGCTGCAGGTGGCGGCGGGAGCGACGTCGTGTATCGCCGTCGTCTTTATCTCGTCGCCATCGACGAAGCTCGGGAAGGAACCTGATATCTCACTCGCCATGCTCGGAGTCTTAGTGATGCTGAATTGAGTGCTGAATACCTGCTCACGACTGCCGACATGGGTAGTGAACACGAGTCGCTCCTTGCGCCGTCTCCGGCCATCGTCTGCAGTCGGCGCAGACTCGAACCGCTCCGCGTCCGCAGGTGGTGCGGCCGCGCTGTCTTCCTGAGGGGGTGTAGAAGCAGTGGCGGCAGGTACATCAGCGAGTGCGTCGCTTTGTGTTTCCACCGCGACGGCGTGAGTCGCCTTCAGTGGCGATGAGACTCTGACCGGTGGACTTAGCAAACGAGCGTCAGACGGTCGCTCCGTGGGTGACCGAAGAGGTATTATAATGCTCCCGTCAGGTAGAACAGTTCGATGCACAGGTTTGTGAGAGACAGGAGGCGCAAACTCGCGCTCAGAAACAGGCCGAGATTGCGGAGCGGAGGCTGGGCGAGGAGGCTCGCGATGTGTTGTCACATCCGCCGTGGTCTTATTCGTCTCGGGTTCACGCCGCGCGCCGCTCGAGCCGGCTCGTTCGTCTGGTGGTGTCCTCAATGGGATGTGAATGATTCCATCCTTCGTATCCTCGTAGTACTTGAGTTTGTCGCCACGCCGGATCCGCTCGAGGGGCTGTGATGGGAGGACAGCGATCTGTCGTTGCGGCTGGACTACCGGAGAACCTTCGCGTGAACTCGGCGAGGGTGATGCAGCGCTCTTCCGTGGTGTTCGAAATAACGACAATACTGAGCCTCTTATCTTTCCAGCAGAGGTGGGGGTCGCGGAGCGGTCGCGACTTTTGCTACGCGACCGACCCTCTGTGAGACTTCTCTTGCGGCGGAGTGCGTCGGACGGCGAGTCGGGTGACGCAATTGTCTCGCGTGACTTAAACAGCGAACAAAAAGAAGATTTCCGCGAGACTGCGACCCCGGCTGGGGAGGGCGTGCGGCTGTCGCGTGTGGGTCGGCGCGAGCCGGGCGAGGGCGACGCGGGCGGTTCAGTGCGGCCCACCAGCTCCGTCGGTCGCACGGCGCGCTCGCTGCGCTCCCCTCGCTCTCCGCGCGCCGACAGTTCCAGGGTCGCGGGCTTGCGCGCTACTTCCGCAATTGCATCCGCGCCGTTGTCAGGGGCTTTCGTCCCCACACTTTCGTCTTCCTCTTCTTCGTAGTCGTCGTCGGGCTTCAGTTTTATTCGGATGATGTCTTTAGAAAGATTTGCGCTCTTATAAACTTCGGGTTCGGAGGGTTCGCGGCGCACGCGTGGTCGCGCGCGCCTCTCTTGAGCTCGGGCACGGTTTTGAGTTTCCTTCTGAAGTTTGTCATCGTCGGGTGCAGAAGTCAGGGCTGGTGCTGGACTAAGTACTGAGGTAGGAGTTTTTATTGGTGTAGCAGTTATACCTGGTGTGGGAATTATAACTGGTGTAGAAGTTATTACAGTTGTTGTTGCCAGTACTGGGGTAGGAGCCAGCGCTGCGGCAGGAACCAGTACTGGAGGCACTATTGAACGCGCAAGAGTCGGTGCGGGGTCGGGCGAAACCGGCAGGGTGGGCATGGGGACGGGCAGTGGGGAGGAGGGAGGCGCGCGGGCGACGCGTTCCACGGTGGCCTCGGTGCGCACCTCGCGCCGGTCGCGCGCGTCCAGCGGTGGCGGCACGGTGCCCGGGGGAGACGCTGCGGTCAGCTTCGCGATCTCCAGCAGGCGCTCTTCGACGGCGGCCGCGCAGATCTCTGGATCGGTCTCGATAGGTTTCGGCCCGCAAAACGATGTCTCCAGAAGCATCCTGTGCGGCGATGGAGACCGCGAGATGCCCGACACGACCGAGAGACGACCAACCGAGTGGCGGCTTTGGTGACTGAAAGCCGATAGCGCCGAGTGTGCGGAGCACTGTGAGCCGACACTGGACAACCTGCTGGTGCGTCCGGACACGGCCAACAGCGCCGCCTCCGAGCCCTGGCTGTCCTTGCGCGAGTGGCGGCGCGTCGCGGGTAGTGGAGGCGCCGCGGGTCGCGGCTCACCGGGCGCGCCTTCCAGGAAGGCCAGCTCTTCGGTGGACGAACGCAGCTCGAGCGCGCCGTCCTCGCGGAAGCCGAGTTCGAGGCGGCCGCGCGTGTCGTCGCCGGTGCCCGCAAACAGCGCCAGCTCAGGCGAGCTATCGCGCGAGTCGTGGTGGCTGGAACTAGATGCGCGCGAGATGTCGATGCGCGGCGCGGCCGGCGTGTGCAGGCCGGCGGCCGGCGTGGAGTGCGAGCGCACGCGCTGCTCGGGGGGCGCCAGCGCCGCGCTCGTCACGCTTGCCGTGCCTGATGGATCCTCGCGAATCTCTGGTAGCCGAAATGTTTGCTTCGTTTCTGGACTCGACTGTAAAAAAAACGAGGATTTAATTGTAGAGGTGGAATATGGATGGTACTCGCAAAGCCGAGATGCTCGGTCGGCACCGCTTCGATACCGGTCAGGTTCAGATTGAACGAAAACTCGCTAGTCGCGAGAATAGCGACAGTACACCTCGGGGACATAATAGCTAAAGTAAAAAAAAGCAGGAAGAGGAAGAACGTGAGAGATACATACTGGCGGTCTCACCTCATCAGAGACGTCGTGGTCGAAGGAGGCAATAGGCGCGGGCCCGCGGCGCAGCTGGCGCACGGGCGCGCCGCTGGCCGCCATCGGCCGCGGCCGGCGACCGGGCGCCGCTCACTGCCGCATGGCCCCCGGCCCCCGCACGCTCAACAAGCACGAGCGGCCGCGCCGTCCGCGACGTGCCCGATGCTTATCATTAATAATAAGTATATGATTTAATAAGTAATTTTATAATGTAATTTTGATAAATTTAGTCGCGGTTTGTGCACCATCTCTTCTTACTAATTTGTACGCCACGATACGCGGCTGAACATGATGGAATATTCCTGTATTTAATATCTTGCATGCAATGTATGTACACCATGTTTATACAAATAAATAAACTTACTTATTTACTTATAAATGTTAACATGTTAACATGTTAGTGGATATTTTACGTGTTATTAATGTACCTATCTGACACCCTTCTTGTCTTTTACTTCCTTCAAGGATTTGCTGAGATGCAAACGATGAGGGCGATGTTTGCACCGAAATTTTTTCAGAAGAAAAATGTCTAGGTAATCTTTTTTTCGTTATTAATTATTTTCTTCTTTGACACATTTAAGTATCACCTAAAATATGCGAGTCACTTTTTTTATTTTTACAGTTCTATTTTCTTACACTGAATACCTACCTATGTATGTTTAATTGAGTACTTTGGATCCATCAAACCGGATGCAAGTAGTGATAACTGTAGGTTCTTTTCATGACACATATATTTCCGACACAGGGTCGTCGAAGTTCACATTAAACATTCAGAGTTCACGTTCGGTGTTCATTCGCAGCGTGCGGCCTCGCTCGATACCGTGGGTGTGCGGGTGACGGGCGACGCTGGTGGGCGGAAGCGCTCGGGTGCAGCGGGTGCCCAGCGGCCGGCGGGGCCTGGGGCCGGGCGCGAGATGCTGGCGGCGCGGCGGAGCGATCGCGCGGACGGAGCGAGTCGTGCACAGCCCGCGTCCATCCTCGTACGGACATCGAGCGCCGCGCCGCGCATGCGCCCACCGCGCGCACGCGTCCTGCTCGCCCTACTTCCGCCGGTGCATCTCGGGCCCTCCGCGCGTGCACGTCACTCGCGACGCGGGCCCTGCCACGGTACCGCCGTCACCGACTCACCTGCCGCCTGCGATCTGTTGCACTGGTCGTTACGTAACGCCCTGCCCTTATTTGACTTGTTGTCGTTCGGGTCGGTGCTCAGTAACCTTCTGTTGTTAGATCGATTGCTAGTTCAGTCGTTGCTCGACTCTCATAAATATCGTAATGAATTTGAATAAAATCGTTTTGTAGGTCCTATGTATATCTTCGTGACCGGTCACTTCACTAAAAACTAACCTTCTTATTTAAATCAGTTCTGCGGATTGTCTATGTATTAGGTAACTGAAGAATCCCGAAGAATTACAACTTAATATTATTTAAAATGATAAATGAGACTATACATTTATATACAGGGAAGCTATTTGTGCAAAGTAAAGTAAGTATTGAGGTAGGAAAAGGAGTACGGAGGGATAACAGGTTACTGACAAAGTGAGAACGGTCGTATAAGGGACAGGAGAAAAATATGTGATCTAAGTCGCCTACATCTGTGCCATACAAGCAAACGGGGTCGTCGATGATATGAAGTTGGGCAAGATGGGCTGGAGAGCAAACATGCCCCAATCTCATTCGTATTAGAATGGAGGTCTCCATCTTGCCAAACTTTGCCCTGCCAAACCACGGTTTTTCCGGAACGTCAGGTTGAATAAATGAAAAATAGCGTCCCCTCAACTTGCTTCCAATATCCCAAGCTACCTTCCAAGTTTCCCGAAGAAAAGTCTTCGGTAACGACACGAGGTCATAGATAAAATTTGTATATGGGACTAGGTCTCCACACTGCACCGCATCACCGGCAAGTGTACTGTGGCACTTCATTGCCATGGATTCCACAGCATGGGCCAGAATCCACACAAATTGCAGTGTATTACCCTCAGAGATGGTTCTGAACGCCAATTCTCTTATTAAGTAAACGATAGGGAACTGGGATTTGTGTTCGAAAGGTGATTTATTACTGGCTAGAAGAGCACTTTGAGAATCGATAAAAATTATAGTTTTTTTGAGCTTTAAAACTCGAGTATATTCTATGGCTTTTAAAATGCCGAAGCATTCCCCCGTAAAAACAGATGTCTCAGGATTGTAGTTTTATTTTTTGTACGATGTTGTATTGAGAATGGTAAGTACCTATCCCAACACAACCCGTCGGAGAAAGCTTGGAAGCATCCATAAATATATATGGTGGTACTCTTTGTGTTCAGCCAGAAAATGATTAAAACTTAAAAGGCAATCGGGATCTGATTTACTTACAATATATTTTATAATGGGACTGAATTGTAAACTCTCATAACTACTGCTAAATAGAGGAAGTTTATTGAAATGGTGAATAGGAGAATAAAGTGAAAGGATTTGTTTATAGCTTACAACTAAACAGGGGCACGTTTATGGGACCAATCTGAAGATTCAATCTGCAACACTAAAGAGTCCAGTATAGGTATGAGAGGGTGAGTTGAGAACTTGAATTGTCTTCTAAGATATAAAGGAGCTTCCCCGCATTCAACTTGAAGTGCATTTAATGGGACTAGATTTCATGGCACCCGAAATAATTCGTTATCCGAAACAATTCGTTATAATTCGTTATTGAATGCGATCCAACTTTTTAAAAGCCACAACACTACCAGGTTCTAGCACAAACAATCCATAATCCAGAGTGCTTTGATGATTGCGTTACGTTGTAAATAAGTTTCTAAGAAAAGGGATGTGCACCCCACCACACGTCAGATAGGCATCTAAGCATGTTAAAGTGATTTTCACATTTATTAACAATATAATCACATTGAGGAACACTACTTAATTTACAGTCAAGTATTACAACTAGATATCTGAATTCATCTTTAACTGGAAAAGTTATTTCTTTAAAAGAAATTTAATGTGGAAATATTTCTCTTGGATGAATAAAACAGCCGCGCTTTTAGACGTGGATAAATCCAAACCGTTTAGATGTAACCAAAGTTGATAAAGCCGAATTGATAGCATAGCTAGCTTGTTCAACAGATTGACTTGAAGAATATCATAATAAATCGTCGGCATATTGAAGAACCTTAACATGATTAGTTAGGGACAAGTCTAAATCAAAAGTGTAGATATTGTATAGAAGGGAACTGAGGATAGAACCCTGTGGGAGACCTCTCCATACAAGATGAGATACCTCTTGATCCCCTATTAACATGTTAACAGAACGTTCAGTCAGGATATTAACAATGAAATTCGACAAATTCAATGGAACCCCTAAGGCTTTCAATTTATTCTGTAAAACTGATAAATACAACATTATCATAGGCTGCACTAATATCAAGGAAAACTGCAATAGTGGAATAGTTATTAGAGAAGGATAACCGAATATTGGATGTTAAAATACTTAAACAGTCAGTTGTACTTTTCTAAAGCCATATTGTATTCTGCCAAAAGACCTTTACTTTCAACATACCATTCCAGGCGATTTTTAATTAAGTGTTCCGCAAATTTCATCAAAATTGAAGACAATACTATGGGAAGGTGTGACGAAGCATCAGATGGAGTTTTATTTGGTTAAAGAAATGGCAACACCTGTACGAGCTACGCTGTACATGCAACTTACTCGTCCTACTTACAGTGAAACGTTGCAGTTTGTTTAATTAAACATTAATTGTACATTATTACCTTATAAGTCTAAAACATTATATTTTCAGTAGCATTAAAACCTTTATTCCAATCGGTTGTCTACTCATTCAACATAACAGTACACAATATCAACATAACATTTTCACTGTTGGGAGTTACGCCCCAACAACACCATTTGACGTTTCCATTCAACAGGAATGTTTCCTGTATTCATAATAGAATTGATAAGCTCTAAATAATAACTGAGTACATAATTATTTAAATTCGCAGAAAAAGAATACGGGATGCCATCAATGCCTGGTGCAGAATCTTTAGTTTTGGAATAACACCCTTTAGTTCAGTGGGAGTAAATGGAAGATCGAGCGACTTATGAATGTCTTGGTTATTATTTATGAGAGACAGGTTAAGGTTAATAGCCTCAGGAACCCAAGGCGGAGCTAATTTATCTTAAAATTAATTGGCTAAAGTTGTTATAAATGGACCTAAATCTGCGAATGTTACGCCAGACTATTGTAGGGTGCGTATTCGGGAGCAAAACTTAAGCCAAGATTCAATTTTTTTCTTCTTAAACAGTATGTTTCATTAATTATGTTAGTAACGATTTCAAAATTAATATCAGACATATCAAGGTTATAATTGTATTCAGCCTCCTTACATTTGTTAATCAATTCTGTGCACTCCGAGTCCGACCACGGAGGCAAGGGAATTGTGCTAATATTATTATTTTTTACAGGAAAAGCTTCATCTGCCGCTGCGATTAATATGCGTGTGTTAGATTATTCATTTTGAGAGTATTTAAATATTGTTTGTTCGATAGTGACATCTGTCACATTTACGAAGCTTGGGACCAATGTAGAAGTACCTGATTTGACTAGGTATTGTTTACGTAATATTTAATGATACTTGTAGCATAATATCTTAGATTTTATATTGCTATTTTAATATAATAAGCTGTTTCAACGATTGTCACAATACTGTTAGTTGATGTTGTTATTGTATTGAATTTTATTTAAGTATAACGAATCGGCTTTTATTAAATTGCTTTATTACCTTATAATGTTTGAAAATGATTCAATCACATAAGATTTGTTTATTATTACCTGTATAGGAAGTTATTAAACCAAAATATAGGATCATCTATGATTGTTTTAAAATGACGGTAGATGTTTGACATAAAGTGACGTTTGTAGGATATAAAAAGGATTGTATGGACGTTATCGGTTCAAAGGTCGCCCCCCTCCGCCATCTCCTTCGGGAACAAAAAATCGACGTGGCGCTGATCAGTGAGACGCTCCTGGGACCTGAGGATAGGGTCAGGTTCCCGGGATATCACGTCTACCGGAAGGACGAGAGGTCGGCTCAGCACATCCGATACCGTGGTCTAGCGGTACTCGTGAGGCGCGGAGTCGTCCATCAAGAGCTCCCCCCGCCATCGCTTAGCACGCTGTACGCGCTGGGTGTGCAGCTGCATGTCGCCGGCGAGGACCTCAACATCTACGCTTGCTATAAGCCGCCCGCGACCCATCTAGACCTTCCGGAGTTGCGGGCGCTTATAGGCGGCACTCAAGCGACCATCCTTGCCGGCGACCTAAACTGTAAGCACCCGGCGTGGAATAGTATGCAAGCGAACACCGGGGGAAGGCGACTCCTCGCGGACGCCGAAGCCTTCGGGTACACGGTGGCCGGGCCGGAGACGCCCACCCATTACCCCGACGCAGCCCGGTACATGCCCGATGTGCTGGACGTCGTAGTCCATCGAGGGCTACACCGCCAGACCATCACCCAACAAGTGATAGACGACGAGTTACAGTCGGACCATCATCCTGTACTCGTCGTCATATCGGGTATGCCGACCTCGATGAAGCCGCCAGCGCCACGCCGATTAACGGATTGGACTGCCTTCGGAGAGATGCTAGACGCCACCACGCCTACTCGGCCCATCGTCACCTCCGCGGACGTGGACCAAATGGCGGATGACGTCACTGCTTGCGTGCAACGCGCCCTTGAAGCGGCGACGACGACGATGCCGCAGGGGAGAGGGCTAATGCCGCCCCTGCCGGCCTACATCACGACGATGATCGCCGTGAAGAGGCGCCTACGCAAGCAGTGGCAACAGCTGAGATGCCCGTCTTTGAAAAGACAGCTCAACCGCCTCGCGGAGAGAGTGAAGGCCGAGTTATTGGCCCACACCACCGCGGGCTGGGAAGAGCGCATCGACGCGACCGCAGACAGCTGGCCGTCGGTGCACAAGTTGTGTCGACAACTGTCGAGAACCCCAGCCCCGGTGCGTCCATTGCTGGACAGCGGCGGGGCCTTGAAATACACCGCGGATGACCGGGCGGAGGTCTTCGCCATACACCTGGAGCGTCAGTTCCGACCGAACCCGACCAGCGAGGACGAACACGTCGCAGCAGTCGAGAAACACCTGGGAGACTACTTCGGATCGCCGATAGCTCCCGAAGAAAACCCTATCTTCTTCTCGCCTGGCGCAGTTAGACGCGCCATCCTAAGAACGAAGCCCAGAAAGGCCCCAGGTGCTGACGGTATCACGAATACAGCGCTGCGCCATCTGCCGTTCCGTGCAGTAGCGGCACTGGCGCGCCTGTTTACGGCGATACTGCGCACTGGGGCCTTCCCCGCCTCGTGGAAGGAAGGGCGCGTCATAATGCTGCCCAAGGCGGGAAAGAATGTATTGAGGCCGGAGAGCTATCGGCCTATCACTCTGCTACCCACTGTCTCCAAGGTGTTCGAAGCACTCCTGCTGCGACACCTCCTACCTCATATTGAGCCACGTCCGGAGCAATTCGGGTTCCGGTCGGAGCACAGTACGACGCTTCAGTTGTCGAGGGTACTGCACCACCTCACAACCGCAGGATATAAGAAGGAATACGCGGTAGCAGTATTCCTCGACATGGAGAAGGCCTTCGACCGTGTGTGGCACGAAGGCCTAGTATTTAAGATGGCCACCACGGACGCGCCCCGCCGCGTTGTCAAAGTGGTGTCTAGCTTCCTCTCCAACAGGTCATTCAGAGTGGTGGTCGACGGGGCGCTATCCAGCGCCCGCCCTGTGCGCGCAGGCGTGCCGCAAGGCAGCTGCGTGTCACCGGCGTGTTACTCGCGTTACACCGACGACATTCCGGCCACTCCAGACACGATGCTCGCGCTGTACGCTGACGACGCCGCGTACATCACTACATCGCTTAATGCGAAGTACGCGGCCGTCAAGATGCAGCGCGCCCTCGATCTGCTTCCTAAGTGGCTGTCGAAGTGGCGACTCTCGGTGAACGTGGGTAAGACGCAGGCGCTCATCACTGGATTTGCGCCCCTCCCACCGCCTCTGAAACTACACGGAGCCGACATCGAGTGGTCGCCCCGGGTGAAATACCTGGGTGTCACCATCAATCGTCGGCTCACGATGGGGCAACATGTCCGCAATGTAGTCGCGCAGGGTAGGGTGGCCCGCTACCTGCTCAAACCTGTGCTCTCATCCCGCATCCCGGCGCGCGTCAAGCTGGGCGTGTACAAGTTGTACGTGCGCCCAATCTTGACGTACGCCGCCCCGGCGTGGTTCGCCCTCACGAGCGAGGGACACCGCAAGCAGCTCCGCACGCAGCAAAATCTTGCGCTGCGGACTATCGTAGACGCCCCTCGCTTCGTGAGGAACGATGTAATCCACCGGGACCTCGGGATCGAGAGCCTGGATGAGTTTGTGCGGCGCCTAGCGAAGGGGATGTTCACGCGTGCCGATGCGTCTGCCTGGCCCCATGTCAGGCAGATCGCGCCATTGCATGCGCGCCCCCCTGACGCGAAACGCCTACCCCGCGACCTGGCTGCGGACATTGACCCCCAACCACCGGACTGACGCCTCGAGTAAGCTGCACCCAGGTAACACGCGGCTTACTCGTAAACAATAAGACTCCACAGATGTACTCATAGGTACATCTGTTGCGTGGTGTGTTCTAGGTTAATATAGGCATATCACGCAACAAACCACAGACAACCATCACTCCACAGACACTGTAACACATCATGTGCAGGCGCGACGCGGGCCGCGACGCACATAACCATTGAGCGGCGGTACACTACAATACAAGCCGCTCATACATACATTACAGTTTCTCCCTCAATCCGCAAACGGCTAGATCTGTGACCGGGGCGAGGGGGAACTACATTTTTACTCTGTAGGAGCGTCGAGTCGGCATCTCTGTCGCTGGTCGTCACCCGCTGGGCCTCCCCTAGGCAACTAGGGGTCTCACCTGGCGGTGACAGACCGCCGAGATGTCGTGAAGAAAGCGGCGCTATGGATATAGCGTCGTGGCGCGCCTACAGAAAAACACATAGCAACCAAGCACACGGACGCGTCATTTTTATAACGCGTCCGACTGATGCTAACCGCCGCTATAGGCAAACAGATTGAGGGGCCCGCAGTGGCGGGCCACCGTACAGCCTCCGCGGGCAGGGGGCGAAGCCCCGATCCCGCTCGCCACGCCCCCTTGCGGGGGCGTAGCGATATCCGAATCGGTTTATCGGTTCAGTTGCTCGATAGATGTCCAGTTGGTTGGTTCTAGTGCCGTTGTTGTTTGGAATAGACTGGCAGATGTTACGTAAGTTAAGTAATTTAATATTATACCGTAATTATTCCTTAATATGATTATGTTGTTGTGTATGGTTTAATTACTATTGCCAACATTGATAATATGTAAATTGTATAACGGAATATTCATGTTCTTTTTGTTGCTATTTTTATAATGTTGCTATTATTCCGATAGAAAACTGTAATACTGTTTCCATAGAGCTTCTTGTCCTTCTTCTCCATGAAGACCTAGTTTTGTGAACGGACAACTAGCTTTCTGATTAAATACTGACAAGTCTAATTAAATAAATGTTTAGCCTTGTCGTTCTGTGCTTTAATTTATGAACTCCTTTCCCTACAAAACATATTCAACAGAACTTTCATACACAGCAAATAACCAGTAATCATTCCGACACTAAAAGCTTACTAATTTGGGTAATACCTATATAAATACTTATAGTGCTTACCGCTCCTCCTGATACGTGCTAAAGCTTCAGCACAACTATTCTCATTACCATCAGAAATAACAAGCAAAGAGCATTCTGATAACAATGTTTCTAAACTTGTCCCAATCATTATTATTTCTATGAGGTAGTTTATGTTTTAAGTTTGATCTCCTTATTAGTGTATTTGGTTTAGGAAGAGGATAATAAATAACTATTGGAAAATGTTCACTACCACAAGTAGAGGTTAGAGTATGCCAAGTTCATGAAGAGGCCAAGTTTGGAGAACATAATTATTATAGAAAGGTCAATTGCGCTTTGGTTCTGATTGGAATCTGAACGTGTGGCAGCTCCAGAGTTCAAGATGCATACGTTATGTAAGTCTATTATGTCTAGTAATTCATCGCTATAACAATGAGAGCTTGAACAAGCCCATGATTGGTGATGGCAATTAAAGTCCCCCAATATTAAGACAGGCTTTGGAAGAAAAGAAAAGAGATTATTTATCTCTTGAAGAACAGAAGAAGGGCGAGGAATGTAAATAGAAACAAGACAAGTATTATGCACTTTAATAGCTACAATTGAAATTTCCTCACTATGAGGAGGGTGTGCGTTACGATTGCTCCGACAAGATACCCAAACAAAAAAAAAACTTCGGCCAATAAATTGTCGAATGGACATTGACCATCCATATATGGAAGTTGGACTAAGTGCTGGCCAGAATGGACACATAGTGCATTATGTTCCTTGGGTTTATACTAGTCTGTAAACCAAAGCTCAATAAAATGTATCCGAGGAGTTTTGAGAAAAACTATTTTTTGTTCAGTATATTCTTTTGATCAATACCAACCAACCAATGGCGCAGTTTATTAAATAATGGCAGTAAGTATATTAAACAATACATTATTATTTCATTAGTATGCATATCATTTACATTTTAAATATTTTTTACTGACCATCCATGTGTATGGGAGCTGGGTCAAGTGCTGCCCTGAATGGACACATAGTGCATTATGTACCTTGGGCTTTATATACTAGTCTGTAAACCAACGCTCAATAAAATGTATCCGAGGAGTTTTGAGAAAAACTATTTTTTGTTCAGGATTTTCTGTTGATGAATACCAACCAACCAATGGCGCATTTTTATTAAATAATTACAGTAAGTATATTAATCAACACATTATTATTTCATTTGTATGCATATCATTTTCATTTTAAATATTTTTTACTGACCATCCATACAAAGGAGTTGGGCCAAGTGCTACCCAGAATGGGCGCATTGTGCATTAAGTTCCTTTGGCTTATAATAGTCGGTAAACCAAAGCTCAATAAAATGTATCCGAGGAGTTTTGAGAAAAACTATTTTTTTTCGAGTATTTTCTATTGATGAATACCAACCAATGGCGCATTTTATTAAATAATGCCAGTAATTATGTTAAACAATATATTATTATTTCATTTGTATGCATATCATTTACATTGTAGTGTAAAGCACTTGTCAATGCATAATTCAACTAGTGTAAAGCACTTGTCAATGCATTTTCAACGAGTCCAAACACGATGGTGCTGTCTTGTTTGGTTGAGGAGTTCCTATGGCCACCTTCGGCTCCATCATCAGACACTGGACACTGCTTAGTATAAAGCACTTGTAAATGCATATTCAACGAGTCCAAACATGACGGTGCTGTCTTGTTTTGTTGAGGAGTTCCTATGGGTACCTTCCGGCTCCATCACCAGACCCTAGATGCAACCTTGGGCTATACTAGGTACTTATCAAGACAAAGCCAACGAGTCCAAACACGATGGTGCTATCTTGTTTGGTTGAGGAGTTCCTATGGCCACCTTCCGGCTCCATCATCAGACCCTGGACACTGCCTAGTGTAAAGCACTTGTCAATGCATATTCAACGAGTCCAAACTCGATGGTGCTGTCTTGTTTGGTTGAGGAGTTCCTATGAATAAATGCCGGCTCCATATAAAGGCAATAACTTTTTAACACTGGGACCGATTTAAAAAAAAATTGTTTTTATGTTTAAATTGATGCAAGGTCTCATTTGGAAGCACTCCCATGGCTGGGCAGTATTTGGTCCAAATTGGTCAAAATCAAAATGTCAAAATCGAAGGGAACAAACCAAAAATTTGTCAAAGTAGAAATAAAAAAGTTATAAGGGTTTTAAGTTGGCCGCGCGAACGTAACCTGGAGAATTGCGCGGCCATGGAGATCTCAGCAACTACTTGGGTTAGAGATGTAATTCTTTTTAAATATTCAGTATATCTGAAGACTTGTTTGTTTGAGAATTCATTAATAGTTTAGCGTACTTATAGGTGAAAAAGTGTTGAGTATGTCTAAAATAATTAAAAAAGGAGCTGCGTCTGCCAACAAACTGCTGTGCAGTTTGGCAGAGGTAATATTTAGGTGGTAAGGAATGATTTCTGCGAATAAACGCTTTTTTTTTTTGTGTATTAAATACTGAATTTGACAAAAAATTTCGAAAAAAGAATTATAAGCTCCAGATCAATATTTAACGAAATATTTACCTTGGAAGTTATGGCCGCGCAATCGTGCACTTGTTGTTTCTTTATTGTTGATTATTTCTTTAAAACTAAGACTTCATACAGTAAAACTGTTACAAAAAGAAAGGTCTTAATTTGTCAAACCTAACGAAAGCAATAAATACCTTGAAAGTTTAGTTAAAGAGACGAAATCAGTCCAAAACAAAAAGTACGAGTACGTGGCCGCGCAGTCGAAACGTTACTTTGTACGTTGATATCTCATTTATCTATAATAGCTAGGATTTCGGTGTGAACATCCATTTATTCGACATATTAACCTCATTAGAATGGCATATCGTTTTATTTATTTATTACTAGCTTTTGCCCGCGGCTTCGCCCGCGTGGATGTCGGAAAAATCCCACGGGAACTTACTATCGCCTGGGATTGAAAGCACCCTATGTGTTAATCCAGTTATCTAATTGCGTAACTTATTTTCGTAACCGATTAAGACTAATCTTTAATTTTGACAGTTCAACAACATTCATAGCGTTATTTACGTTGTGGAGCAGATTTTTTTTCAAACTTATGAAGCAATTGATTAGAAATTTGTTTCAAACTGATTCAGATTGTGGATCGTGTATTACGCAATTAGGGTGCAGGTTATAAACTATCTGTGTGCTTTTCATCCATATCCGTTGGGCCGTTTTTGCGCCAATCCGGAACAAACATCCAAATAAACAGACAAATGGACAAAAATACTTAAAAATATATTTTCGGCATCAGATTCCCACACCTTGTACTAATTACTTATTTTCAAAGTATTTAATGTACAGTTTTGACTTAGTTACTATTTTATTATGTATCCCATTTTCCGCAACACGGGCAATATTTCCGTTTTTTTATTGATGAAAAACATATCTGCGGGCTGCTACAACATTATGATAATAATTATTTAGTCGGTGGTTTAAATATTATTGTATCATTACATAATGAAGGTATTATTCAAGTTAAGTCAGTTGTTAACTTACAAAACCCTGAAACACGTACTTTACATTTTTTTGTTTTAAGTATAGTACCAACCGTACCGAGTTTTGAGTTAAACCGACAGCGCGTAAAAATTTTTACTTACTTACTTTGCCACCCCGTTATTCGTCTATGTGAAGGATTGCTTAAAAAACTAAAAGTGACAATCTTTATTATTTACTGTGGCAAGTATTGCCAAGTTTCAAGTTTAATAACTAAAGGAATAAGGGTGACTTTCCAAAAACCCTTTCTTAGTGGATTTCTACGTCCTAATAACTATCTGTGTGCCAAATTTCAGCCCAATCCGTTTAGTGGTTTGAGCTGTGACGTAGACTACCCATTTTCACCCCGCTAGGGGTAGATTTGAAAAACCCTGATACACATTATTCTTCATTTTTCGTTTTAAGTATAAATACTGAGTTTCAAGTTAATCGGACAGAACGTTAAAATTCTTCTATACAAAATTTGACAGCCTCCAATCCCCGTTTAGGGGGTAGTTTAGAAAAACTAAAAATGACAAACTTTATAATTTACTTCGATAAGTATTCGTGCCAAGTTTCAAGTCTATTAACTCAAGGAATAAGATTTATCACACAAACGCAATCCTCCTTTTCACCCCTTTAAAGGTCGAATTTCGAAAAACCCTTCTTAGATTTAGATTTAGATTTAGATTTCTTTATTTGTTTAAACATTGTATACATACAAGAGCATGCAAGATATTACATCGTTTGAGTCCAATCATGTTTAGCCGTAAGTATCGGCGTACAAATATTTCCATAAAATTGTATCGAATTTAACAATAAGAAAAAATCTAAAAGTACCCAGAATATGCACTTCCAATAATTTTGAAACTTTTTAAATGAAAATTAATTTTTTTATATGTTATAATCTCAAAATTCAAGACATGTCAAAAATTATAACGTCAAAGTTACTAAATGTAAGTAAAAATTAAAAGATCTATGTCACATTTACAAGATTAATGTCAAAATTACAAGATTAATGTCAAAAATTACACGAGTTATGTTAAAAATACAATCATAAGCATATAAATTTAATATTAGTGTCAGACAACAAACATTTTTTCGGCTAGAAATTCGGAGACACTATAATATGCCTTTTGCGAAAGAAACCTTTTTAATTGACGCTTGAATGCATTACTATTTAGCTCCTTCCAATGTTTAGGCAATATATTAAATATAGTAGGTGCCATGCAGACGATACTTTTGCGCATGAGTGCCGTTTTTGCTGGATAGACGCGAAGAATGGTCATATCCCGTCTGTTACGCGGTACAGCGTCCTGTAGACGTGGAAACAGATTGGGGTTTGTTTTAACAAACATTGCGGCTTCGAGGATATACAGACAAGGCAAAGTTAATATCTTGTATCTTATAAAATACGGTTTACAAGAATCATCAGTCTTTAACCTAAACATTGACCTAATGCATCTCTTTTGGGCCTTGAATGCGATGTTGAAATCGGTAGAATTTCCCCAAAAGATTATGCCGTATCTTAAGTGAGACGCGGCTAAGCCATGGTAGGCCGCAATTAGTGTATTTACATTCACGACTGCAGCTAGGGAATGCAAGGCAAAAGACGAACTACAAATTTTTTTACACAGATTCTCTATATGTAATTTCCAGTCCATTCTTTTGTCAATGATTAGTCCAAGGAATTTAATTGTATTAACACTTTCAACGGTATTATTATCAATATTTATGTCAAAATTATTTCTTGTCAAACGCTGGCTAAAATGCATGATCTTAGTTTTAATTAAATTGATCTTTAAATTATTACAGTTTAACCATTGTATTATAGATGTCAAAGAGTTGTGAATGTCAAGTTTATATTGTGTCATGTCATTATTATTATTAGCAATTGTCACTGTACTATCATCTGCGAATAGCGTCATGGGATGTGAAGTTGACTTTGGCAAGTCATTGATGTATAAAGTAAAGAGAGGAGGTCCCAATACACTACCTTGTGGAACACCGAAGGTAACGTGACGCTCATCTGAAACATATATCTCTTCTTTTTTAGTAGCTATATTGATTCTAGTTATTTCTGTCTTTTGCTTTCTATTGTCTAAATAAGATTGGATTAAATTAAGTACATTACCTCTTATTCCATAAGCGTCAAGTTTTTTAATTAAAATGTCATGATTTACGTAGTCAAATGCTTGCGTCATGTCGCAAAAGATAGTACATACAGGTGTTCTTTTGTCCATCTTTGTCAGTACCGTGTATATAAAGTCGTAGATTGCCATACCTATAGTTTTATTTTCACGAAATCCTTTTTGCTCGTTACATAATATATATTTTTTTTCTATATAACCGTTTAATTCCTTGTGCATGAATTTTTCAAAAACTTTAGAAATGATTGGAATCAGTGAAATAGGCCTATAATTTTCCATAAGTTCTCTATCCACTTTCTTAAATATTGGTCTAACGATAGCCATTTTTAGTGCGTCAGGGTAAGTGCCGGCGGCTATCGAAAGATTAATAATATGACACAAATGGCTGCTTATTTCGTACGCTACTGCCTTTAGTATTTTGGTAGATATTCCATCGTACCCGACGCTATTTGTGTTCTTTAAGGCCATTATAATTTTTAGTATCTGTTGTGGTGTGCAAGGAGCCATGAACATCGAGTTCTTATTATAAAGGGAAGGCAATGTAGTTTTGTTACTAGAATAAGCTGTAGGTTGTATTTTATTAATAAAATAATTATTAAATTCATTGGCCATTTGTTTCGCGTCCGTAATTGTGTAATTTTCAGATTTAATTTTTAATATATAATTTTTAGGTGAAATAAATTTTCCTTGATTTATTATTTGCCAGGCTGTTTTACTTTTGTTGTGTGAAGTTTTGATTTTAAAGTTATTCTGTGAACGCTGTGTCAGAGTAATGATTTTTCTAAAGCGCTTAGAGTAATCTTTAAAGCGAGTTTTATTTAACTGATTTGGCTTTAATCTGTACGTCCACAATAGTTGTCTTTTCTTCTTACTACAGGTTTTGATACCTCTTGATATCCACCTTGGCTTTCTTATTAAATTTATTGTAGTCTTAGAGTTAGGAAAACAAAGGTTATAAAATAAAGAAAATAGTTCGTGAAATCTATTGTAGGCAGTGTTAGGATCATCAGTTTCGTAGACGTCAGAGAAACTAAGTTTGCCTATACAACGTTTAAACTTAGATATTTTTTCCCTGCTGTAATTGCGTCTAATAGCACAGTATTTATCAATAGTACATATTTTATTTACAGGGCATTTTAATAGTTGGGCCGTATGGTCTGAAAGAGCAAATTCCAAGATCTCCGTCTTACATTGTTTGTTGTAATTATGCGCAAAATTATCAATACACGTTTGACTCACAATTCGTGTTGGTTCATTTATTGCTAGGTTTAGGTTAAAGTTAAGTAGAAGACATTCAAACTCAATCGATTGGTAATTCCTCTTTAACATGTCTATATTATAATCACCACCTATGACAATATTTTTATAGTGTTTTGTAGTTAAGTGTTGTAAGACTGTTTCAAATTTATTAAAAAAGGCATTAAGATTGCTCATATTTGGAACTCGATACACACATACAAAAACAGTATTGCACTTAATTAATTCGATGGCACAGCACTCGAAAGTGCCAGTTATTGACATTTTTGAAATATTCAATAATTCCTTCCACTCGTGTCCATTTCTAACAAGGATACAAGATCCACCTCTCTTAGCATCTTTTCTGCTGTAGTGGGCGGCTAAACAATAGTTAGGAATGTTTAGCTGATTTTCATAGCCTTCCATCATGAAATGTTCCGTAACGCATATCAAATCAACCTGTAAGCTCTTTTCCATGAGTTCATTCAAACAAACTGTGAGTGCATTTGATTTGTTGAATAATCCTGCTATGTTTTGGTGCATTATATAGAGATGATTAGTAACGAAAAAGGTCATGGCTTGACAGATTATCCGTGCTATATTCAGTGTCTTTAAATACCATCTGGTTATTAAATTGAATGTCAGTAATTAAGTCAAATATATCCTTAAAAATAATTTGTAGTCCAGTATTATTAATTCTGCCAGTCCATTTGCTATGCGTAGTGTAGTCATAGAAGAGATTCTTGTTACTGTCTAGTAGGTATGCGTATTCATGCGTCATTATGTCTAAATAAAGTAAGTTGTTAAATGTTTCCACTCTAGAATTATATAAGTTAGAGTAGTTTTCGCATTTATATGTTGGCGTACAAATAATTAAATTAGTGTGGTTGATTTCTTGTAGTACCTGACGGACATTTAGAATGATGTCGTAATAGCTATTTGTCATTCTAAAGTCTTCTTCACCCAATATAACTATGCAGTAGTCCTCTAATGTGAAGTTGGTTAGTTTCTCTTTTATGCCTTTCAGTAATTCATGTGTACCTCCGTGAGGTGCTATGTAATGACAGAGTTTAGATCGAACACGAACGTTTTGTGCAATGTTTAGAATTTTGTTTTCATTATCTGTACTCAAAATACATATTTTGCCTCTTTTCTTGTCATTGTGGTGTGGACTTTGGCATATTTTGTATTTGTTGGACGGATGTTCTGTTGTTTGTCTGGTTTTGTCTTGTATGTTTTGAGCTGTGTTAGGTAAGCTCTTGTCGCCACTATTTCTTGTTGTATTAATAGGTGAAGAGTGTTTTTTTTCGGTAGTCTCTTTTGTTTGTGTTTGTTTTGATTTTGTATTTTTCTTGGACTTTGGTGTCGTTACTTTAGTTTTTGTTGGGCTGCTGACAAAATTTTTATAGATGTCATTTTTCTTTTTTAGTTCTCCATTAATTATTTTTATGTTACTATTTTCTAATGATAATAGTTCAATTTCCTCATGTGCGCTTTTTAGTTGAGATGTTAGACAGACAATCTCATCTTTTAATATTTTTATTTGATGGTTGTCTTCGTCTTCCGATATATCCGGCAAACTACTCGTTGTGCAGTTCAAAGTTTGCGATAGTATAACGTCGCTTTCTTCGCTTGGTTCCGATCGTGTACGGGTGCGCCGGAACGTTATATTCTCTAGGAAATTCATTTTGTGAACGCTAGCAAACTTTTAAAAATAATTTCTTCCGGTGAGATTCGAACCTGTGTGGCCCTGTTACAACAGCGAGGTAGGTCGGCACACCACTAAGTCAAATGGTATTCAATTGTTATTAATGAAATTGGCGTATGTAATGTGGCCGTAGTATGTGTTCTGTTTGATGTGAATTATTGTTTGGTCAATAGATGCCTCTGATCTGAACTTTCTTAGTGCACGCCTAGGTCCTAATAACTATCTGTGTGCCAAATTTCAGCCCAAACCGTTCAGTGGTTTGAGCTGTGACATAGACTACCTATTTTCACCCCGCTAAGGGTAGATTTTTGAAAAACTCTAATGCACATTATTCCTTATTTTTGGTTTTAAGTATCAATAATGAGTTTCGAGTTAATCGGACATCACGTTAAAATTCTTCTATACAAACTTTGACACCCCCAATCCTCGTTTAGGAGGTAGTTTATAAAAACTAAAAATGACAAACTTTATAATTTACAGTAAGATAAGTATTCGTGCCAAAATTTCAAGTCTATTAACTCAAGGAGTAAGATTTTTCATACAAACGAAATCCCCCGGATTCACCCTCTTTGTTGAAGATATACCCCTCCATATAGTAACGTTGGCTACTGGCTAGACAGAAAAGGTGTCTAGCTGTCTAGATTGAAATAGCCATAAAATTGTTGTACGGTGCTCCATTTTCTACGCTCTTGCTTTTATACCTTCCTAATACACTTACAATATTTTCTGTGGTTTCGCTCTGCAAAACCTCCCCAACACTCTTAGCGGTGGAATTTCGAAAAAACGTTCCTTAGTGGAACCTTACTCTTCATGAAGAACACACCCTCCAAATTTCATGTCTCAAGGACCAGCGGTTTAGGCTGTGCGTTGATATCTCAGTCACCCCTGCCTTGTATATAGATTCATCATTAAAATAAAATAAACTTTGACTTTGCAATATCAATTCTAATGACTCGACTTTGTATATAGGTATGTTTTGTTTTAAGTTCTAATTCATATTACTGAATTATTACTGTAAGACTATTTTGTGTGTTCGATGTACTGAAAATAAATCTTATAGTATTCGAAGTAAGAAGACCGGGGAAATATGACTTGATTGAATACCTATCGGTCTTCCTGGTTTTCCTTAAGGGTCTTTTCTATCTATAAAGGTTCATCATTAACCAAGTCGGACAGATTAATATGAAACGAACTTTTGACAGCGGCTTCGCCGGTGTTGATGTCTAAAATTAACCCATGAGAACCTACTACCGGAATAAAAAGTATCCTATGTGTTAATCCAGGTTACAAACTATCTGTTTGCCAAATTTCATCCAAATCCGTTCAGCCGTTTTTGCGTGACTGAGGAACAAACATCCAAACACACAAACACACAAACTTTCACATTTATAATATTAGTAGGATTATAGCGTGCGGCAGCGTATAAATGGCAACCCAGAGTGGTTACCCGGCCGCCCGTCGGAGGGCGCCCGCGATGGCTCAAGTTAGATTGGTTGGCAGCGCAGTGTCAGTGTGCCGTGAGCTACCGTCATCGAGCGGATGTGCGCGCGCTCTCGACAATAACTCTGTTTGATGTTTGATTGTAGTGATTTGTTGTAACTCTTTGTGTCTTTATAAGTATAGTGTAATTCTCAAGCACCTGCGTTTCTCTTACACCCGTTCCCCGGCTATATTATTTATTTATTTATTGCATAATGTACACTCAGTTACAGACTAGGCTAAAACTGTTAGGGCGCAGCAAGTAGTATTTCACGTATCTTAAATCTAGGTTAAATATTTAGAAGTTAACATTATATTGCATAAGTAACTAACTACTAGATATCAATATCACAACAACATTTACCCTCAGAACTATTTAAAAATATTACTATTTAAAAGGATTAATATTATGACGGTACCTTGCCAATTTATTTATGAGAATATTATGTATGTAAGAAAAAATTTAAATCTATTTAAGAAAATAAGTGACAGACATAATTTTAATACTAGAAATAAAGATAAAATAGATCAACCTTTTTTCAGATTTGCTAAAGTACAAACATCTTTTATGGGGTACTGCGTTAAATGCTATAACAAAATACCTTGTGATATATTGCAATTAAATGAAAGAAAATTTAAAACTCATATGAAAAGTACACTTTGTAAACAAGCTTATTACAAATTAGAGGATTATATCCAAGATAAGAATGCTTGGAAACATGCTGGTCTTGCTCCATAGGACAATTTAGAGTCTGGACAAAATCAAACTGGTTGCTAATTTAGTTGTATATTTTATTATTTGTATGTCATAGATTTTTACACTCTGTGATTGCTTGGAATCACGCACTGACTTATTAGTATTACTTGTAAAGATGTTAGGAATATTGTAATATCGTATACTTTTACAATGTTTGTAAATATGTGAGCATCATGTACCTATCACATAACTGATTTGTTTGTCATTGCTCCATTTATATTTTTTTTTGCCTTTTGTGGGACAGTAATCTTGTTGTGGGTGCATGGTCTTCACATATAATTATATAATTCATGTATACAAAATATTGTAAACATTTTTAAAAAAAGAGTAATGTTGGAGTTTCTTGCCCATTCTTCTCCATACGAAAGTTACCTTTTGGAATGGGCAACTAGAATCAATTATATTTCTTTGTTTTTCATTGACGTTCAAAAGTGCCTTTTATGTGCCTATTTGAAATAAATTATTTGACTTTGACTTTGACTTTGAACAGTCTTCAACGCGTGTAATCTTAAAAATGATGTTATCTCATACAATGTTCGAGCAGGGTAACCATAATTTCGATTTGGTTTGGGAATACCTCTGACTGGAGACTGTCAATTATATTGGACAGCATCTAGCTCAACTGAACAAAAAAAACAAAACAAAAAAGGACTACTGTACTAAAACCAAACGACAAAAGTACTTCTTTAATAATAAGAGAAAAATAAAAAAATAACTTTAATTACGGAAGTCGGTGGCCAAAAACTAAAATTAAAAGCAAAGACACCGACTTCCGAAATTAAAGTTATTTTTTTATTTTTCTCTTATTATTAAAGAAGTACTTTTGTCGTTTGGTTTTAGTACAGTAGTCCTTTTTTGTTTTGTTTTTTTTGAAGTCGGTCAATTTTTTTTTTTAAAGTTTTATTATTTTTCCATTTTTTGTGTAATTTGATTTTTGTAATCACCATGGGTAGACCAACTAAAGGAGCCGCCCGCATGAAGAAAAACAGAATTAAAGAGACTAATACTGCTGAAAAAGAATGCCTATCTTAGAATCGCAAACGGAGTGCTATGTCCGGTTCCCAAGAATCACCGTTAGCTCTTCATGCTAGGTTATCTCAGATGAGAAATTACATGCATTCTCATTTGTCGCAGGAGTCGCCAAATGATAAGATCTGCCGACTCAATCTTATTCAAAAACGATTAAGTGGCGAGTCGTCTGAACAGCGCAAGTATCGTTTAGATGTTATACGAAACTGGCTGGCTAATGAAACTCCCGTGCCTTCTCAAGAATATAAGGGTGAACACTATACATTTGCTTACACTGTATAGTTCCCCTCATCATCATATTATAAAGTGACCATAATCAGATCTGTAATGTCACTTACAACCTATATGGTTGCAAAGTTCTTATCAATATAAATGAATTAAATCCAAACACAAGGTAATTACTGTGAACCGTTGAGGAGTTCCGTTAATCATCCTTCGTCTTCATCATTAGACCCTTAACGACAGTCACAACCCATCCAAGTGTAAGGTTCTTATCAATACAAATTAATCAAGCCCAAACACAAGATATCTGCTGTAAACCACTGAGGAGTTCCCTCGACTGTCTTTCGTCTTCATCATCAGACCCCTAACGACAGTCACAACCCATCAAAGTGTAAAGTTTTTATCAATACAAATTAATCAAGCCCAAACACGAGGTATCTGCTGTAAACCATTGAGGAGTTCCCTTGACTGTCTTTCGGCTCCATCATCAGATCGACTCCAGACCTTCATAAAATTGTAGTGCTGTAAAATACTTAATGAATAAATTAAGGAATGCACTAGTTGCCCTTACGATTTTTGAAAGTTCCCCTCGATTTCTCTAGGATCCCATCATCAGATCCTGACTCGGTGACAATGGGACCACCTCAGAAGTATAAGCTTTTGAACATAAAATAATTTTTGAAATCGGTTCACAAACGGCGGAGTAGTCGGTGAACATACATAAAAAAAAAAAAAAAAAAAACATCCTAATATAGTACCTCCTCCTTTTTTGAAGTCGGTAAAAAGGAGAATGAGCGTTTCTGCGTTAAGACATATTTTCCTTGATTAGATCTTTCCACTGGTTTATATTTCAGTGGCGAAGGGTGATTTTTTGGGAGAAGTAACAAGGAGCAGAAAAAACAAAAAAAACTTGTTATGATGTCACTTCGGACCTTCATCGTGGCCGCGAAAAGCTACTTCTTGTTTACCTAACAAAAGAACAGTGTCAATAAACCGTTTCGATCGCTTTAGATACCATAACTCATTCTTGGCTTGCTTGAAGCTTAGGGAACCGGGGTGTCACGTGACCGACGTCACGTAATGACGCCTTGATTTTTGAATGACCGACAAGCCGATCGCGCCGCCGAATTATTTTAGAGATTTTTTTTTTGCTGTTGTGAGACAACAAAGACAAAACATTGAATGTAGGAGTTTTGTATAGTTTTAATTTTATGGTGTATTCAATTATTTCACAGGCATTTTAAACACTACTGACTGTGTCATTTTTCAATGACGATAGAGTGGTTTTGTTCCGAATTTCAGAAGGGAAGCCGATAGGAATGGGCTTATAAGGTAGCTTCGGCCCTGGTATATTATAAGGTAGCTTCGGCCCTGGTATATTATAAGGTAGCTTCGGCCCTGGTATATTTCATGGCTATTGGCCCAAGATTTTTCCATAGGTGTAAATAAAGGCACTGGCAAACCCGCTAAATAGCCTATATTAAAAATTTAATAAACACAATAAAGTGTTTTGATTAAGCAAATTACGTAAAGACTTTACATAAAAAATATGTTTTCTATTAAACGCATAGTAATTTTTATAGGTACGTAAATTATAGTGAAATATTGCATTATGATAAAAGAGTGCTGTATTGGTCACACACTCGGTTCCCTTATCGCGCGAGCCAGTTTCATACGACGCCTTTCAATACACTTGCGAGCAAAAAAACATACTTTTAATGTTTTTATGTTTTAATTATTGAAACAAATTAGTAAAAGTACAATTCTCAAAATTATACGAACAGTACAGTTTTGTTGGCATTTTGGCATGAAGTCTCTTTGATGAGATTTAATTTATAAAACGCAACTCTGCTCTTGTGAACATAGAGAATGCTTATTTAATATTATAGGATAGTTCATACTAATTCCATAGTACTGACCTGCCCATGGGATTTTTTTTTTTCTAAACTAAACGGCCATGATTTGCCTATGGTATTAAAAAGTTTCACCAAAGTCAATTTCTATATAGGCATGGAATTAGTAAATACTATAATGGTAACATGGTATTTGATGTTGCCATGATAGTACTTACTAATTCCATACCTACGGCCATGTCATTACTCCGACTAGTAAATAGTTATCTGTGGCGCACATTACCGCACTAGTGCGGTAATGTAAAGTAAAAAGCACGCTTCCATAATACACTGCATTATGAATCTAAAAGCAGTTCAATAGGAGCCACTTTACGAGCAAGTGTGTTAAAAAATTATTTTCAGTAGAACCTGTCTATCAAAAGTAACAACTATGGATTGGGATGGTTTTCAAGTGGTTGTACCATCCACAATGGTCTTAAAATTGAGGCGTCGGACTTTTAAAATTGGACCGCAACTTGGTGCTGAAATATTGTCCGTAACTTCCTCCGGAGACCATTCTGCAGGAACACCACGCACTAAACCCATTCGAGTTACATTAAAAGTAGGTATAAAAGCTTTATAATTATGTTTTTCTAGGCTACTATGGGAAATAAAAGAATTCGCGTCCAGGAAATTGGAAAAGGATAAAGAAATATAACTTTTCATTCTGAAAGCTCTGAAAAGAAGACTGATTTTCCTTTTTACTATGTCTTTTAAATTGTTAGGTTGGCGTTTAGTTTGTTTTGTTTTTTAAAGTTTAACTGTGACTGTGATTATTTAAAAAGGTAGTGTTGTAGATCATAACAGAAAACTATGGTATATCTGTTATAGAAACTTGTCAAAAAATGTACTATGTAACTTGATAGGAACAATGCGAAAATACCCAGAAAGTTACTGTATTAGAAGTTACTCAATAAGTTAATCGATACTTACTCAGTAAGTTACTAGGAATATTGGGAAAGTAGGATTTAAAATAAAAAAATTGGATGGATTTAAACTAGAAGTGGTAGAAGTCTTATCGGACAAACCATAATCGCAAAAAAAAAAAACTAGTTTTTTAGAATGTTACTGGTAACGTTACTTGGAAAATATTCGACTGGAGTAAGTTACCGGTAACGGCACACCACTAGACAGGACACACCGCTTGCGTAACGTAGACGAAGCGGTGTGTATAACGTAGCATGTGCACTAGCTACGAGCTACGAACTGTAGCGAACGCTACGAGAATGCGTAGCTCGCGGTTACGACACGCGTCAGTCTGGGCGAGGGATTTGTAATAAGGAATAACGCTTACGCTCATATTTAAATTTTATTCACAACAGAACATAGGGTCCGCGATGAGGTCGGCAGGTACTAAGTACTTACAACATTTCAAACAGCGCCTAGAACACCTTAATAATATCCATGTTTAATTATATCATATATTATATTATGTTGATTTGTGTATAACGCGGTTAGCAGTTAGGAGTAAGTACTTACATAAATAATCATTTGTATTTAACTTTTTACATTGCGCTCTAAATAGTGTCACTATGAGTAATGAGTAGTACACACGAGTTGCACAGATTATAGTCTTACAAACGTTATCATCTAAGTCTGAGTCGTAACTAGTGAGGCGTACACGAGAGCACAAGAATATACATAATGTTCCTTCTAACAGCGTAACATCTAACTACTCTGTATACATGTTCCAAGTAAATATCGCACTAACTACCGCAAATATTATATTTCACAAGATATCCTTTTTATAGCAATAATACATTATGTTTATTTATTGTTGCATTTTTCTAAAACAATACGAGATCGATAAACATGAAGGCTAACGTTAGCTCGCTCACGACACGAATACAATACACTGGATCCGCCGCCGTCGCCGCGTCGTCGGCCCCCCGGGAGTCGCTCGGTCGCACGCCTACAGTGTCCCAGTACGCGCACACGTGATTCACTCCTCGGCATAACATTATTGCTTACATCCTAATACACATGTCAACAAAATAGCCCGGCCCGAGTGAGAGTTACCAATCTAGGGCCCCAAGCTTATACATTTCAAGACCTCATTTTATAAAGAGACATAATCCCTTAGTTAACGTTCGATTTGTTCCCGTCGCTAGCGGCCTCTTTTAACTCGTGGCCTAACTGCCACGCCCGCCGCGTCCGGGGCCGCCCGCCGGGCAGCGGCCGGCTTCCCAACTAAGTAATCTAGCTAGCTAGGTACTTGTACAGAACCGTACGGTGGGGTTGCGTCCACAGTCGTTTACGACCACTATCCTAAACCATTATTTATCACATTATATACAATAATATTTATGAACCTCACTCGACACCGAGTCGCTCGTCTGGTGGACCACCCTGCCAGACCACCGCGCTTTCTACCAATCACGTCTCTGATCTGTTGCCCTTCTACTTATATGTTATAATAGATACCTCTATGAATAATACGGAATGTACGATGAGAGCGTTCAAATATAAATAAATAAACTTCTTTTACATTTGTTTGATTGTAAATATATACCTGGCCGTCGGCGTCGTGTGCGTTACCCTAGCAAAATGTTGTCGAAAATAGACATTTCAAGCATATAGATAATTAGTTGCCTAGCTTCTGTAATTGTTGCGCACATTTTTAAATTTGTTGCAATTATAGTTTTTTTTATTTCACAAAAACATTTCCTGCTGGGGTAACATTTCAAACGTTACCGCAGCCACACATTTTTTTAAATAATGGGAATATTGAAATAAATATTAGCTATATAATTAGTTGTCTAGACGAGGTAAACGTTGCAACTTTTTTTTTTTTTACTTCCGCTGCCAAGTTATTCAAAATCCTGCTGGGGTAACGTTTGTGGTTTTGCTGGATCTCTGAAACGGTTAAGCGGATTCTTTTCATCTTTTGTACATGACTTCTTAGGAATTAGTTTTAATTTGTTGTGCAATAAAAAAAACAAAATAATGCACCATCTATGGGGTATTTATAAATTTAAATAAATAAATTTATAAATTTATAAATTTATATTTTAAAAGAAATCAACATAACCCTTGTGCATTAATGAAACGCTCTTTGCGCTCGATGCAACAATCTACTATTTCATATGACAGATATTATAATATTGTTACGTATTTAACAGTGTAGTACGTGTCTGTAAGGTGTAGGTAAGGTGTATTATCCTACATATTTTAGAAGATAGCATAATGTACTACGCGGGCGGTTTTTTGTAACCACCTAAACTTGGTCGGCTTACCACGGACTTGGACTTCCTAATCACTTTTATTTTATTATCTCGTTAATTACTGTATTTACTACGCTGAAATTTTACCGGCATAAAACTGAACTAAGCAACTAATTATTGATATAAAATTCAGTTTATATATCCACATACAGGTTTACTGGTGGCCAAATAACTTCGCGCGCATTGTGACCGTGAACGTGGAGAACTGAATATCATCATATTTTCTTAATTAGTTACAGGATACTAATGAAACTTCACATACATTTGAATGCCGTTACAAGCTACAAAATAACGTTTAAAGTAAGTCTTTAAAGCTCTTATTCAGAGTGTTAGGACCTATTGAAGTGTTTTTATATTGAATTAAATACCCCATAGATGGTGCATTATTTTGTTTTTTTTATTGCACAACAAATTAAAACTAATTCCTAAGAAGTCATGTACAAAAGATGAAAAGAATCCGCTTAACCGTTTCAGAGATCCAGCAAAACCACAAACGTTACCCCAGCAGGATTTTGAATAAATTGGCAGCGGAAGTAAAAAAAAAAAAAGTTGCAACGTTTACCTCGTCTAGACAACTAATTATATAGCTAATATTTATTTCAATATTCCCATTATTTAAAAAAATGTCTGGCTGCGGTAACGTTTGAAATGTTACCCCAGCAGGAAATGTTTTTGTGAAATAAAAAAAAACTATAATTGCAACAAATTTAAAAATGTGCGCAACAATTACAGAAGCTAGGCAACTAATTATCTATAAGCTTGAAATGTCCATTTTCGACAACATTTTGCTAGGGTAACGCACACCTGGCCGTCAAAACTTAGTACCACACTTCTTAAATTGCAATAACTTTTAAATTACACCAGATGTATTTTGTAAATAAAAAGGATTATAAAAACTTTATAGATAGCCAATAACCGTATTTTAAGCAATGAATTAAAAAACTTATTAAACAAAAACACTATTTATCAAATTGTTGCAACTTTTGACTTTTTTGTTTCTGTTTTTGTTTTCACATTTATTTCTTGATCTATGAATTTTGATTCAAAAGCCAAATACTAGTTATTAAAATGTAAATAAGGCGTAAAACTGAAGCTATATTGCTGTTTGAGTTTTTTGCTTGTAAGTAAAAAATGGCTATTTTTTGGTTTAAGTTAAAAACGTTACTTATGTATAATAAACTATTATTTCCAAGAAAGCTAATGAAATTTGCTTTATAACGTTTTTTATTTCAAAAGTCTGGCTTCTACAGTTTAGGAGAAATTGCAATTTTAAAAGTGTGGTACTAAGTTTTGAAGGCCAGTGTATTACATTATTATGTATGCATGTACTTACTAGAAATATTTGCACGACTGATAAGTCGAATATAGTGAGACTAACATTATTTTACCATGTTTAAGCAAGTAGGTACCTATATTCTGGCAAATAAATACATTTAATTTCATTAATTCGAGTGTCATTCAAGTTGACGTGTTCAGGTTCACGGCAATATCGTCCAGTGCTTGCACACACTTCCCGGTCACTTCATGATAAATATAATTATACTATTAGTATATTCCAAGATTCCTACAGTGGACTTCGAGGGAGAATGTGGTCTTAGCTTTACTAATAACAATATTCAGCAATTTACTAAAGAAAGAGAGTCATTGCATCGCGTATTGCGTACCTATCACGTGGCCGTACGCGATCCGAGAGCCCTGCGCTTTACGATATCTTTATTCATATTTTCATTTTCCTAAATGAGTATTATGTTTTACACCTACTTAAGGTAGAGTACCGTAAGTAAGTATAACTCCAGCTCACTTGGCAGATTCATTACCACCAGTGCGACGGACATTCGCTGCGTCTAGCTCGCTCTTCGTGGACCGCTGTTGTTTATGATCATTCTTCAGATCTAATCCGAGTCGGATTCGCTGGAGGGCGGCTGCGGGAGCGGCACGGCCACGGGGGCGGCGGGCGCCGGCGCCGGCTCGCTGTGGCGCCCCGCGGTCGCCAGCGCGTACGCCGGCGCCGACTGCCCCGACGTGCGCTCGATGCCCACGCTGCAACACAACACTTCGGGTGAGACACCGTGTGTAGGTACCTACTACCTATTCGCACCTGCGAGTGAGTGTGTAATACTCACATGTACTCGTGGCGTGCCAGGTAGCGCACGTACTTCTCGGGTGGGTCGGCATCGTGCTCCTGCAGCGACACGGAGCGCACCGTCATGTGCGACACCTGGGTGGCCGGCATCGTGAACTCTACGAAGGCGTGGCTGGCGAGCTCAGCCGGCACCTGGTCGTAAGACGTCAGCGCCATGCGGCACACAAGGTTGTGCGTCGTGTAAGCACCTGTACAAAACAAACAATCGTAGGATGGACTTCACTCTAACTGCATGTAATGATTTCACCAAAGCAAACGCGATGCGCCAGTCGTGCCTTATATTGTTACTATAGTAAATGTTAACTATCTTTATTTTCTGCTACGTATAAGCGTTTTAGAAGACATTCTTGTGCGTCACACGTGGAGCTGATGTGCTCACCCTGGCCCTCCTTGGGCAGACGTGGCATGCGCCACACGATGGCGCGGTGCTGGTGCTCGTACTTGGCCTGGCCCGACGTCACTTCGATTAGCGACTCCTGCAGCGTGTCCACCGCGCCCAGGAATCGCTCGATGCCTTTTATCTTGCCCGTGCGCCTGGACGTGATCGTGGTAAAGTTAACACTTTTAAGTTATAAATATTTGTATAAATTCAATCTCCTAGAATTGTATAACGGCATAGCACATGTGTGTGAGCACTATGTACTTACTTAAGTACTTTAAAGCTACCATTTACTAGGTACGTCTTTCATTGACTTGAATGTGCCCTGGCGACTGAGAGTATGTCATGCTCACTTTAATGTCTCGCTGGTGGTGGCGTGTGTGTTGGATCATTAGGTTTCCTTCAAAATGGTTGAGCTGAATGGTGCTGATCCATGCGTCATGTTCGTAAACGGGCGCCATCAGTAGGGACTGGTCATCTCTTTGCTGCCACGGCTTATTTTAATTTATTTTAATTTTTGAATTGTTTGGTTTCTTTTTATCTTTTTATGGACGGACATTGTTCTCACATGTATAATTTCAACATAAATGATGTAACCTATATATTGTAATAATATTCTGATTCAAAAGAGTGTCCGTGGAGTTTCTTGCCCGTTCTTCTCCATAGGAACCTACGCTTTGGAATGGGCCACTAGCTTCATCTTTCTGACTGACCGACCCCTTGACAATTCAAAAGTGCCTGTAATTGGTTTATTTGAAATAAATGCTTTGAGTTGAGTTGAGTTGAGTAATAAGATTATTGGACCTTATTAGGAGTACCTTCTTACTCCTATGTAGAGAGTTTTTTTAAGTGGGTCATTATGATATAGTACTGTTGGTGTTTTCACAGATTGGGACTGACTTAGAATGCAAAAATTCTCAAAAATACGGGAATTGGCCCCAGATGTCTTATACCTAAACTGAATGAAATAGTACTTTATCTACTCTCGTATCGTAAAATTCGAATTATAAGGGAACTTAAAAACAAGTTTAAATTAACTATTTATTTTATACCTACACAATACCTACCGAAAACAAACAGAATCTTATTAAGTAAGTTTAACAGTTTTTCCATAACAAAATAATGTTAAAAACCTGTTTTCAACTCAGCAGCTCAAACAAGCAGGTTTTGCTGTCTACAGACGGTGAGCAAAATTCGATTTTGTTGCGAGCTTGAGACAAAGTAACTTTTTAACTATTTTTTAAAACGAAAACAGCAATTTCATATTTAAACCCCTAAGATGTTCTCGCTGCTGAGGTGAAAAGTTGTATATGTTACACAAGACCAAAGTTATTTGCATCTCGTGTCTTTGAAACCCTTGCTGTGCTCAGGATTCTAATCTAGAATCACTCGCTACGCACGTGCTTCAATTATCGCTTCAATATCATATATATCATATATCAATCCTTCGCTTACTCGGGATTCAAAATTAACACTCGAAGCAAAAACCAACTTTTCTCTCTTGTTGCACAAATGACTATATTTAATCAAAGTACTTATTTTCCCTATTTCTGCCATCTCATGGGAAGGTCATTTATGGCTTTGCGAAAGAACTCTGGACTCAACAAACTGGGTGAAGGCATTATGTATTGCTTCCTGGGAAGAAGAAAGTTGCGGCGTTTGACCTGGAGTCAGCCATTGCGTTGTTCGCTTGCGATTATCGCAAATAATATAAATAATATTTTTATTGTACAAAGAGAAACACATAAATTATACAGTAAAGATGATTGTCAAAATCAAGTAGAGCAGCTGATCCCCTTTTCATCACACGTCACAATTCGCCCCAAAACCCCTTCATTTCTGTACAGGTTCAACAAGGTAGGCAAGGCAAGCTTCAAACCGGGCTTCTCTCTGCAGATCAGTCAAATCATGGGGCACCTATTTTTCAAGCTTTTTTATCACACCGAATTGATGCAAATGGGACGCCAAATATATGTGGGTATGCCACTGCTAACATCAAACCACGCCGCCAGTTCCTTGTGGGTGTTTCCGCTGCGTTAGTTCCACGTCGGAACTCGTATTCAAAAATTAATTTTCCATGTATCCATCTTTCCCTTAAAAGCTGAATGCAAAAATAATTGAAAGTAAAAAATCGAATCTTGTGAAAAAAGATGTGTATCCGAACGTTTTATTGTTTGTTTCTTTTTTGGGCGTACTAGTTTTGGAATTTAAAATCGAACTTCGAATCGACTTGTTTCTATCTCTCGCTTATTTCGTACCGAAGTAAAAGTGACAGAAAAAAGTGGAAATTAAATCTTTCGAATTTTGTGAGCAGACCCACGAAATGATCTAGGCATTTAGAAAAAAATAAAAAATAAACTATCTGTCTCACGCTCGCTGAAAATCAAATTTTGCTCACTGTCACTGACAACAAAACCTGCTTGTTTGAGGTGCTGAGGTGAAAAATATATTTTACCTCAGAAAAGAAATGGTTTCAATTACTCAGACAGCAATTTTATATTTAAACCCCTAACATGTTCTAGCTGCTGAGGTGAAAAGTTGTGTGTGTTACGCGAGACCAAAGTTATTTGCATATCGTGTCTTTTAATCCTTCGCTTCCTCGGGATTCAAAATTAACACTCGCAGCAAAAACCAACTTTGGTCTCTTGTTGCACAAATAACTATTTTTTACCAATACGTTAAAGGGCAAATCCAGGATCATATACCAAGGAGTTTCCATCAATTATTTTTTCTAGTGGAACGCATAATGCTCTGTACCCTGAAGGTAGGTACCTACTGGTGCCGACTCTTGTGCACCGAACGAAACTATCACTAAAATTCCTTACTTTTGGCTATGAGAGTTTTAAAGATATTCTGCCAAAAAAAATATCTCAATTTAAAAATTATTCTTGGTAAGTACTTGTTTGCCCTACCCCGTGAATGTTGTTTTGAGCCGGAGGTGAGCAGGGAGGGGAGCCCTCGAGGCTCTCCTCCCTGCGTTTTATATGGAATTTTTCACTTTTCACTTTGTATGGAAAATATGAAAAAAAATACTGCTCAAAAAATACGGCTGCTCCACAACCACAAATAACTAAGTAATTAATATTTGAAAATACTGTGCTGCTGAAGATTGTAAGACCAACTTTGCATTGTATAAACTCAATCTCCTTTGTATTATATAATTGCATAGCACAGGTGTGAGTACTATGTACTATAGAGCTACCATTTACCGGGTAATATGTGTCTTTCATTGACTTCAATGTGCCCTGGCGACTGGGAATATGTCATACTCCCTTCAAAATGGTTGAGGTGAATGGTGCTGATCTATGCGTCATATTCGTGAACGGGCGCCGTCAGTTGTGACTGGTCATCTCTTAGCTGCCATGGCTTATTTTAATTTTTGAATTGTTTTTATGTTATAATTGCAGACGCTCTGAACGTGCTTTCTACATTGTTCTCACATGTATAATTTCAAGTTTTCAAGTTATTAATTTAGTGAAAATGCTATTCTGAATTTGACAATTTAACCTAAAATTTTGTGCTATAACTAACATCCTCTAACTAAAATCTGACTATTTTTAATCGCGATTAAAAATGTGTGGAATAAAATTAGATGTCATGAACTAAAATTCAAACCAACGCAACGCCTCGACTTCCGTTGCAAAACAGTTCTAATTCAAAATAGTTTATTGTGGGCATAATTACGTTTGTTACAGCTCTTAACCAAAAATTAAAGTTCCATTATGTCCTGCCTAATAGGCATACAATAATTATGTATTGGCATTAAATTTAAAATTATTTTACATGTCAAATTTAGTTATTATAAATGTCAAAATATCAAATTACTGTGAAAACATGTATAATACATGGTCAACAAATCAATCAATAATTCAAGAAATTTTGGATCGTATAGTATGCGTTATCAATCTGAAAGTTTCGTTTTTGAACCAAACAAACTCTTCAGCTTTATAATATTAGTATAGATAGTGTTGGCGACGAACAATACGCCTAATTCGTTTTTAAGAACTACTGATTACCTATCTGATTAAAATAAATCACCAATTTTCTTGTTAGAAATTATCAATAAGTATGAATGTACCTAATTAGCTTAGTGCTACCTTTATTTTCCTTTGACACATACCATACAAACACATAAGGGCTGATATATAGTAAATAAACCCTTTACATGACGAAGAAATCTACCTAGATACCAAGCAGACAAGTTACAACCTGTTCTAAAACCGTTGGACAACTATAACACATCACGCAACACCCTAAGCACACTAATACAAAAAATGGGCTTGCCAAGAGGAGCAGGTCTCAACTTGCAACACTCACACATACAAAACACTACGCAAGTTTACGATACACAATCACAACAAATGGCCTCGCCCGGGAGCAGGTTGCAACTTGTCCGAAAGCACAGCTTACGCTTGACCAAAATATTCAAACCTAGACAGCTACTATTTGGTTTAGACGCATAAATTAAAAACCATTAATCTCAGACCCACACACAACTTGCGCTATGGTAGAAAAGTACTTAAACTCTAACATCAAAATCAAAGTCAGTGATTCGATGCGCGCCAGCGGCAGCGGTCGGTCGTGTTGCCCTGTGTGTGTTTTCGTGCGTTACAGATATTCAGGAATCTAGTATTCCCGAGTGCTTCTTAGTCATTGTGACTAACTTCGATCTATTAGCTGAGTGCCTTTTTCAAGGCACAGCTAATAAGGTATTCTTATAACAGAGTTTGTTGTCAAAACGTTCGTCGTGTATTTTGATCCCTTACGGATTAAAACCACAGTTTCGTGGTCCCCGGTGGATACCTAACGGTGCTAACGAAACCAAGGGGGTGTTGACCCAGACGCACCCGCCGATCCCCTTCAGGGTGAGGCAGAAAGTTGGACGGGTCCCAGTGTTCGGCCTTGGGGGATCTCCTAGTCGGCATTGGTGACAGTTTTCCTTTCACAGCTACACACCTGGTGTGGTTGGGTGTGTCTACCCCGACACACTAGACCTGTTAGGACCCTGTTGCACAAATAAGATAGGCAACGGGCAAAAGCAAGCTTAGGGCTCACTCTAAGTACTCAACCTCCCTGTCTATACCCGACAGGGAGGGTTTTACACATCCCCGGGCCAACCTCCCGGGGAGTTAGCGAGTAGGATTTACGTTAGGAGTAAAAATTCCCTCTTATTTGTTAGTTATTAGTTAGTTAAACCGATTGAAAGATGGATCCTGTATCCAGGAAACTTTTTTCAATCGTCCTCAGGCTCTTAGCCAAGCCATCTGACAAACAGATGGCACTTATAGGTAAGGAGGTAGACCTCCTTTTGCCCCTTTTAGAACCCAGTGCGGACGAATTAGCCGCTTTTACGGACGTACTGTCCTCTCAATCCCGCCCTCTTCTACAGATAGAATACCCCTCTATCCGTTCCCCCAGCCCGGCCTTCAGCCCGCCCTCTAGCCCCGCGGCGACAGAGGCCATGGATACTACCGAGCCCGCTTCCTCTTCTTCCTCTAAGAGAGCAATCACCCAGTTCGCGCACGCCTCTGACGAAGAGAATGTCTCTCCTTCCTCCTCTCCTTCCCAGTCTGACGACGATGGGTTCACCCCTGTCGTCGGAAAAGGGAATAAGAGGAAGAAGAAGAAACAGACCTCTAGTCAAGCGTCAAAAGTAGTCGCGGTTGACGTCATTTCCCCCACCCCTACCTCCGTCTCGCAAGTAGCCGGCGCAGCGCCAAGCAGCGCTACCGCACCTGCCGCGATAACTTCCCCCTCCACCACCCCCGCCGCGCCCGGAGCACAAGTTGCGCCCGCTGTCCCGCGCGCAGTCATTAAAAAAGTTCAGCCCCCTCCCCCCGTGTTCATTCAGGACAAGGCTAAGTGGACTGACGTTTCGAAATGGTGTATAGAGCAAAAAATCTCTTTCACCAATGTCCGATCCACCCTTCAGGGTATTAAAGTAATAGTCCCGACCGCGAACGATTATCGCGACTTGACAAGGCTACTGAGAGCTAGAGGTGTGTCATTTCACACCTTCGCGCTCCCAGAGGACAGACAGATTAGGGTTGTGGTCAAACGCATCCCTAAGGAAATATCATCCGACGACATAAAAGCCGACCTTCAGTCGCAAAACATCCCAGTGGACGAAGTCCACCGTATGCACCGCTCGCGTGGTGGCGAAGCATTCGACATGGTACTTGTCGTCTGCTCGCCAGTAGAGGGGCATCACCCCATATTCAACATTAAAAATCTGTGCAATCTCACGGGATTTCTAATAGAGAAACCCCGTAAGAATGGCAACATAGGGCAGTGTCATCGCTGCCAGTTATATGGACATTCGCAGAAGCATTGTCATGCGAAACCTAGGTGCGTAAAGTGCCTGGGCGAGCATGGCACTGCTGAGTGCAACCGACCTAAAGACCGAAGCTTATGCCTCAGTCCTCCTAGTTGCGTACTATGCGGACAAGAGGGACATCCAGCGAATTACCGCGGATGTTCAAAAGCCCCCAAATCAAGTTCTCCCAAGCTCACAAAGCGTGCTGACAATCGTCAGTTTAGGGAATTCCCCCCTCCGATACCCTCCTCTCAACTCCCCCAGAGGCTTAGCCCCCAGAGGCCTAGCCCCTGGAACATGCTACAGCACCAGCAGGCTTTCCCAGCCTTGGCTGCTACTAGGCCTCCCCCCCCCCGCACCCCTCTCTACTCTCTCATGGACCCGCGTGTCCGTGCCCACCAAGCCCACCCCCCACCACCACCACCCGCGCACTCTGCGCCCCCCGCGCACTATGCGCCCCCCTCCACCCCCGCCCCCGCGCCCTCAGCGCCCCCCGCAAAACGCGCTCCCGCTCCCGTAGCGTCGCGCCCCACTCCCCTCCCCACTCCCGTGGCGGCCCAGGCCCCGCTAGACCCGTTCAACGAGATAACATCTACGTATATGATGTTCCTCTCCCCCCGCGCTAAACGTATGGCCGCCGAAATCAAGGCAGCTAGAACTAGCTGCAACATAGGACAGATCGCTGTCATCTATAATGCTTATCCGGAGATTAAGCAAGCCCTTGAGAACTTAGCTATGACATCCCATAATGTATAACGCCACTTTAGAAAGGTTTAAACCCCGATCCCTCAGACTAGGAATCTTCAATGCCAATGGCATCAGAGGTCAAAAAGAAGAGACCGCTCTCTTTCTTCGCGACCATCAATTAGATATTCTCCTTATACAGGAAACTTTCTTAAAACCCCATCACCGCGATCCCTCTTTAGCTAACTATCGCTTGGTTCGCAACGATAGAACGCTCCGTCACAATGGTGGCACTCTCATTTACTATAAAAAGGAGTTGTATTGCATCCCCATAGACCCTCCCCCGTCCCTCTCGCGTATTGAAGTATCCGTATGCCGCTTAGGCATGACCGGTCACCAACCGATCACTCTCGTATCGGCGTACCTCCCTCCGACCCCCTCAGAGGACTCTCTAGCCCTCTCAAATGACCTCTCAGCTCTTCTCGACTTGAGTAGCTCCGTTATTATAGCGGGCGACTTCAATGCCAAACATCCCGCGTGGAATAGCCTCTCCACCACTACTAGAGGGCGACAATTGTTCAACCTCTCATCCTCCCTAATCTTCGACATCATCGCTCCGATGACTCCCACTCACTACCCTGATAACCCGAATCACACCCCCGATATTATTGATATGGCGCTCCTTAAGAACGTCAACCTTAGATTAGATTCAATAGAAACGGTAGACGAGCTTAACTCTGATCACCGCCCAATAATTATTAGTCTCGCCCCCCGCATAGGTCTCTCTGACCCCTCTCACCCCCTCGCCACCAAAAGGGTCACGGACTGGAAGAAAGTAAGCGAAAAGCTGAAATCCAACACGTCCCCCCAATTGGACTCTATCCCAGATAAATTCGACTCTACCGCTGATACGGCGGCCGCGATCGACTCTCTTACCGATCACGTACAAACTGTGCTGAACAATAGTTCAAAGGAGGTTCCGGCGACGGACGACCGTCGCTGGAGGCTCCCGCAGGATGTACGTGATCTGATAACGGAGAAGAACGCGTCCGCCCGTGCGTACAGCAACTTCCCCTGTGCCGCAAACAAAGCCCATATGCGCTATTTACAGAGATCTGTAAAGAAACGTGTAGCGGAGCTGCGTGACGCGGGATGGGATAAGTTGTTGAGCGATCTAGAGTCGAATCATCTCGCCTTCTGGCAACTAACTAGGAAGCTGAAATCAGATCAGTGTGCGAGCATGCCCCCCCTAGTACGCCCCGATAAGTCCATCGCATTCGAGGACACCGATAAGGCTGAATGCCTAGCAGACAGCCTAGAGGCTCAATGCTCTCCCAGTACCCTACCAGTAGACAAAGCTCACCTCGATAAGGTCGACGCTGAAGTCGAACGTAGGTCTACTTTACCACCAGTAGAAGACCCTGACGATCCCTTGCCCCCCGTCACACCAGACGAGGTGCACGAGATCATCAAGGGTCTTAAGACTCGCAAAGCCCCCGGTTCAGATGGCATCACCAATAAGGTGATGCAACTGTTCCCAGCCCACCTTATAATGCTACTGACCACCATCTTCAATGGTGCTCTGAGCAATAACATCTTCCCACAGGCATGGAAAGAAGCCACGGTAATAGGTATCCCGAAGCCCGGCAAGCCAAAGTCGGCACCTTCGAGTTACCGCCCCATCAGTTTGCTCAAGGTCATAGGTAAAATCTATGAGAGACTTATTTATAAGCGACTCAGAGATTACGCCGAGACCAAAGGCCTCATCCCAAACGAACAGTTCGGCTTTCGAACTGAGCACTCTAGCGTGCATCAGGTACACCGGATCATAGAGCACGTAAGCGCCGGCTTCCAGCGCGGCAATGTGACCGGTGCAATCTTCTTCGATATAGCGAAAGCATTCGACAAGGTCTGGCACAACGGTTTGATATACAAGTTATACCAACTCGGTGTGCCGGATCGTCTCGTACTCATAATACGGGACTTTTTGACGAATCGCACCTTCCGCTATCGCATCGAAGGAGCCGTCTCCTCCCCCCGACCCATCCGCGCGGGCGTCCCTCAGGGCTCCGTGCTATCTCCCCTCATTTTCACGCTGTTCACCAGCGATATCCCAAAACATGGTAAGGCACAGTTGGCTCTGTTCGCAGACGATACGGCCATCTACTACAAGGGTATTAGTAATGATAATATACGCATAACTCTCCAGAGAGCGGTCAACAATCTTGGCGCCTGGTTTCAAAAATGGCGTATAGAAGTCAATCCCGATAAGAGTCAAGCGGTATTCTTTCAGAAACCGCGGGGCGGTTGGCCCCTCCCCCCCCCTCCTCCAGTCACCATGTTCGGCAAGCAGATCCCTTGGGAGAAGCAAGCCAAATACTTAGGTGTAACTCTGGACCAACATCTCACGTTTCGAGAGCACATAAAGCAGGTTCGTTCGCGAGCTGCTCTCGCTCTAGGTAGACTCCACTCAGTTCTGAATGCACGCAGCAAATTGTCACTCAAGTGCAAAATGCGTACTTACATTACGTGCATTCGCCCCATCATGACCTATGCGGGTTCCGTCTTTGCTCATGCAAAACCCCATCATATACATTGGATGCAAACACTCCAAAATCGATTCCTTAGAAAGGCCACGGGAGCTCCCTTTTATGTTCGTAACGAGATCCTCCATCTCGACTTAAAGATTCCCACAATCCGCCAGTTTCTCAAACGCCTCTCAAAGCGTTACTTCGAGTCAGCCGCCACACATCGCAACCCTCTGGTTGTCGAGGCCTCCCGATATCGCACATCTACTATTAGCGTCATTCGCCGTCCGCGGCATGTTCTCACCGAGCCAGACGACCCCATAACTCTCCTCCAGGAGAGCAGTAGGGAGACCAGTACAGTGCACAAATACAGACGCCTCCCGTCATTCCGACCTCGCCGTCGAGGCAAAACACGTTCGCGTCCGTCCCGATTATTAAATTCACCCCCCCGTCCCTTGTCCGATGAAGTAGTGCCAGCCCGCGCCGTAGCTGAGCACGTAGCTTTAAATTCCCCGTTTAATAATAATGATGATCTAAACCTTTTGATCCAGCCTGTCCCAACAACTTGCTGTCCCCCCGCCAGTGATGTCGCCCTAAGCCGAGGTTCGTACCCCACAGGGGGTGCCCTTAGCGAGCGCACACTTAATTTTAATTTAGAATAGTTTATATGCCCCTGGCTGGAGGCCCTGAGTGTAGAAGCTTAAGGCAGCCACAGGAAAGTCCGGTTAAGAAGTTATGATTTCCGAAATCACACTTCAAGATGCCATAGTTAAAAAAAAAAAAAAAAAAATCAAAGTCAGTCTTGTCCGATGAAGTAGTGCCAGCCCGCGCCGTAGCTGAGCACGTAGCTTTAAATTCCCCGATTAATAATAATGATGATTTAAACCTTTTGATCCAGCCTGTCCCAACAACTTGCTGTCCCCCCGCCAGTGATGTCACCCTAAGCCGAGGTTCGTACCCCACAGGGGGTGCCCTTAGCGAGCGCACACTTAATTTTAATTTAGAATAGTTTATGCCCCTGGCTGGAGGCCCTGAGTGTAGAAAGCTTAAGGCAGCCACAGGAATGTCCGGTTAAGAAGTCATGATTTCCGAAATCAAACTTCAAGATGCCCTAGTTAAAAAAAAAAAAAAAAAATCAACGTCAGTGCACACTTAATTTTAATTTAGAATAGTTTATGCCCCTGGCTGGAGGCCCTGAGTGTAGAAAGCTTAAGGCAGCCACAGGAATGTCCGGTTAAGAAGTTATGATTTCCGAAATCACACTTCAAGAAAAGGTTCTTTCCGAAATCACACTTAAAAAAAAAAAAAAAAAAATCAAAGTCAGTTTATATGTTTTTTACCTTTATTATGTTCTAAGATTTACTAGTTATAAGTGCGCGGCTAAGTGATTATACAGTATTTTCTATTTTATGTGGTGTTTTTTATGTAAATCCCCAACAGAACTGGTCCTTCGACAAGCTGGATTAAAGATCTGAAGCCTGAGCCTGAAGATTCGTAAAGAAACCTCGCTATTTTGAAGATTTAATAGCGATTTTATCAAGAAGCTTATGTATATCAAGAAGAATACATAAGTTTCGTGAGGATTACGACGAGCCGCGCACTTATTCGTCGTAAAGAAGGTTAGCAATTGCTGGGAACAGGCGGCGTATGAAAGATCGCTTGTTCCCGAAGCCAGGCCCTCTGCAGAAGGCCTATCATCGTGCACACGACCCGCTGAGGAAGAATTGCTGGGAGGGACGATCACAGGAAGAGACGCGCCCTCTCGAAGCCCCACGTCGCTCGAAGCCCTACGTCCCTACGTGTGTCGGTAAGAAACGCTGAGAGGAACGACTACGGATGTCGTGCCCTCTCGAAGCCCAGTGCACACACGACCTGCTGAGTGTAGTATAGCTGGGAGGGACGACCAAGGAAACGTCGCGCCCTCTCGAAGCCCGTGACACTTGAAGCCCTGCGTGTGCCGCTGGGAGGGACGACTACGGACGCCGCCCCCTCTTGGCGCGATGTACACGCAACCCGCTGAGTGAAATAGAACAGCTGGGAGAGACGACCACAGGAAGAGTCGTGCCCTCTCGAAGCCCGCGTCGCTCGAAGCTCTGCGTGTACTAAAGTGAGTGAATAGTGCTACTTATGTGTTATGTAAAAGCCGTACAGTGAATACATAAGTGGTACATGCCGCCGTATACGTGAGTAAATAAGCAATATTACTCCGCGTAAATAGTGAAGTCCGAATAGTGCTACTCATGTGTTATGTAAATGCCGTATAGTGAATACATAAGTGGTACATGCCGCCGTATACGTGAGTAAATAAGCAATATTACTCCGCGAAAATAGTGAAGTCCGAATAGTGCTACTCATGTGTTATGTAAATGCCGGATAGTGAATACATAAGTGTTATTTGCCGCCGCATACGAGAGTAAATAAGGAACATTACTCGCGAGAATAGTGAACGTTCGAATAGTGATACTTACGTATTATATTAACGCCGAATAGTGAATATACAGGAAAAGTTTTTATCCACTGCGGAAATGTTGACATATTAACCTTAAACCAGTTTTATTAAACATATTTTTTTTATTTTAATGCGTCTTCATACAAAAAAATAAAAAAATCGTTAACGAAAGATGTTTATTTTAAAAGTGGTTGTATGGCTAACCGGCGCCGGCGGCGCGCGGCGAAGCGGGACGCGCGAAAGTACCTACCTATCAGCTGTGCGCTCGCTCGATTCGCCGGCGTAGGTATTTACGTGGGTTACTGGCCCTTGGATCTCGCTCAAAGAAATCAAAAATGCTTTCTTCGATTTCGATCGCCAGTCGGGGTCTGCCAGACCCTCGTGCATGGTTCGGGGTTCTGAACTGTCCGTGATCAAGCAGCCTTTGAGTGGCCGCTAAAATGGTCCTTTCATTAGGGACCGCGGGGTTAAGGAGGTATGCTCTCCGTCGCATACATTCTGCGAGCTGCTCGCAAACTTTCACCACTCAGTACATACACTCGCACCATCTCGTAAAACTCGCGGTTACTGAAGTCCAACATCGTGACCGGTAGGTACAAGCACGACACGTGCGGCGCGGCCCTTGCGCGGGAAAGCGATTAGACGCGACGTCACACGACAGCGCGTGCGATGAGCGAACTGTCGGCCACAGCGCCCGGCGCCGCCCGGGAGGGGGTGCACCCCCGTGCAACACCGCCGCCTGTGCGCCGGCCGCCGCACGCGCCCATTGATATTATTACGAATAGTTTGTGTCCATATTTTGGTGATTTTAAGTAGGATAAAAAAACAAAAAAAAGTATTGAATAAATAATGGAAATGTGTTCTATTACTGATATTGAACCACCAAAAAAAATTTGCGCACTGGTCAAAAACTTTTCCTGTATAAGCGTCAATCTATGTCGTACATGTGAGTAAATAAGGAACATCGCCCTAAGTGAACATTTAAGCGTTATTTACGTCGTACAAGTGAATAAATAAAGAACATTACGCCGTGCAAATAAGTTAACATCGATTTGTGAATACATAAGGAACATTGGACATTGTATAGCGAATACATAAAGAACAGTTAACTTAGTGAACATTGTGTTGTGAAGTGCCTTTTCTGAAGGATTGCTACATTAGACACTGGTAAGTTATTGAACAATATTTGCTGATAAAGTGTTGTGTATATGAGCCATGATGACGCGAAGCCGTAAAGGAGATAGCACGCGCTCGACCACGGAGGAAGAGAGACTACGGAGGAGTCTGCGACCACCTCTGAGGCGGTCACCGATAGCACCGCGCCGACTGAAGAAACAACCGTGGTCGAGGAGGCGGATGCTACCTTGGTTCAGAAAAAGAAAGCAAAAGGTACTTCAAACAAAACTTCAAATATTAAGAAAAAGGAGCTAGAAGCTAGATTAGAATTAGAGAAATTACAGTTAGAAGAGATTAAAATGGAAACCAAATTGGCAAGTACCAAATTGGAATTATCGCGTGTCGACGATGATGATACAGATGTTAGTGATACAGCTGCCTGGGTGTCCGAGTCCAAGGAAACTGGGCGTGATGAAGTGGAAGTCGTTGCAGAGGCGCCACGCACCACGGAACCAGTAACAAAGTCTCCAACAAATCAGCTGGCAGAGGCGATATTGGAAGCACTAAAGAATGAAGTCCGCCACTGACAACAAGACGTCAGCCATTATGCAGCGAGCACCGAAGTACATAAGCGAGCTGCATCAGTTCGATGGCGAAGCAAGGGATTGGGTGGCCTTCAAAGCTACTTATATGGATTCTAGGGAACTGTTCAGTGCTATTGAAAATATGGGGAGGCTTCGAAGAGCGGTAAAAGGAAAAGCCAAAGAAGCTGTGAAGTCGCTCCTCTATACCCAAGTGGATCCAGAGGAAGTTATGGCTGCATTGGAACGCCGATTTGGAATGCCTACCTACCTAATAAAAAGTGAAATAGAAAACATTGAGAAGTTGCCTACTATGTCTGACGATGCAAGAGAGCTGGTGCGATACGCTGGAGCGGTGGCCAATACAGTCAGCGTCGTGAAGCAAATGAAGAAACAAAGCTACCTGCACTCAAGTGACATATCAAATAGAATAATCGAAAACATATCCCTCTTACTAAAATATCGCAAAATCCCGACTTAAAATTTACTTCAAAAACATACTGGAATGCAGAAGTTTCTAAATCAGTGGCCATTCGGAGATTAGCTTTATCCAATTTTCGTAAAAATCCAAATCCCGCAAACAGATATTCTACAAAATAAAATTGCCATTGCACAAAAGTTCAAAATCAAAATCAAAATATTTTATTTCACATAAGCCGACATGGGCACTTATGAAACGTCAGAAGCTAGGTGCACGGTTCCAATTGGTCGTTTCCTATGGAGAAGAGCCGGCAAGAAACTCCATGGTTACTCTTTTAAAAGATTGGCTTTTACAATAATTTCGAATTACAGTGTTAATAGTTATGGGAGGACAGTGTAGGCCTTTCAAAAAGTTTCAGATAAAGTTCATAAAAAAAGAAAAAAATTCAAATTAAATTAAAAATAAAAGTCTACAGTTCACTAAGCCTACGACGTTCTCACATTCACAAGATAGAAAGGAATCTATATACGATAAATAAGATACTACAGATAAAAACCTATTTAAACCAAATGACATGATTGCCATTACAACTGTAACAAATCTGAATAATTAACATGTCCGCAAAAGCCACTACTATAGAGTTGAAATTAAATAGTAGGTATATAATGTCAAATAATACTATGATTTATGATTTATTTATTTTATGTCTGTCTGCGATGAATGTAAAAAAATAAAAAATAAACATGGTAATTTGGGAGCAGTTAATAGACTCTTACAAAATTATGCCGTTAATGAGGTACCAGGGAAGCCACATGTGCAGAAGGAATTATTGTCAAACTTCCTTGTCTTCAACGTAGTCTTTAATCTTATAATATGCTTTTTTGATAAGGACACGTTTGATGTTGGTTTTGAACTTACCATCGCTAAGTTCTGTAACCGGCTTTGGCAACTTATTGTAAAAGCGGATACTGTTTATAAGAAACGACTTACTAGTTTTAGCTAATCTAAATTTGGGTATCACAATTTCATGTTTACTTCGTGTATTTATATTATGGAAGTCGCTTCTTTTTTTGAAAAGCCCTTAGTTTTTGCGAACATACAAAATACTTTCTAAGATATAGAGAGAAGGCAGAGTGAGTATATCAATTTCTTTGAATTTATTTCTAAGAGACTCACGAGGACTCATTTTATAGATCGCGCGAACTGCCCTCTTTTGCAAAATGAAAATTGAATCTACGTCAGCTGCCGATCCCCACAGCAGAACGCCATAAGACATAATACTGTGGAAATAAGCAAAGTATACTAACCTAGCTGTGGCTATATCAGACAACTGCCTTATTTTTCTTACTGCATATGCAGCTGAACTTAATCTGCCTGAAAGAGCTCTAATGTGGGCGCCCCATTGTAATTTCGAGTCTAGAGTAATTCCTAGAAATACAGTTTCCGTAATAGCATCTAATTTCTTGTCATCAAGTTTTAAATTTAGTCCTACTTGAGGAACGTTAGGTAATGAGAACTTAAGACATTTAGTTTTGTTCGCATTAAGTAAAAGATTATTAGCTGCGAACCATTTCGAAAGAACTGCCAGACTATCGTTGACATGTAAGACATCCGTATCTTACCTATCTATTTTAAAAATAAGAGAAGTGTCATCGGCGAATAGAATTATATCCGATAAGTTAGCCATCATGTAAGGAAGGTCATTAATGTAAACTAGAAATAGGAAAGGGCCAAGAATCGAACCTTGAGGCACGCCAATCTTAACCAGAGACCCCGAGGACGTCGCCCCATTAACATTTACTTTTTGCTGCCTGTTTGAAAGATAGGAAAGAACAAGATCAGCAGCTTGTCCACGTATTCCGTAGTGGTGTAATTTACAGATTAGTGTATTGTGGTCAACGCAGTCAAACGCTTTTGGGAGGTCACAGAAAATGCCAATTGCATCCTGGGACTTTTCCCAGGATTCTAAAATATGACTGATGAGTTTTACTCCTGCGTCAGTCGTCGACCTACCTTTCGTGAAACCAAACTGATGACTATGTAAAATCCCATTTGAATTAAAATGTGCCAACATGATTGGTCTAGCATGATTTTTTCATATATTTTGCTTAATGCTGGTAGCACAGATATTGGTCTATAGTTAGAGGGATCACTCTTACTACCCGATTTGAAAATTGGTACTACTTTACTATGTTTCATTAAATCAGGAAACGTACCTCTATCTAAACATTGATTAAATATGCCTGTTAGGAGAGGAGCAATTGTGTCAATAATATCTCCAAGAACCTTAACGGAAATCCCCCATAAGTCTTCAGTGTTTTTTATGTTAAGACTTTTAAATGCTTTTTTAATTGTGACAATAGAAATAGGCTTGAATTCGAAACTTGGAATGTCCTTACTGTAGTTTTCTTTTATAAGAGATTCAGCTAATATAGATGATGAGGGGAGCGATTTCGTAACCTCAATTGGGATGTTGGTAAAGAAGTTTTCCAGTGTCTCAGCAACCTTCAACTTATCTGAAATGGTTTTATTATCAATTTTTAAAGACAATTCATTATGATCTCTCTGTTTTGTGTTTCCAGTTTCTTTGTTAATTATCTGCCACACAGCTTTTATTTTGTTATTGGAAGAACTAATTTTGTTACTTATTAATTTAGATTTATGTAGCTTGAGCGCAGACTCTTTTGAATATCTTAGAATAGTTTGTGACATAATTATGAATGACTTGATCAGAATTCAATGATTTCTCATTGTACAAATTATATAAAATATCTCTGCTTTTTCTAATGCCAGTAGTGGCTCATTCACTAAATTTTGGTTTAGAATTTATTGTTACATTTTTCACAGGACACGCTTTATTGAATTCTTGGCATACTGTAGAAAACAATGTACCGTAGTTTATATTGGGGTCTTGTGAATCAAAACAAGCAATTGAAAGATTGCTAAGGAGATTATTATTAAACCTTTTCAATTTATTTTTTGTGAGTGGTCTTAATTTAATGGTTTTTTCTAGGTGTAATTTTTTATTTAAGTCAAATGATATTAGTTGACCAGTATGGTCAGACCTGACGCCACTAATCAAAGATGAGTCTTTTATTTCACAATTAGTAAATACATTGTCAATGCATGAAGCTAAGGTTGCCGTTATTCTAGTCGCTTCATTAAAAACATATTTTAAATTGAATGATTTAAACAAAGATGTAAGCTTACATTTATCTAGTGAATTAACTAATAGATCAATATTTAGGTCACCAGAAACAAAAACGAATTTATTATCTTTAAAAAGCTTACCTAGTATATCTTCCATAATGATTAAAAATGATGACAAGTTTGCGGCTGGTGGTCTATAAGCACATAAGAAAGTATGGCCCTCAACCTCTGCACATGCTACCTCACATAAGCGATCAACAGAGCAAGCAGTGATATCCTTCCTTATGTCTAAAAGAACTATTACATAATATCAAGGTACCACCGCCTATTGAGGACCTGTTGTATGCACTGGCAACTGAAAAGTTATTTACATTAAACAACATCCTATCTGGTTTTAACCAGGTTTCACAAAAACATAAGATATCCATATGATATTTATCTATTAACAATTCCACGTCTAGGATTTTGCCAGAGAAGCGATTAATATTTTGATGATACAGTAAGACATTCTTATTATGCTTCTCTTTTGTCGTGTCTAAAAGTTTAAAGAATCTATAACAGTATTATTAGAAATACTAGATAATACTGTTTCGTCACTTAACCTAGTCTCAGTTAAATTATCAATAATTGCGTGTATATTGTAAGCTAACAAAGTAGCCAATACAAATGTTGCTTCATCTTTAGCTTCATCTTTCTGACTGACCGACCCCTTGACAATTCAAAAGTGCCTGTAATTGGTTTATTTGAAATAAATGCTTTGAGTTTGAGTTTGAGTTTGAGTTGACTTTTCTTGGGAAGAAACATATGTTCCCGAATTAAAACAAAGTCTCTAACAAAATTGTTAGTATCAAAATACAATAAACGGTCACTATGACGACATGTCAAGATATGCATTAGGTTGTTTAAACTACAAATGTAATCGTTTTCTTCAGCATACAAATTATCTGAATATGGCAATGCACATAATATTAATTTACCTAATTTTAATTTAAGTAGGGTGTCGACACCATTAACTATGTCCCTTTTAGTGATGCTCAGACTGCTTCCAATTAAAAGAACTACAGTAGTCTGCTCATTCAATTGTGTATTTTTTTATTTTATGAACAAGCTCATTAAAATGCAGGTTATGGTAACAATAGTTAACTATGGTATGTTTAGATCGGTTATTTAACAATGATCCAAAACCTGCGCCTAATCTATCAGAATAAATCAAAACATTACTTTGAGTGGGATTGACAGTTTCTATAGTATGAGTCAAAATGGGTGAAGTGGTAGAAACAACATGCTGTGACATGAGAGGTGGCGGAGTGGGAGCACAACTACAGGTGAGATTGTTTGTCAGTGACTCGTACCTCTCTGCATTGTACTTCACCAAGTCCACCAACTCACAGGCTTCCTGCAAGCGCTCGCTTAACATTTGTTGACTAGACTCATACTTACAGGATATTTCCTTAAGTGTATTTTCCCTGCTCAGCAGTTCCCTTTGAAGGTTTTGTATGTCAACATCATACATTTGTCTGCTAGTTTCTAAATTAATATTACAAACATTTAATTGACTTTTTAAGTTGATACGTTCTTTCCTAAGATTAAAATTAAACTTATAAACACTTTGTGACTTCAAGAGTTTCTTGTACTTTTTGATATTTTTACTAATTTTAATATACCTTTTAATTTTATTATGACTAGTTAGAATTGGACATCTAGTTAAGGTATCGTTCCCAGTCAGGTCTATGGCAACGATGGGCTTCTCACACTCCAGTCCGGATACACTACCAACCAGCTCATTGAAAAGGTTATTGGTGTTGGCAACCTGTTAATACGGCAAGCAAGGCTTAATGATTGGATTCAATTGTGTTCATCAATAGATAATAATATATCAGTTTCTGAAATGTGGCGCAAGATGAAATGGATAAAGGGTTATCGGGCTCCTAGAACAATAATAGATGTTACCAAGGCAAATAACTTAATCCGCAGCCTTACGCCCAGATTATGTTATACCTAATGAAACAAAATTTACAATGCCTAATTTAATTCTGGAGACTAGTATCTCCATGCAGGAGTTAATTAAATGTATTAAAGTGAAGGATACATCTCCTGGGTGCGATAATATCTCATACTCCATGATTCAAAATCTCCCCAATAACGGTAGGGTCATTCTTCTATGGTTGTTTAATCAGTTCTTTTCACGAAGTTTTATTCCCAATCAGTGGCGTGATATAGAAATGATTGCAATACCAAAACCTGGAAGGGATCCTAATCAGATTTTGTCTTTGAGGCCCATATCCTTACTATCGTGTGTGTGCAAAAGTTTTCATCAAATAATTAATAGGAGGCTCGAATGGTTTCTAGAAAAACATAGTATGTTCTTATCTAATATGGTAGGTTTTAGGAGAACTACGGGTTCAAACTCAAACTCAAAGCATTCATTTCAAATAAACCAATTACAGGCACTTTTGAATTGTCAAGAGGTCGGTCAGTCAGAAAGATGAAGCTAGTTGCCCATTCCAAAGCGTAGGTTCCTATGGAGAAAAACGGGCAAGAAACTCCACGGACACTCTTTTGAATCAGAATATTATTACATTATATTGGTTACATCATTCATGTTGAAATTATACATGTGAGAACAATGTCCGTCCGTAAAAAGATAAAAAAGAAACAAAACAATTCAAAAATTAAAATAAATTAAAATAAGCCGTGGCAGCTAAGAGATGACCAGTCCCTACTGATGGCGCCCGCTCACGAACATGACGCATGGATCAGCACCATTCAGCTCAACCATTTTGAAGGGAACTTAATGATTCAATACACACGCCACCACCAGCGAGACATTAAAGTGAGCATGACATACTCTCAGTCGCCAGGGCACATTCAAGTCAATGAAAGACGTACCTAGTAAATGGTAGCTTTAAAGTACTTAGGTAAGTACATAGTGCTCACACACATGTGCTATGCAGTTATACAATACTAGGAGATTGAATTTATACAATGTAAATAATTATAGTTTTTACAATCTTCAGCAGCTCCAACAATTATTTCGAATGCTAATCAATTAGTTTATGCGCCCTGTGGAGCTGGACCAGCGCTTAGCCAAGCATTTTTATCCGTAATGTAATCCCCTAATTTATAATATGCTTGGCGGCATAGTGTGCGTTTTATACAAGATTTAAATTTTGTTTCATTCAGTTGGAGTATGTGGGGAGGTATTTTATTATAACATTTTAAACAGTACCCCATGAAGGATGAGTCTACTTTAGCCAGTCTGAAGCCCGGTTGAACTAATTGGGCCCTACTTCTAGTCCTATAATTGTGTCTTTCACCTCTTTTACTGAAAAGACTTAGATTTTTCCTTACGTACATGATGTTTTCATAGATATATTGACAAGGTACCGTCATGATATTAATATCTTTAAACAGTTCCCGTAGAGAATCGCGCCTGCGGAGGCCATATATTGCTCTGATCGCTCTTTTCTGCAGAATAAGAATAGAATCGATATCAGCAGACCGTCCCCATAGTAAAATACCGTAAGACATGATACTATGAAAGTAACTGAAATAGACTAGCCTCGCGGTATCTACATCAGTGAATTGACGGATTTTCCTCACAGCGTATGCTGCTGAACTTAGCCGTCCTGCAAGAGATGTTAAATGAGGACCCCATTGTAGCCTCGCGTCGAGTGTGATCCCCAGGAAAACAGTTTTATCGACGATTTCTAGTTTCTCCCCATTCAATACTATGTCACAATCACTACTTTTAACATTCGGTAAAGAAAATCTTATGCATTTCGTTTTTTTCCCATTTAATACTAAATTATTAGCAGTGAACCAATTTTGGACCTGCAGTAGGGCGTTATTTGCGTCGTCAAGATTTAATGCACGTCTATTTATCTTATCAATTAAAGAAGTATCGTCAGCAAATAACACCATTTGTGGTTGGTTTTTTAATAAATGGGGTAGATCATTAATATATACTAAAAAGAGGAAAGGACCCAATATCGAGCCTTGTGGAACACCCATTTTTACTTTTAAGCCGAGTGAATTGACACCATTTATTTGAACTTGCCTATCATGTGGTATATACCTATGGAATTTTTTGAAATATAGAAAAATTCAAAGTAAAACCGGATATATTACTAGAACTGCTTGCAGAGGTCTGGCCCAGGGTGACCCACTATCCCCACTACTCTTTAATGTGGCAACAATAAATATATGTAAAACTGTTGAAAAGGATATTTTTGTATCCCAATATGCGGACGACTTTGTTTTATATTGCACTTCTCAATCTATCTATGAAGGTACTAGCACATTACACAATTCTATTAACACCATAAATGAACTTTTTCGGATAGGCTTAACAATTTCTACAGATAAAAGTAAAGTATGATTTTTTTTAAATAACGATTATAATGAAAGGAAACTTTAGTGGTAGATGATACAGTATTGGAAAATGTACATTGTGTTAAATATTTAGGCATGTGGATTGATCGAAAATTAAGATGGACAAAACATATTAATGAAATTAGAGAAAAAGCTACGAAATTTTTAAGGATATTTAAGGTATTGACGGGATCTAGTTGGGGTATACATCCATACTATCTGAGAATGCTTTACGTTTCTATCATACAGAGTAGATTAGACTATGCAAGTTTTCTATACGATACTAGCGCCATGAGTAATTGTGCCAAGCTGGACAAAGTCCAGAATCAGTACATGCGCATTATAGGGGGTTTTATAAAAAGTACTCCTATCCATGTCATGGAGTCGGAGTTATTATTGCAGCCTTTATTTGCGCGTCGTGCCTTCCTTGCTGGCAAATTTTGGCTTAAGACAAAGTCATTCGACAATAATCCTATAATTTCGTTATTAGAAGATCTAACAAACCGCAGTCAAAATTTATATTGGAGATGCAGGAAAACACCATTGTTAGTGACGATCCACATGCATTTAAAATCACTGCCTGTACACTCAAGCAAGCAACTGGAGATGTTTACTTTAAATACCTGGATGAATAATTTAGATACAAGTAGTTTTATCAGCTTTGAAATTCATAACGTGGATAAACCTAAACGTCAATTTAAAATGCAAAATTTGTTGTTCATTTGTAGTAAATTCTTACACGAAAGATATTCAGGATTTTACAAAATATATTCAGATGCCTCCAAGAACAAACAGGGGACTGGTGCTGCGTTCAGATATACAAACAAAGGAGTTTATAAAGCTTAATGTAAATAATCTTCAAATATCCATTATGCACGCTGAGCTCATCGGTATTGCAGAATCACTGTCATACATTAGAGCAATTAACAAAGATGTAAATTTTGTAATACATATTTACTGATGCGAAAAGTGCACTTCATCATTTAGTGCGATGTACTCAAATGATTAGGGGTATTCCCTTGGCTTACTACATATTAAGTACCTTATCCGAACTTAACACTCTAAATAAGAAAGTAATATTGCAATGGATACCTTCCCATATTGGTCTTATTGGCAATGACCTGTGGATAAATTAGCCAGAGAAGCTGCGGTTGATGGTATTAATTTCAATTGCTTGCCTTACTATACGAATTTAATCGGTACTGTTAAAGAGTTTTCTACCAAATTGTGGTCTGAATATTTTGATAAAAGATCACTTACCAAGGGAATTTGGTACAGAACTTTGTAACCAGATTTGCCTCGAGTCCCTTGGTTTGAAAAAGGCAATATGGGAAGGTATGACATTGTGACGAGTTTCAGACTTCGCTCAGGACACATTCCATTAAATAAGTTTGGATTCCTGATGGGAAAGGTCAACTCTTCGAATTGAACTGAATGTGATGTTATAGAGGACGTATATCACATCTTGATGGAATGTGTTCGTAATGAAGCATTTAGATACTTGGTACTCCAAAATGTGGTGTCCCCTTTCAATGTTGGATGGTGTAATAGCATTTTGTCATTTCCTCTTTCGGAGGAGGCCAAATTGCTTTATAAGCTTACACATATAGGTATTAAGAATAGATCATCTTAAGTTAATCTATTGTAGGATTAGTATTATGTTGTTGAGTTAAGTTTTGTTGTTTTGTTTTTGTTGTGTTACAAACAAACAAACAAATGAATTACATCATTCTAGCGTGTATTAGGCGCCGCCTCAAAATTTGTATCTTAAATTAGTTTAGGAGCTTAGTTACACTATCAGGTTTATTTTTTATTTTTCGCTTTTCAGTTCTTTTTTCGTCGGTTTAATTTTTTGTAAAAAAGTTTTTTTAAGTTTAATATTAATCTTAGGAAAGAACGCATCAACTTATAAAGTCAACTAAATGTTTGTAATTTTAAGTTAGAAACTAGCAGAAAAATGTATGATGTTGACATTCATAACCTTCAAAAGGAATTGCTGAGCAGGGAAAATAGGAAATATCTTGTAAGTGTGAGTCTAGTTAACAAATGTTAAGCGAGCGCTTGCAGGAGGTCTGTGAGTTGGTGAAGTACAATGCAGAGAGGTGTGACTCACTGACAAACAATCTCACCTGTAGTTGTGCTCCCACTCCGCCACCTCTCATGTCACAGCATGTTGTTCCTGCCACTTCACCCACTTTAACTCATACCTACTATTGAAACAGTTAATCCCACTCAAAGTAATGTTTTGGTTTATTCTGATAGATTAGGAGCAGGTTTTAGATCATTGTTAAATAACCGATCTAAACATACCATATCCTGCATTTTAATGAGCTTGTTCATAAATTAAAAAACACACAAATGAATGAGCAGACTACTGTTAAAGCTAGCTACAGGCGGGGCCGCGCGCGTATCCAAAAAACACCGAAGCTAACTAAATATCCTTGAAACCTTTGGAAACAGTCTGAGCATCTCTAAAAGGGACATAGTTAATGGTGTCGACACCCTACTTAAATTCATCATCTGCCTAGCCTTTTCCCAACTATGTTGGAGTCGGCTTCCAGTCTAACCGGATGCAGCTGAATACCAGTATTTTACATGGAGCGACTGCCTATCTGATCTCCACAACCCAGTTACTGGACATCCTACTTAAATTAAAATTAGGTTATTAATATTACGTGCATTGCCATATTCAGATAATTTGTATGCTGAAGAAAACGATTACCTACATTTGTAGTTTAAACAACCTAAAGCATATTTTGACATGTCGTCATAGTGACCGTTTAGTGTATTGTTTGATACTTACTAACAATTTTGTTAAAGACTTGTATGTTTCTTCCTAAGAAAAGTCCATATGTACTGGCTACTTTGTTAACTTACAATATACACGCAGTTATTGATGTTTTAACTGAGATTAGCTTAAGTGACGAAACAGTATTAACGTTACTAATATGTATAATAAACAATCATTTCCAAGAAAGCTGATGAAATTTGCTATAAAACGTTTTTCATTTCAAAACTCTGGCTTCTACAGTTTAGGAGAAATCGCAATTTGAAAAGTGTGGTACTAAGTTTTGAAGGCCAGTGTATTAATCGCTTCTCTGGCAAAATCCTAGACGTGGAATTGTTAATAGATAAATATCGCATGGATATCTTATGTTTTTTTGTGAAACCTGGTTGAAACCAGATAGGATTTTGTTTAAAGTAAATAATTTTTCAGTTGCCAGTGCATACAACAGGTCCTCAATAGGAGGTGGTACCTTGATATTATGTAATAGTTGTTTTAGACATAAGGAAAGGAAGGATATCACTGCTTGCTCTGTTGATCGCTTATGTGAGGTAGCATGTGCAGAGGTTGAGGGCCATACTTTCTTATGTGTTTATAGACCACCAGCCGCAATCTTGTCATCATTCATTCAACAAGGAACCCGTCGCGTACGAACCCGAAGGAGTTTTTCCATGTCCGTCTGTCTGTCTGTTTGTCCGTCTGTCCGCGGCTTAGCTCAGAGACTGTTGGTACTAGAAAACTGTAATTTGGTATGAGTATACATATAAATCACGCCGACAAAGTGGTAATAACAATCGTTAGGGTACCTCCCATATACGTAAAGTGGTTCTTTTTTCTCATCAATCCCATGGTGTGGGGTATCGTTGGAAAGTTCGTTTAAAAATAATGGGAGTTTGTGAAAACCATTTTTGGATTCAGCGATCCGTTTGCGAAAAATTAAGCTTTGAAGTGCTAATTTTTGTTAGAGTCAAGTGCCAGCAAAATGGATTTTGGATAAGTGAAAAAGTTCATGGCAGTAGCATAACGAAATTAAAGGGAAAACTATCACCGCTACGTAGGCTCCACAAGTTACCGAGTAATAATCGACCAACTGAAAATGTTCTCCTAGAACTAGTTTTTCAACTACAATGTTGTTTGTTGGATAAATTCATCCCAACTACGGAACCCTTCATTGTGCGTGGTTCGACATGCAATTGGCCGGTTTTTTTAATAAATATGCAAGAAACACTAAGTAAGCTTTTTAAAGATAATAAATTAGTTTTTGTTTCTGGTGACCTAAATATTAAAATCTATCCGGATAAAAGTAAACAATGTAATCTTTGTTTAAATCATTCAATGTGTTATTTTTTAATTTAAAATGTGTAAAGTACTAGTGGTGAGTAATCTCGTAACAAACATTAAAAAAAAACATACAGTCGAATTGAGAACCTCCCCCTTTTACAAGTCGGTTAAAAAGGCGGGTAAGGGGTAAAGATCGTAAATAAATGTTAAAGATCGTAAATATTGAATTCCGAAAACTATCTTTCAAAGGGGGTGGAGGGGTTGTTGAAGTTTTTAGAGGAAAGTACGAAATCCACGCGGACGAAGTCGCGGGCATAGTGCTAGTAAGTATAAAAATAAAGGACAAGGATTATAGCTATATACCCACCCATAATATCCCAGTACAAAAATCGGTATGTATATCAGAAGAAGGATAACGTAATAAAGGATCCGCGTTATATTATATGTATATAAGTATAGCATCCTTCTGTTTCAGGAACAGATTATTTTGGGTCTGTGAAGTCTGGCGATCTGTTCTGTAAAAATTTCATCGTGAAAAGTTAAGTGAAGTGAACTATCGATAGTATAAAGCATCTGGGTGGATTGACAGGCTCACTTCACCTAAGTTTTCACGGTGTGTGTGCACCTGTGGGCGGACTTCACGGATCCGTATCGGAAGTGCTTCTCGACGCGGAACAGGTAGATCCAGCAGTCGGGGATGGGGAAGCGGATGGCGACGTCCTCGCACGGCACCTGGCCCAGCTTGCGCGATGCGAACCCCGGTACCAGCACGTCGGCGCGCAGCTCCACCTGCGCACACTAGCTCCGGTCAGCCGCACGAGTCACAGAACTCACAGCACTGTGTCGCAATATGCAGGACACGCACCTTGTTCCCGGTGACGCACCACATGGCCTTCAGCTGCAGCGGCAGCTCACGGTTCTTGGGCGGCCGCACGCGGAACCGCATCAGCTCAATGTAGCACGCGTCTGGCGGCTTGAACCTGCGACACAACCACGCTCTCATGCCGACACTATTGTACATTAGGTATACTGCTTCGGGTGATAGTGCGTGGTTACTGGCTAGGCTTGGATCGGATCGGAAATTCGGGAGTACAGCATAAATACTTACTGTATGTTAGAAAGAAAGAAAGAAAGAATGAAAATAAATTTATTTGACCCAGGTAAGGCACACAATATTTATACAAAAAACAAAGAACATAAAAATAGTATTGTGCGCCAAACAGGCCCAGTTCAGCATGAATGCCAGACAACCAGTGCCTAACGCTGGTTTTCAACTGGACCTTATGTTAGGAGGACGTCTTACAGATCATCATCATCTGCCTAGCCTTTTCCCAACTATGTTAGGGTCGGCTTCCAGTCTTACCGGATGCAGCTGAATACCAGTATTTTACATGGAGCGACTGCCTATCTGACCTCCACAACCCAGTACCTGGGTAATACGATACCCCTTGGTAAGACTGGTTGTCAGACTTTCGGGCTTCTGACGACCCGTAACGACGACGTCTTACAGATGTAAATCAGTTTTATAGTGTGTGTGTTAGGACAAAAGTTATATACAAAACTCGAACTTTGAAGGAGATAAATCCCATTAGCATCATAGAATGAATTCATGAAATAAGAATAATTTATTTGCTCAAAATGTAGGTAAGTATACGATTAGATTTTTTATAATGGGTGCTAATTAACACAGCTTCTATAAATGTCATTCTCGTCTTCAAATATATTTAGTTGCCTAGTGAATTAATAGGTCAGCGACACAAAAATTCCGTCTAATAAACGCTTTTCAAGCGACCATACAGAGTGTAAGGGACAGCCCTCCGCAAATTAACAGGGGGCATTCAGCTACTTATTTAGAATCATATTCCACCGGAAATTTTCTCAGGAAAGTTTTCATTTTTTTTATCGTTTTTTCAGTTACTATTCTTTTATTTCATTGTAAAATTACATTCTCTGTACACAGCACTCCATTTATGTAAATAAAACAGCTAAAATAAAAAAAAACAGCAATGGGTGGGGCGCGCTCGAGTATCTAAGCGCGCCCCCCCGACACGGGGAGTGCGGCTACGTGGGTTTTGCCACGATAACGATACATTGCGCGTGAGGTAATAATACAAATCAGGTTTATAAGATTCCCATAACGTTCCTGAAATAATTTCATGTACCGGTCGTCTTAGTATGATAAGCTGAATTCATCCCATCGGTCTGAGGAGGGCTGTCCCTTACACCCTGTATACAATTGTAAAACAAGCTACTGTAAAAATTACTCAGCAACATGATTATTCTTAAGCAACTTTTGTGATATGTCTACGCATTGCCAGCTTCTAATAAGTGTATCAAATGCATCTATAAAATAATTTCAACGTACTCTAATTTCATAAAGTCACCTCTATTTTCATACCTTAGCTTAAATAATTGATGAGTGAATCTACTATAATAGAATATAAAATAATTACTTTATTATTGTCTCCAAAATGGTAAATGAAAGCTCTAATTTCATGTAGTCACCTATTTATTTATAATTTTAAGACATAATATAACATGGCATACTTTTGTTAATCCTAACTATAATTACGCGTAACATTATTTACGCATAACAGCTTACGCATAATTATTTTAAGCATAATTTCTCTAATCATAATAATGTATAAGCATAATATTCAACAGGATAAATATACGAGTATTTACGCTAACTATTTTGTTTTCTCTATATATTCTAGTCGTTTTTGACACTCGCCGGCCGCTACCGCGGCATCGCTCATTTCGCTCGTGCGTAGGGGTCACAGTTCTAGCCTAACCTTTTTTTTTTTTTTTTTCCGGCGTGGAAAATCCTCATGGATGTCCTCCGCCCTGGGGTGGGCGGAGGGGTCTGTCAGACTCTTACTGACTAAAAACCACCCCGGTGTTCCGACTCACTCCTATGCCGGGGGTCGCGGGAACGTAAGAATCTTCCGCAACCCCCGACTGGCCCGCCACTGCGGGCCTCCTCGAGTCAGGGGGGGGAGTGAGGTGTTTGACTCCCCCCGTGACGTCTTAGAGGGGCGCGCGTGGAACACTACGCACCGCCACCTCGGGTCCTGATGTGTGGGGGAGCGACGGACGTCCCCGAGTCCGTCACCCCTGGACCCATTTAGGGGGGTTGGAAGAGGGCGTTATCCGCCCTCCGCCGACGCCCGGTGCGCCTGCTGCGGCCCGGGTGAGTGGAAGAGATCTCCCTGTCCCTTTCCGCAGCCTCCTTCTGCGAGACGGCCGTCTCGCAGTAGGAAACCACCGCGTCCCAGGACTCCCCGCTGCCGACCATGGCATTCACTACGGCCGACAGCGACAAGTCACCGCCTACTTCTGAGATGAGGGCACGGCGTGGCTCCTCCCAAGCGGCACACTCTGCCAGCGTATGCCGCGCCGTGTCCACCCGGCAGTCGACGCAGTGGTGACACCGGGCGTCCGGCTCCCTGTTTATGCGACACAGGTACTTCCCGAAGCAACCATGCCCCGAGAGCACCTGCGTCACCCGAAACGACAGGGAGCCGTACCTCCTCCCGAGCCAGCGCTCGAGCACCGGCCGGACCGCCTCGATGATGTCGAGGCCGGCGGTAGGGCGTGAAAGCCTTTCCCGCCATTTCGCCACCAGGACCTCGCGAAGCTGAGACCGATGCAGCTCTATGTGTCGCTGCATCGGTTGCTCACCCCGCGCCCTCGCTTCCTCGCGCCACCGATACGATGACGCGAGTACCTACTCTCGCCTCGAGGTCCCAGGGCGGGGATCCGGCCAGTGCACAAGCCGCCTCGTAGGAGATCGTGCGATACCCCCTGATGACTCTGACGGCCATCGCTCTCTGCGGCTTGCGCAGGACTGCGATACTACCGGCCGTCAGGTCAGCCGCCCAGATAGTTCTAACCTAACCTAACTTAACCTATTTTGCGAGTAAAAATATTTAACCTAATCTAACTAGTTTGGTTCCGGGTATTAGGGACGCCTAGTAACATTATGCAAATTAAAATTATGCCAAAATAAATTATCCAACAAGATAATTATGTCAACGTAAACTGTATGCCAAAAGCAATTATTGAGCGTAAGGTACACTCCCGCACTTGTGCTGCTAAATGAATAAGAATTTATGATTTATCAATTTAGTATTTGAATAAAAAAGTTTGATGCCAAACTTTGAGGCTAGAATTCAATATTATTAGCAGACAGATGTTGAATCTCTAAAATATTTATAGTACCACTTACAACATTAGTCGCTGAGTTATCAATTCAGAAGTCAATGTATTAATCGGAAGCGCTGAGTTATATTTAATTAACGTTCGTAAATTGACGCAGATTTTTTGCTATTCTGTTGTAAAGATGATGAATTTAATATAAGCTATTCTATTAACTCGTTACCGACATACAAAAAAAGACGCTAGGCTGCAGATGCCAAAGAAAACTTTTGTTGCTGCACTTAGTATTTCCCTTTTATAATTAGTCCCGTTACATTTTATCTAACGTCATGTAACATTTTCTTGTAATAGAAATAATAACAAAAATTGAATTGACACTAACAAAGAATAAATAATTAATTAATCATAATATATAAAACAGAAAAAGCACTTTCAGTTTTCCCAAATTTTCCAAACTCGACGACAACTTTTCAAATTTTTCTTTCCGTATAAACCTGATTTAGACATTTACGAACATTTTAAAACAAAAATTGATGCGCTTACCGAACAGCATTTCATATTTATTTTATAAACTAGCAAGAGCCCCAGCTTCGCGCAGGTAGCAGACCTTATAATAATATATACGTTAATATCTGTTAGTCTGTGAAGAGCATTTCGACTTATCCGTAGAACAGAGTTCGATGATGATCACACCGGACTCTGTTCTACGGATAAGTCGGGGTCTGTCGTCCTCTAAAATAACTTTCATCGTACTTCTTCCACGCAGTCTTTAATTAAGATATAAGTTGAACATGCGGCAAGAGTAATTAATATACATAGTTAGGCATACTTCAGTTTTCTCGGAGTGAGAATCGCTAGAACCTGTGACCACCGACAGATAGTATTTAAATGTATGGTTCCTGTTATAAGGGGTATCTTGATTCAGGTATCTTTTCAGCTTCATTTTATCGGCATATTCAAATTCCAATGCATAGCTCGACCTTCCAGTTGCCAAAATTTTGTGAAGCAATCCAGCCGCTGTTGGTGAGATATTTTGTCAGGGCATTTGTAACGACATTTGCATGATGGCCTCATCGGTTTTTCGTCTACGGCGGCTTTTCCCTTTTTCGTTACATATTTCTTACCAAGTTCTAAAGCATTTGCATTTTAAGTCTGTCCATTCTTTTGGGCGGCTCTGTCGTTTCCTAGTCATTTCAGGAGTCACGGTGCGATCGCTTGACTGCGAAGTAGCAGGCGAATTCGTGGTGCTAAATGACAACTAAGAAATCACAGAGAAACTGTATACATGGCATTTATAAGTTGCTAATTTAAGTCCGTGCCGTAGTCGTGTAGGTTACCTAGTTACCATGCCATTTAACAGTTCTAATATGATAATACAAAACCTTTACTATAATTTATATAATAACACATCACAAGTGCCTATAGGTACAGAAAACCGACTTAGTTCTCTTGGGAGCATCATCTCTATACGAATTTCGCCCATAAGTCTTCAGGTTTCAAAAGGATAGCACGTATAGTCTTGCCGAAATATTATCGAGTTTCCAATTTTTTTCGGAGAGCTTTCTTCCACATTTTTCTTCTTTTAACATCTTTGGCAAATACATGGGTCCCCGTATTTTGCAGTTACAAAGCTGGGCATATCAACTAATTATGCGTAAAAGAAGTCGCTTGTTTACAAAAAATGTATTGTTATGGATAGTGACAGCTAGCTGTTCAATTCTTAGACGCAGGGTAGTAGTGACATCTGAAGTGAGCAGTCACTGTTTTCACTGGAGTTAGGTTAATTTTCAATCATATTACTCGTTTTATTTATTTCTGTTTCGGACGCTATTATTGTTGTCATGACACACAGAGCCACGAGCAACAAAATTGATAACTAAAAACAATCTGACGTTTTATTTGTAGCGGTTTAATCGTCTAATCGTTGACCCGCTGTATGGATAAATGCAAAACGTCTATGCAATTCTGCGTGTGTGTATGGATTAAGGAGCCATGTCTCATATTTAAACGCGGGTATTGCCAATATTTATTAGTATATTATCCGATCATCACATAATCTTCGGATCAGAGATGCAAATTTCCCGCCATCCGCCATATCAAAAACCGAAAAAAATAAAAAGCGCTCCACCCTACTATTGAGCCGCCGGAATTTGAGCGCATCGTCTGAAGACTACAGGATCATTTCACGCTTCTCGTCCATGAGCTGTAAAGTAGCATCAGAGAGCTTCTTGTTTCGGTTTGTACGACGGGCCTTTAAGATCTTAGACCCAACCGTGTGGACAGTTTTCACGAACCCATCGTTATAATCGCCCACGGAACTCCCCAGGGCACTCGAAACGATTCTGAAGTTCGAGCTCAAAGCTTTCGAGGTTTTGGATTTGGATCAGTGCTGGACGGAGCGTAGACTTCATTGAGATCTTTCCAGCTTAATATTTCAATTCAATGTGCCTCTTACCATACGGTGATCAGTTCCGGTTTTCACTGCGTTGATCACAGAGACATCATTGAATATTTGCTTCTTCGTCGACATAATGAAGTCAATCTTATTTTTACTTGCACCATCAGGGCTCTGCCAGGTCCACTTTCTATGGTCACACTTTCTAAAGAAGGAATTCGTCATAAAGAGGCCTTCCTTCTCCATAAAACTGGCCAGTAGGTGGCCCCGATGGTTCCGACGTCCAACTCCAAATTGCCCCACTTGCAGCTCATCATCGTCTCGCCTGCCCAGCTTAGCGTTGAAGTCCCCCATGACAACGGTGAAGTGAGTTTTAGAGCCATGCATGGCTCTGGAAATATCCTCATACATGGTCTCCACGTCATCATCGGGGTGTGATGAGGTCGGGGCATAAACCTGTATGACCTTCAAAGAATATCTTGCTGATATTCTGAGTATAAGGTACGCAACTGGTCGACACACTCTTGATCTTCAACACGTTGCTCATAAGGGACTTATGGACAATAAACCCGACACCGCGTTGGGATTGCTGATCGCCCTCTCGGAAATAGAGCAAGTTCCCGGATTTGAGGATTATCGAGTCACCCTCACCCTCACCCTCTCTTTGGACTTCAGATAATCCTACTATACCCCATCTTAACCTGCTCAATTCCTCCTCGAGTTCAGTGATCTTCTCATCGGTCCGGAGTGTACGCGTGTTATATGTTGCCAGGTCCAGTTTTCGGTGATTTTGGTAGCCGGATCTCTTCCGGGGATTCTTCGCACCCCTTGCCACACCAAAGCCTTGACCGCTACCGTAAGTTAAGGGTAGGCGAGCCGCCGGGTAATACGAGTAGGAGCCGTTTTTTATGGTGCTTGTCATTTTTTGGGGGGGTTTGCCATAATCGCCACACTTGGCAGGCGGGTAGGCGATCGCAGTATGATGTTAAAATGATTCCCTTAGTCGCCTTTTACAACACCCACGGGAAGCAATGGGTTGGTGCGATTTTTTACGTCCGGCACCACACGGACATAAAATAATAAAACCAAAAAAAAAAAAAAAAATTACTTAAAACCCTAGAAACAACAAGACAGATAAATTAAAAATCCGGAGTCGCACGTAATCTGTTCGCTTTATGCCGTGTGCTGCGTAGACGTTTTTGTCGTAGTTGGGTATTAGTTTTATAACTTTTATATTAAAAAAAATTTAAGTAATAAAAACTAAAACCCAACTAAGAAGGTGCTTAAGCCTCAAATCATTCAAGTAGCAGTAGGTTATATTGTATGCTTTTGTTTTTATTATATACTCTATTATTTTAGTTATAATTTCAAGCCAGTTGGCTTGAAATTATAACTTTTAGCTTTACTTTAATTAAAGCGGTGTGTTTTTTGTTTCTGTGCTCACACCACAATTTTTTATCTTATGTCTATACGTGAGAATTTGTAATTGGCTCTCTGGTGACTATTGTTCCCTTTCTTGTTTGTTTTTATTAGCTGTAAGTCCTCCATGTTCTAAATAAATAAATAAATAAACTAAGACAAAAAAGTCAATCAACTAAAAAGGTACATGTATAAATCGAACAGATTACATGTGACTCCGGATTTTTAATTTGTCTGTCTGTGGTGTATTGTTTATATATTTTTAGTTGATTGACTTTTTTGCCGTAGCTGGGTTTTCGTTTTTATTAGGGTTCCGTACCCAAAGGGTAAAACGGGACCTTATTACTAAGGCTCCGCTGTCTGTCTGGCTGTCTGTCCGTCTGTCACCAGACTGTATCTCATGAACCGTAGTAGTTAGACAGTTGAAATTTTCACAGATGATGTATTTCTGTTGCCGCTATATCAACAAATACAAAAAAAATTGAATAAAATAAATATTAAAGGGGGCTCCCATACAACAAACGTGATTTTTTTTTTGCTTGTTTTTGCTCGATAATGGTACGGAACCCTTCGTGCGCGAGTCAGACTCGCACTTGGCCGGCTTTTTACTTTAATTTATTTTATTTTTCTTGGGGTTATAATATATAATTATACTTTTGAAATGTGCTAATTAAGCCCTTTCATTTGATACACAACATGGTAAGATTTTTTTTTTACTAGTGAGCTCCATTTTTATTTATTTATTTGCTCTCATGCACATCACACATTTTACAATAGATTACTGTCGGTTTTTGTACATGAACCCTGTCAGGGCACCGCAAAGCACAATGTTGGTTTGCTGTTGAGTATGAACACTATTGTATTAACATAAATTAGTCAAACTTATCGAAACACAACACAATAGATTTCAGAAAAATTATGTTTAGAAGCCGATATGATGTCCAATCAACAGTAATATACAATAACACACTAAACTTATAGTCATTTTTAAGTCAGATTGTATAATAGGTAGGTAGTAAATAATAGGGAGCAGGTAATATGTAGTTACAATCATGTCATGTCAAGTTATCAAGTTTTCCCTATCTAGTAATTAAATTGAATTATGGTATGTCATTTACAATACAGATAATAAATGTAATGGAGGAGCTCGTGGCTACGTAATAACTGCCGCACGGGTCGATCCATCAGGTTAAGCTACGCTTGCCGGGGTTGGTCCGTGGATGGGTGACCATCTTTACATACCGAGACTCCTCCGTGCCTCGGAAAGCACGTTAAGCCGTTGGTCCCGGCTATCATTTGTGGATCTTTGACAGTCATTAGGGGTCGTCAGAAGCCCGAAAGTCTGACAACCAGTCTTACCAAGGGGTATCGTATTACCCAGTTACTGGGTTGTGGAGGTCAGATAGGCAGTCGCTCCATGTAAAATACTGGTATTCAGCTGCATCCGGTTAGACTGGAAGCCGACCCTAACATAGTTGGGAAAAGGCTAGGCAGATGATGATAATAAATGTAATGTCACTGGAATAAAAAGTATTTAAGAGTTATGAATTAAGTACCTACATCTATAAAGTTTTATCCGTCATGAATTGGTTTACTGTGTAATAACATTTTTCTATTAAAAGTAATCTTAGTTTGCTATAGAATGAATTTTTATTTTCATCATCTTTTACGTAATTTGGTAATTTATTATAAATTGTTGCGATTCTATAGTTGGGGCTATTTTTCATAATTTTTAATTTTGGTGCCGGTGTTATCAACTTGTTCTTGTTTCTGCGGTTATAATTTTAGTTTAATGTGATGTCTCATAGCCTATAACCAGCGGACAATCAAGACGCTTCCAACGATACCTCATTTGTCAAATAGTGATGAGTCGTTTAGAAGATTAGGGAACAGATGAACATACATACATACACACCGGTCAAAATCATGACCCTCCTTTTTTCTTCGCCATAGTCGAGTAAAAATATTTAAAAATCACACACATCACCGGCATCAGGAACAGGGTCCAAGCTGCCGGGGTCAGGGCTCTAAAGAGAGGAACCTCGTCATTGGGTGCCAACTGTGTCGTGTCCAGGAGTACCTACTGCTTCATTGCATTATTATTTAAACATTATTATTTGTCCAATTAGTTATATAATAAAAACTCTCGGTGACATGTATGAACATGTTGATTGGCTGTAAAACTGTAACTGTAACTTTTTTTTTTTTTGTTTTAATAAAATATGTTCATATTTGCATGCTTTAATAGTTGACACTATAGCTTGTGCATTATGCGCATACGCACTTGATTATCTGCGTGGCGGCGAACTCCTCGGGCTGTACGCAGGCGTGGAACTCGGCCTCCTCTACGCGGATCCACTCCTCGGTGACCACGGGGATGATGTCATGGCGCCCCACCACCTCCTTGCCCTGCCGCCGCAGGTCGTTCACCCCCAGCTCCACGTCAGGCATGCCTGAGTACACCGTCAACTTTAACGTCTGCTCGATGCTGAATGACTCGTGACCTCGAGCTGATAGTAAAATTACCGCTGAGGAAGCCGAGGAAGAATAGGCGCACGCGCGCGATCTGCTTCAGCACGGAGCCTTCCGCGTCCTGCTCCACGTACAGTTCGTCGACCGCCGTGATTTGAACCTGACACAGGGGGATATCTATGTTGACACACATTCACTTAGGTTCTTATTATAATGTAAGTATCTGATATAGCACAAGATTCTCGACCCTACACATCGATAGAAAGTAGAAAAAATCTTTTGTAAAGTAATGGCTCGTTTCCAAAGCGTTTTTTTTAAAGAACTGAATGTATTTTTGTTGTGAAATTGTAGTGCGCGGTAGTGCCTAGAGTCAGAAGCCGAGGGTTGTCGGTGTCGGAGCATACCTCCTCCATCTTGTAGGTGAGAGCGCGGTCGCGGTGCGCTGACAGCCGGAAAAGCGATTCCTCCACGCAGCAGCTGAACTGTTTTACGTCCTCGTATGTCAGCGAGCCGATCTTGAACAGCTGCGACACCTGCGCCACGCATTCAAAGAAACGAGAAAGCTTTATAGAAACCGCAATGATATGAGCACTACTACAAAATTGGTTGCATATTAGAAAATCAAAACTTTCTCGAGCAAATTTCAAAAGAACAATAAACAAAATAACAAAATTTAAATGACCAAATGTTTTATTTAGAAAAAATTTAGAATCCCAATGTATGTGACATCAAATGAACGACTGATCAAAAGTAATTGAAAGAAATTGAAAAGATGTAATTTTAATTTTCCTGCGAGTGGATTATTAGACAATGGTAAAAACATTCCTGCGGCAGATTTTATTGGCTTGTCTTGCAAGCATGCAGCATGCAGCATGCAAGCAAGCATGCTACATGCAGCAGGCATGGTTTCTGTCACGGACCCGGCGCTGCGGGGCTCTGGCGGTCCCAAGCGAGCTTATCGTCGCAGATGTGTTTCACACTCACCACCGCGACTTCGGCTTGCTGGCCGGCCTACGCGCCTACGCGATTTTAAATAACACTCTAGGGGTAGGGCAGACAAGACTGCGTGGAGTCGGTTTTGCAGCGATTCGTTTATCCAGTAATCCATTTTGACCTTTAAACGATTTGGTCAATAGTGTAATAGATAATTTAAACATTAATATTCCTGACTTTGGTCAGCTGAACTTTTGATCAAATGACCATCATTATTTTAAACTTTGTTGATTTGTACGTTGTTCTTTTGAAAGGACCACGGGCACGGATGTATGGAGTCTGGACCAAATGCCCAACAGTGATGTAACATATGCCATATGAAAGCTATTGGGGTATTATTTAATTCATCCTATGGCAGCTAAGTCGAAATCGAGGGCGAACATGGTGTTTTTGAACATTCAAAAATTAGGTTAGGTTAGCTTCAACAGTGGTGCCATGAGAAAGCTTTTGGGGTATTATTTAATTCATACTATGGCTGCTAAGTCCAAATCAAGCGCGAACATGGTGGTTTTTTTTTTTTCCGGGGTGGAAAATCCTCGTGGATATCCTCCGCCCTGGGGTGGGCGGAGGGGTCTGTCAGACTCTTACTGACTAAAAACCACCCCGGTGTTCCGACTCACACCTATGCCGGGGGTCGAGGGAACGTAAGAATCTTCCGCAACCCCCGACTGGTGACCCGCCACTGCGAGCCTCCTCGGGTTAGGGGGGGGAGTGAGGGTTTCGACTCCCCCCGTGACGTCTAAGAGCGGCGCGCGTGGAACACTACGCCCCGCCACCTCGGGTCCTGATGTGTGGGGGGGCGATGGACGTCCCCGAGTCCGTCACCCCTGGACCCATTTAGGGGGGCTAGAAGTGGGCGTTATCCTCTCTCAGCCTACGCCCGGTGCGCCTGCTGCGGGCCGGGTCAGTGGACGAGATCTCCCTCTCCCTTTCCCGCAGCCTCCTTCTGCGAAACGACCGTCTCGCAGTAGGAAACCACCGCGTCCCAGGACTCCTCGCTGCCGACCATGGCATTCACTACGGCCGACAGTGACAAGTCACTGCCTACTTCTGAGACGAGGGCACGGCGCGGCCCCTCCCAAGCGGCACACTCTGCCAGCGTATGCCACGCCGTGTCCTCCCGGCGAGCCTATCTAAACCTAACCTAACCTACTTTTTACATTTTTGAATGTTCAAAAACACCATGTTCGCCTTCGATTTCGACTTAGCTGCCATAGAATGAATTAAATAATATCCCAAAAGCTTTCATATGGCATATGTTACATCACTGTTGAGCATTTGGTCCAAAATGTCGCATGGTCCTTTGCTCAGGAAAGTTTTGATTTTCTAATATGCAACCACAAAATTAGAAGCTTTGTCTCTGTGGGGGTTACTCTGACGCGCGACGTTCGTGCCAATTCAGAAACACGAAGATTACCGAATCCTTATTGGTTTAACAGTATGTGTAATCACTGACCTGCGGCGCGTGCTCGACGGGCAGGCCGAGCTTGCGCAGGTCGCTGCCGAACTCCTTTACGCCCTGGTAGTCACCCTGGATGGCGTATGCCGCGAACTGCGACAGCTTGTTGGTGATGCGCTCCGCCTTCGTAACCTGACCCGGCCTGCGGGACGGAACACACAAGTCGCTGTGCTACTGTCACTGTTCACATGTATCTGCATGCGACCAACAATCCGTTAGGATCTATGATTGCAGCATGTTGCTATTTCCGGAACTCTTAGTTGTTTTCTCCTTGCAAAGTTTGTCTTTTGAATGTTCTATTCCTTATAAGATATTTCAATTAAACGAACCTGACGCCAGGGCGCTCCTTATAGAAAACGTACTGCAGCTTGACAGTGAAGATCTTGCCAAACTGATCGAACTGCTGCGCGCCGATGTCGGACACGGAGTAGCAAGCCTGTAGCGGTAGCTCCTGGAAGGGCTCCTTGTCGCCCGCCGAGTTCAGCAGCTGCACCACCGGGTTGTCGCCCGCCAGCGCCACGCGCACCCAGATTTTCTTCCAGAACCTGCGCGCACACCCGCCAACTCGTATCGTCAACACTTACACTAGTAACTACTGTACTGTTTAGAGATTGAAGACGTTTCTATACAACGTTAGACGTTTCTACGCAATTACGATGTAATTTTGTATTTTATTTGAAGCACAGAGATACACATTTTTGTGAAATCATTTTACAATTGGCACTTATTAACATGATAGCAAGCTTGAAGAGGAAGGTTTAGAACTTTCCCTTAATAAATCTAAAATATATATTTCATATCAGAGGTCGAAAAAGCAACAAAAGAGATCTTAAAATTAATGAGCATTTAATTAGTACCTACAGTTGAAAATTTTAAGTAGATACCTACGTATTTAGGCATGTTGCATGATCGATCCTTATTGTGGGGTAAGCATGTTGAAGTAGCTGAGAAGGTCTTTAAATTCTTTTTTTTTAAGTCTTAGCGTTTTCTAAATCGTTTAGGTATCAGTGGCGCAGCGTGGAATTATGAGAGAAGTCAGCCGGAGCAAAAACATAAACTTGTTATGAAGTTATGATGTCACTTTGGACCTTCATCGTGGTCTCGAAAAGCTACTTCTTGTTTACCTAACAAAATAACGGTGTAAGTACGCCGCCTCGAACCGAAGCTAAGCTTTTTTTTTTCCGTGTGGAAAATCTTCATGGATGTCCTCCGCCCTGGGGCGGACGGAGGGGTCTGTCAGACTCTTACTGACTAAAAACCACCCTGGTGTTCTAACTCACACCTACGCCGGAGGTCGCGGGAACGTAAAAATCTTCCGCAACCCCCGACTGGTGCCGGCCCGCAGCAGCGGTGAGCTGAGGTGTTTGAGTCCCCCCGCGACGTCTAAGAGGGGCGCGCGTGGAACACTACGCGCCGCCACCTCGGGTCCTGATAAGATATTGGTCGTCCTGTGGGGACGACGACAGACGTCTCCGAGTCCGTCACCCCTGGATCCATTAAGGGGGGCTGGAAGAGGGCGTTATCCGCCCTCCGACGCCCGGTGCGCCTGCTGCGGGCCGGTTCAGTGGACGAGATCTCCCTCTCCCTTTCTGCAGCCTCCTTCTGCGAGACGACTGTCTCGCAGTAGGAAACCACCGCGTCCCAGGACTCCTCGCTGCCGACCATCGCATTCACTATGACCGACAGCGACAAGTCACTGCCCACTTCTGAGATGAGGGCAAACCTAACCTAACCTAACTTAACATTTCAGTACTGAATATCCCTGGGACAGATTTTGATCCTTTTGATTTTGACGCCTTGGCCTGAGTAAAGGGAGGAGAAATGTCTTCAAAACTAAATTGGTGTTATCAGTGGCGGTAGTGGGACCAGCACCCATTATACGCTTACCCAAAAACCTTTAGGAAAAAAAAAATACTCGAAACACGCCTACAATCGCCTCAACGATGTATGCTCACTGTTGTATGGACCCTGCAGATTGCTTGCTTACGTGCCCTTATATTAATATAACTTATAAAATAAAATATCTGAGGATTATAATAGATGAAACCCTATCTTTTAAACAGCACATAGAAGCTTTAAATAATAGAATGCGTAAGCTAATATTCGTTTTCAAAAAGCTACTAGCAAAAATTAATTATGCGAGTTTACTTTGCTCTCTCTCAGTCAATTTTGACTTACTGCGTTACCTCTTGGGGTGGAGCAGGTGAAAGTTTGCTACTACCTATCGAGAGAGCTCAAAGAGCGATTCTTAAGGTTTGTACTTGCCGCCCTTTCCTTTTTCCCACTAACGTACTGAATCCTGTGAAGTACTAACTGCTCGACAGTTATTTATAATGAGCATTGTATTAAAACAACAGTGCTGTAGGGGCACAGCACTGAATTTACTAAAAAAGAGACGGAAAAACATAGTTTGCCCTAAAAAAAGTACAAAATATGATTTCGCAGCCAAAATTTTTGTCTTTCTATGACCATTACTTTATAACAGACTAAATGCGAGAGCCAAAGAACTCTGAAAGAAGCTCTTCAAAGTATGTCCTATGAAGATACAGAGAAATTATTATTAGTTCATTAGTTGTACTTAAATAAAAATTGTATTTGTACTAATTAAGTTTAGCTAAATTAGGATAGGAAAGTACTAAGATTTTAGCAAGTAGGATTTATTGCATATTTATTCTTTGTGTATTTACACCTTTTTACATACCTATTAGATGACTACATTTTTTAAATTAAATAAGTGATTATTTAGAAATACTATGCCTTGCTTCGCCTGAAACACAGGATGACCTAGTTCAGGCACATAAAACAACTGAATTTTTCGTAGATTTAAGCAAATTTGTATTTAGTGTTTTACCTTTTTACCTCAATAAACTTTTGTTTATTTATTATTTTATTTAATCCCTGGTAACAATTTATTCATTTCAAATCTTACAGCTACTAAGCATCGTTTAAGTCGCAAACTCTATTGTATTGTACTGGCCTCTGTCCGGTGATTTTCTTTTTGTTCGGCTGCCTCAGATGCATCTCCCAGCCAGGCCCCGTGTACTTGGTGCGAGGGAAGTCCTCCAGCGGCTGCGACACGTCGTCGTCGAACAACGGCGTGGGCGGGCTCTCGCCGCCGCTACCCGCGTCTTCGTCTCCCCGCTCTGACACCACACACTATTATTAGTATGACCGAGGCCGAGCAAGTGAATGTTTACGGTTGGGTTGCTCTAACAGAGATTCATACCGAACTGAGGCTCGACGCGCGGCTGCTCGAAGCCGCTCTTGTCGAAGGGGTTGAGGCGCGGCGAGTCGGGCAGCGCGTGCGGTCGTGGCGGCGGCGCCAGCACCGGCACGGCCGCCTCCTCGCCGCTTGTCTCGCTGTCTATCGGTCTAGTCAACCGGTCAATAAAGGAGTTACATATTGCACAATTTATTTACTTATTTGCAAAATACGAATCAAATAAGTTGACAAATATACATCGTTTTCCAGCATATTCTGCCAGGCATCTGGTGTGCAAATCTTAATTATAGCACTTAAACAGAAAAATTTGCAAAGACACAAAAATAATTACAAACACAAGTGTAAAAAAAATGTAAGTATAAAAATCAAAAACTAACATCAATAATGAACTAAAAAATAAACTGAATCTAAAATTTTTATAAAATGTTAAAATTAAATGTAGAAATGTTGCGAAAATATTGTATAGGTTAGCTAGCTTTTGTTCTTATTTTTTTTTATATATACCTACTTTTTAGTTAGTTAGTTAGTAAGTTAACATTTAATTCTTTAATGTGTGGCGGAATGTGATTGACCCCGGTGTACTACCTCCTTCGCGAAATCATAACAGCGAAACCGCAGTAGTTCAATTGAACTGACTCACGTCATTTTCCGCTAATCGCGGCGGAAGTGTGCTACCGGTGCGAACATAGGTAAGAATTGGCCCCATCCTCATGCAGAACACACTTTTATGCATCAGTGCTGGATTGGACTTTCTTACACATCCATTAAAATCCTGTCGATTTCGGGTATTAGTCGGATTCGATAGATTCTTGAAAAGCTTTGGGTTTATTTTAACGAAGCCTACAACCTCTTATATGTATAACGGGAGTGTCAATATTTTATATATTATTTGCTTCCACAAGTACTGTAACGTAGCATGGGGGGGGGGAGCCATGACCGCGGGCTGCACATGAAAAGGGGTGGCAAGCGCCGCTAAGGGCTCCTTAAAATACGCCTTTGTGATATTGGGCGTCGACGAACTTAACCAGATCAAACTCCACAAGACATTAATAGAGAAGAGTTCAAACTTGACGGTAGGTACGTCTACGGGCTTTGGTAGCTGCAATAGACCCAGACTATAAAAAAAAGCTCATTAAGTCTTGCTCACTGGGTTTATTAAAATATATTATTGAGTGGCTTAACCAAACATTGTCATAATGTTGAGAATATTCTTAACAGCTGCTATTAGTAATGCCAGTTGTGAGAGGAGCTTCTCTAAGCTTGTTATCATCCTACTGGCACCTAACAGCTGCTATTAGTAATGCCAGTTGTGAGAGGAGCTTCTCTAAGCTTGTTATCATCCTACTGGCACCTAACAGCTGCTATTAGTAATGCCAGTTGTGAGAGGAGCTTCTCTAAGCTTGTTATCATCCTACTGGCACCTAACAGCTGCTATTAGTAATGCCAGTTGTGAGAGGAGCTTCTCTAAGCTTGTTATCATCCTACTGGCACCTAACAGCTGCTATTAGTAATGCCAGTTGTGAGAGGAGCTTCTCTAAGCTTGTTATCATCCTACTGGCACCTAACAGCTGCTATTAGTAATGCCAGTTGTGAGAGGAGCTTCTCTAAGCTTGTTATCATCCTACTGGCACCTAACAGCTGCTATTAGTAATGCCAGTTGTGAGAGGAGCTTCTCTAAACTTGTTATCATCCTACTGGCACCTAACAGCTGCTATTAGTAATGCCAGTTGTGAGAGGAGCTTCTCTAAGCTTGTTATCATCCTACTGGCACCTAACAGCTGCTATTAGTAATGCCAGTTGTGAGAGGAGCTTCTCTAAACTTGTTATCATCCTACTGGCGACTGGCACCTAACTGCTATCGACTATGTCCACGTTGAGACTGTCTAATTTAGCTACATTGGCAATCAAACATGACGTGCATTTATTGACATTGTTAAATTGCAAAGATTTGCTAGAAGAACACGAAGAGTACATTTTTAAATAATTAAAGAATTTAAATGTAAGTAAGTATTTGACTTTTTACCAAGTTTCTTGACTAATGATGAAAATAGGGGGCAGAGAATTTCCAGTCAGCTCCTGGCGGCGCAAACCCAAGCTACGCCACTGTATCGGTATGCAGCGAGTACCACAGGTACGCGACCTAGGGGTGATTTTCACTCCAGACCTTACTTTTCGTGAACATAATATAATTAAGATCTGCAAGAAGGCTTACAGCAACTTATGATTTGTACTGAGGCAGTCGCAGGGGTTCACCAATATTGCCACACTTAAGGTGCTGTATGACGCTCTAGTCAGAAGTCATATTGAACATAGTGTAGTAATTTGGGCTCCACATGAAGCGAAATAAACTGTCATTTTGAAGCGCGTCCAAAATAAAATCACAAGACACTTGTATTTTAAACTGGACGGAATTTATCCATTCTACTCATTGATCTACCTACGGTATTTGTACTGGATATGATGGGGTATAATGAGCTCAGGGTGCGTCGCGAATTTACTCTCGCCGCGTATGTAGTTAAGCTACTGCGTGGTGTAGCACATAATCCGGGAGTGCAGAGTCATGTGAAGCTGTGCGTGCCGGACCGATATTTTTGCTCGTGACTGTACATAATAGAGAGTATTCTACTCTATTCTATTCTAATATGTCCGTTGTTATAGTCCCAATATTACGGCATAGGAACTATTATGATGAAACGCACTCTATAAGAACTTCCCGATTTTGACGTTCCATCGTATCCATAATCATCCGGTAACCATAATAAGCTACACATAATATGGGAAAAATAAACTAAGAACAAATAATTTTCGATCAAGTGAATTTGAATGAAAAGGAATATGCAGGTTTTTTTTATAATTAATTTTATTTTCTTTCAACTACATAGTAATGTTATCATTAATCACTACAAGACCGATCACAAAGGACGTATTTTTTGCTTAGAACCAAAACAGTGCCGTAAAGTTATATGACATTGTTGCACTGTTTTTCATTAATGCATTGTTTTTAGGGTTCCATATCCATAGGGTAAAATGGGACCCTATTACTAAGGCTCGTCTGTCCGTCCGTCCGTCAGTCCGTCAGTCCGTCAGAGCGTCTGTCCGTCTGTCCGTCCGTCCGTCCGTCTGTCCATATGGCCGTCTGCCTGTCCGTCCGTCGATCCACCCGTCCGCCCGTCCATCAGTCCGTTCGTCCGTCAATCTGTCTGTCTGTCTTTCCATTTTTTTAAACTTTTCTTGCTAAATATGAAGTATCAAATTTTTCGACCAACATAACCCTCGTGCATTAATAACTCACTTGGTGCTCGGTGCTACAATCTACTATTATTGACACGCCTACAGGTTAGGTTAGGCCAATAAAAGAAATAACAGTCCATTATGAGTATTGATTGATAAGGTGTTCGATCTTCGCAAATGTCAATAAAAACATTTGTGCAGATCGAACACCTTATCAATACTTTTAATGAAGGGCTTTTTTTTTGACAATGCATCTGACATTAGTGGCGGGTCCAAAGGCACATAAGGTAGCAATCTTTTTAACCCCCGACGGAAAAAGAAGGGTGTGTATCTGTGTGTCTGTCTGCGCCATCGTAGCTGCCAAATGGATGAACCGATTTTTTTTTTTTGGTTTTGTTTGAAAGGTGCCTTGATCGAGATTTAATATTGTGTATCTCATATTGTAGAATTGTTAAAAAGCAACCAATACATCTTACTTTGTGAGCTAATACTCTATAACAATGGTTAACAACGTAGAAGCTATAGTAACCGATATTGATGAGCTGAGTGTGGCTAATTTTTATGAATACCTGCCAGACCAGTGTTCTAACATTATAAGGGATCCTACTGATCAACTAAAAATAATACATATAAATATTCGCAGCGTTAATAAGAATTTCGATCAGTTCTTATCAGCTTTAACCACTGTGAAATTTCAATTTGACGTAGTCATTCTTACCGAATGCTGGTTAAAAGGCACCGGACATGTTCCAACGATGGATGGTTATACTTCGTACGCTTCCGTTAACAATCCAATCCAAAACGATGGAGTTATCATTTATACTAAGTCCGATATCCCGTGCGATGTTTCTGAGCCGATTTTTCTAGATGCTAACTGTTTGGTGTGTAGCATTGGGGATACTTCCATTGTCGCTATTTATAGATCACCATTTTACAATGATCTCAGCCGTTTCTATGATAGCCTTTTTTTTTTTTTTGTGTGTGGGTTATCATCCAAAGACTTCTCCCGCTCTGGGCGGAGCGGAAGGGCGTGTCAGACTTTTACTGACTAAAACCCACCCGTGTTCCTTCATTTGCCTGTTGCCAAGGTTCCGGTATCCCTTTCGGACTTTCCCGCAACCCTGGCTTCTATGATAGCCTGGAAAGCCTAGTGAATACTATTGAATTGCAAAAGAATATCGCTATTATTGGAGATTTAAACATCGACATAAAAAACAATAGTGCAGACAAAAATGTTGGTGATTTCCTTAACCTGACAGCTTCCCTTGGATTTCTACCTGGACATCTTCACCCCACAAGGAAAGAAAACTGTCTAGATCATGTGTTGTTGAAAATAACTGTGTCAGCGACAACGATGGATTAAACACTCATGTCACTGATCATCTACCAATAGTTTTATGCCTTGGTCATAAAGCTAGCTCTAGAAACAACAAACTAAAAAGCTTGCTTAAACTTGATTACAGCACGATAAAATATGAGCTCGATAATTGTAGCTTCACAAAGGTCACAGATGAAACCGATGTTAACGAAGCTACCGATTGCTTTGTCGCTATAATTCAAACTGTCATAAACAAAAATACAGAGACTTTAAAAAAAAACGAAAAGTGTACTAAAGCCATGGATCACCCCCGGTCTACTACGGAGCATCCGAAATCGCGATAACATGCATCGGAAATTAAACAAAAATCCTGGAAATGATATACTTGTTGTGACATACAAGAGATACCGCAACTTTTGTAACACCTTGCTTCGGAAACTTAAGCGAGCGTACGAAACCAACGAATTTACTAAAGCAAAGAGCCTGACTAATGAGACTTATTAATGCAATAGCTGGCAGAAAGAATAACTCTCAAACTCCAGTTGAGCTTCTTGGAGTGGCTGTAAACGACAAAAAATCTGCAAACTGTGTCAATCAGTATTTTGTAAATATTGGCAAAAACCTTGCTTCAAAAATATGCATTAACAACGATACACCCCTTAAAATATTTTACCAGTCAAATAAATCGCTATGTAACTCGATGGGTATTATTCCAGTCAGCGTAGAGCGAATCGAAACCGTAATTATGTCACTGAGGGACGATTGCGCCACTGGCTGGAATAATATACCATCAATAGTAGATTCTATCATAAGGGAGCAAAATAATATTTTATGGCGAGGGCGCTTTTTTTAATCCAGAGCGAAGCGAGGGATTCTCGAGTAGAGTCCCGAGCGTAGCGAGGGATTCTTTAGTAGAATCCTGAACGTAGCGAGGGATTCAAGTACGTCGCCCGAGCCAAAAATATATTTTGCACCCGAGAGATACACTCTACTTTTCATCACCCACTATGAGAAAATAAAAGGCGCATCATATTTTAACCACGCTTGATCAAGACGGGTTGGCTATTACAAACTTATAATTATTTACTACAAGTTAAGGTTTCAATTCGAGCCAAAGCATAAAAAATCGATTCACAAAAAATTGATTTTTGAATTGATATTTTATTCTAAATACCCTTTTTAACTGTATTTGATTAATAACATCACGTCTGTAATCCCCGAAGAGTAAGGCAGAGGTGTACCTACCTAAAATACTCCCTCATTTTGCTAGTTATGTTTAAGTCCCGTGTAATAGGGGGCTACTCTATTGCCATCTAGCGGGCACAAATCCGGACTCCGGGCTGCTACTGAGAAATTCCAGATGGACAAACCCAATAACACTTTGCCCGACCCGAGAATCGCATCCAGGACGTCATGCACCGCTGTATCGCTTGTGACCACTAGACCAATTAGGAGATGGCGCTAGGCGGTGTGATTATCAAGTTTAAGTATGATTTTCTACTATTTAACACGCCATCGAGAGGCGCTAGGTTTTTTTTTATACCATCAATGGGGCAAACGAGATTCGGGTGACTGATGTTAAGCAATCCCCGCCGCCCGTAGACATCCACAACACCAGGGTTATTGCTTATGCGTTGCCACCCTTTTCCCAAATAAACGCTGCTTTATTAAGTTTTGCTGGCTCACATGTGATCGAACCGCTGTTTCAGACTTTATAGCTGTCTTGTTGCTAAATAGTATTATTCCAATGTAGTATAAGTACATACCTGATTATTCAACAACCGGACAAGTCTCGCTTGCAGGGCCCAGGGGTAAGGTTATATAGCATTGACATAATATGCCTTTGAACCCGCCTTGCGGATAGGCTACAAGTTAGACACCTCATCTTAATATCCATTTAACCGAATCGTAGAGCAAAATAGATTAATCTTTTATTAATAGCAATGGTAATCGGGTTTTGAAGATATAAGTCCGTAAAGAATAGCAATGGTCGTTAGAAATAGAACACAATAATCGCACAGTACCTACCTATACAACGAACGCGTAAACACAACGTGAGTTGGGAATTGCAATGAAAACTTTTTTTTTTCTTTGAGGTTGGTAAATCATCAAATGACTTCTCCCGCTCTGGGCGGAGCGGGAGGGTGTGTCAGACTTTTACTGACTAAAACCTACCCGTTCCTTCAGTTGCCTGTTGCCAAGGGTCCCGGTATCCCTTTCGGACTTTCCCGCAACTTTCGGACTTCCCTGCAATAAAACGTGATGTGACGCCAAAATCGGATGTGCAAGTAGGGATGGTGAATGGCGTCATGGCGATCTGAGATCGATAAATGATAATTGATTTTTTCTCGAATCTAAAACATTGAAAATCTAAATCATTTGAAAAGCAGAGTCATTTAGTGAATACTTATCTTTATTTTTCTCAGTTTCCTGATCTTTTAGACTCGTGAAACTTTTTTGTCTGTAAACTGTTGAATACAACAATCAATCAATCTGCCTAGCGTTTTCCCAACTACCTATATTGGGTCGGCTTCCAGTCTAACCGGATGCAGCTGAATACCAGTATTTTGCATGGAGCGACTGCCTATCTGACCCCCACAACCCAGTAACAGGGTAATACGATATCCCTTGGTAAGACTGGTTGTCAGACTTTCGGGCTTCTGACGACCCGTAACGATTATCAAAGATCCACGAATTACTGCCGAGACCAACGGCTTAACGTGCTTTCCGAGGCACGGAGGAGTTTCGGTTTCTAAAGATGGTCACCCATCTACGGACCAACCCCGGCAAGCGTAGCTTAACCTGAAGGATCGACCCGGTGCGGCTGTAGAATACAACAATTGCAAAAATAAAACATAAAATATGCTGCACATTGATTTCGACACCTAAGCAGGCGCCCAAAGTCCCACAGCAGGCGTAGCATGAGCACCGTTTTATCGACGGAAGAGTAGACAAAAATGACGTGCCGTGTAGACAGTACGACGGCAGCTAAGTAAAAAGAGTCAACTGCACTTTTAACGAAATTCACTCTTTTACATAATTCGACTCAGAATTCTTTGTTTTGTTTCAAACTGTCTTCACTTCCTTAGACAAATTTCAGTTTTCATTGTGATTTTGACAGTAAGGATAGAAAACTTTCTTCCGAAATAGTCTACATATTAAAAGACCTAGACAAAGATCGATTTATATGAAAGACAAAATGACAGATTGTGGAAGGATTTCTACGGTGCGATGTGAAAAATGAAGAAACTAAATGTCACTTTGTATAGAAAAAGCTATGTCTATTCTTCGTAGAAATAGAAAGCGCCATGCTACGCCTGCTGGTCATGTCATGTCCACGTATTGATTCCTATTTATTAAATACTAGCTTCCGCCCGCGGCTTAGCCCGCACGCTATGACGATAAAGAGTAGCCTATGTCCTTCCCCAGGGAACCATCTATCTCCTTGCCAAATGTCGAAATCTGTTCAGTGGCTTAGGCGTGAAAAGGTAACATACGAACAGACAGACTGACCGAGTTACTTTCGAATTTATAATATAAGTATGGAAGTATGGATGATTATATCAAATTGTTCCTTGAATTCTTTAAGCTTCTAACTTTTGAAGGGGGTTGCGCTAAGGTAGCCCGCGACATTCCAATTTCTTTACGTTCTTTCCAAGTTGCAGATCAGTGTCAGGTGGTATGTTGATTAAAATATGATTCGCGACCGTAACAAATATGGATTTACAGAATTATAATCATTAGAATCAGGAATACAACTCCATACGTTAGAATAATCCTCAAATATAATGATTTCATGAAATAGTCATTCAATAGGATGACATGAACTTAGAGAGTTAGAGTTGTTTTGATGATTTTATGATTATAATTCTAAAATAAATATTTTATACGGCTGCGAATCATAACCCTTCCACCGACGACTTTCGTACCACGGCAGTTCAACTATGGTCCAACTTTTTTGCGATCATGTGTCTATGCGCCCTATCTCTTTCATTCTTGTGGTTTAGTGAGCACGAAAGAAAGAGCTAACAATAAAACATGCCATGCTACCAATATTGCACAGCAGCAAAATGAAAGCTTGGCACAAAGAAATTATTGCAAAGAAAATGGCGACAAAATGGCGAAAAATGGCAGAAATCCGCAAATTTTGAGAATTTATGTTTTTATATTTAACTAGCGGTGCCCTGCGGTTTCAGCCGCGTAGGTCTCGATCCCGTGGGAATAATAAGGATAACATATATCCTATTTTACGACATAGGATATGTTTTACATATTACATATGGCACACGGGTAGACCATGACTTGGAATAGGTTCCAGGTCATGGTCTACCCGTGTGCCCATCCACTCCTCTCTAGAGTAGAGAACGTCGCGGCGGCGCGGCGCCGGTGTCCAACGGTTCGCGTATTGCATTTTTATAATCGTGATAACTTCGAAATAAAATGTCCGATTCGAATGAATTAAAAAGTATTTTATTGCTATATAACTCAGACCAACAAAAAAAGAAAGACGGAGCACTCCTAACATCAAAAGTGAAGCCACCTTTTTATCTATGTGTGTGTATAAAGGGTTGCCATTTGTGTTAAAGTTTTTCCCTATAATTTGGGGAATAATACTGTATGGGTAGGATAATATTGCACGAGTAAGATCTTGTTGAGTATGTTATTATCAGTGATCGGAGTAGGTAGATTGATTTTTGGTACTTGTATCATAAATGCACACAGAAAGAATAACATGGATAAGCCATTTTTCCGGAAAGTAATTCCGGTATTTCCGGATTCAATTAAATATTGTTAATGTTGGTAGTGATATTATTACTACTCAATTCAAAATTTAAAGGAAGGTATCAAAACTAAATTAATTCATTATTTATCTGTTGAATAATAAAAACAATCGAATTCCGATCGAAGCTTTAATATTTATTTTTTATTTTTAGCCTTTTATGCCTAGAACTTTTTATAAATTGTTCCACTTAAATTTAAATATTTTCATAGTGGTCACCGTAATTTACATTAAGGGTAGAATAAATGACGGGGCCCCATAGAGGGCCAATGCCTGCTGGGGTCGTGAGACTGTTCTAAGGATGCACCACGACTCTGAAACGTAAAGGGCATACGAAGGAACAGGTTGATACGAAGTAAACGAGTGAGCTACCTGGCATGTCGTCGGCGGGCGTACGCATTGTTCTGATAACCGGTTATTGTACCACACATGATCCTTTGTTCTGATTGGTCGTTGGGTTTTGTCAAATCGTGACTGTGTGTCGTTAAAAAAAATATGAAGAATATAATATTGCTCATTTTATTACAATTCCTACCTTTTCTTTTTTTTGAGGATGGCAAATCATCAAATGACTCCTTCCACTCTGGCAGAATACAATTCCTACATAAGTTCCGGTTTTTTTTAATAATCCACCAATTCCGGAGGAATGTCCATATTAATATATACGTTTCGGATCAATGGCCCCAGTTCAATCTACCTACTCCGATCACTGGTATAATAATACCTCAATTGTTAAGAAGGACTTCTATTTCGAAACAAAAACAAAAATTTTTACGTCGCTATTTCTTGTAGCTACTATTAATTTACTTTTAGATTCAGTATTACTTGGAAATCTAAAATATAAATACATAAAACAACAAAAGAGGAATATAATTACTCGAAATAAGAAATCATAATTTAAATTGGTTTAATCGAATGGGAAAATTTGAAATCACATTATGGCAACCCTTCCACCTTATGTCATTGCTTTCATTCATACATTCGTTGAGGTTTTTTGTCCCAAGTAACCTAAAATTCGAAGTTATTTAAATAAAAAACCGGGCAAGTGCATGTCGAACCACGCACAATGAAGGGTTCCGTAGTTGGGATGAATTTATCCAACAAACTTAACATTGTAGTTGAAAAACTTGTTCTCCGATACAAAATGTATGGGAGAACATGTTTTTGCAACTGCAAATTTAAGTTGATCAATTATTACTCGGTGACTTGTGGAGCCTACGTAGCGGTGATAGTTTTCCTTTTAATTTTGTTATATATACTACTGCCGTGAATTTTTTCACATTTCCAAACCAAACCATTTAGCTGGCAGAGGGGGGGGGGACACTTGGCTTTAGCAAAAATGTGCACTTTAAAGCTTAATATTCCGCAAACGGATTCCTGAATCCAAAAATAGTTTTCACAAACTCTCATTATTTTTAAGCGACCTTTCCAACGACACCCCACACCAGGGGATCGACGAGAAAAAAAAAACAATCCGCACTTTAAAGGTAGGGGAGGTAATCTAAAAAAAATTTTTTTTTTTTTACCACTTAGTCTGCGTGATTTATATGTATATCCATACCAAATTACAGCTTTCTAGTACCAAAGGTCTTTGAGCTAAGCCTCGGACAGACGGACAGACGGACATGGCGAAACAATAAGGGTTCTTTGTTGACTACGGAACCATAAAAACTTATTTTTCAAAAAATTAAACTGACGAAAAAAGAACTGAAAATCGAAAAATAAATAACTTTAATTTCGGAAGTCGGTCAATTTTCGTTTTTTGCCACCGACTTCCGAAATTAAAGTTATTTATTTTTCGCTTTTCAGTTCTTTTTTCTTCGGTTTAATTTTTTGTAAAATAGTTTTTTATTTTTCCCTCTCAGACCAACCAAAATAGAAAGACGGATCACTACGTACATCAAACGTGTAGCCACAAAACTATGCTCCTGCAAGTAAACACACAGGCTCACGCACACACCTACATAAAAACTATGCTCATCGCTCCTAGTACGTCACGAGTCGTCGTCTAGTAAACTTCAATAAAAAAAATTGAATTATGCCTTCTTGTGTAGTGAAAACTTGTAAAAACAATAGCAAATCACATAAAAAGTCTCACGGAATCACTTTTCACATGTAAGTACTTCAAATAACATCGTTTCTTAATTTAGTAAACTATGAATTTTAGGTTACTTGGATAAACAACCTGAACGAATGAACGAACGAAAACAGTGACATTTAAAGTGCGAGGGTTGCCATACTTGCCATAATACGATTTGAAATTTCCCCGTTCGATATTTTTTAGTTCGAGTAATTATATGCCTGTTTTTTTATGTATTTAATATTTTAGATTTCCAAGTAATATTGAAAATAAAAGTAAATGGATAGTAGCTATAAGAAATAGTCGGAATGATCCAGAATGGCTTCCATCGAAAACCAGCGTGGTTTGTTCCGATCATTTTGATAATAATGACCTTTATTCAACTAATCGTGGACTTCGCCGTGTGATCAAAACCGGATATCCTAAAAAGATACATACAATTTAAAAAACAAAAATGAGATTTTATCAAAACAGTAATTAAACACGAGACTGTATTTTTTATTTTATTTTAGTTCGTTTCTCAGCTTAGACTAGCTAATTTAAATACTACTGTCCCAAATTTTATTTTTTCCCAAATTGCGGACGCTTTTTACGTTCTTTCTATAGTCAGTGATTTTGTTATCGTGGTCTTCTTGAATTTAATAAAGTTGATTGTAAATATAATTAAGTACCTATTTTATTTCAAAACAATTTACTTAATGACACATACCCACGACGATGTTATGATTTACGTTTCAACAACCTTATAACTTAATTTTTCTATAATTTACAAACCAATTTTTTTTTACATTCTATTGATAATTAATGGATAGTTCTAAGTGAAAGAGCGGAGCTTCCTAACACAAGCAATTCTTGATTAAAAGGTAATCTCCAAATCATGTATGTAAATGCACTTTGTACTTAATTGTTATTTTATTTTGCGATGTAAAAAAAATGGTTTTGTTTCGGAATCCTTCCTAAAGATTGAGGTACAATACCATACTCAACAATATCTTACTCGTACAATATTATCCTACCCAAAATATTATTCCCCAAATTATAGGGAAAAACTTTACCAAATGACAACCCTTTTTACACAAACATAGATAAAAAGGTGGCGTCATTTTTGATGTTCGTAATGCTCTGTCTTTCTATTTTGGTTGGTCTGAGTTTTCCCTTTTGAGTTACCATTTTCTCCTGGGTACTCCAGGGGGTTATTCCAGGTTAAAGACCTGGAGTTGATGATGAGTGGTTGTGTCATCAGTACTATGTATGTATGTGTGCGAAATTTCAACAGAATCGGTTCACAGTTGAAAATTCAGTTGGTGAAAAATCAATCAACCCCATTTTTTCTACCTTTAGGGGTGGATTATGTTTCCAATTTTAAGTGGGACCAACTTCGAGGTATACCCTTCCCAATAAAAAAAGAATTTTTCAAATCGGACAACTCACTAAAAAGTTATGCGTGGTCATACATAAAAAAAAAAATATATATATATATATACGGGTCGACTTGAGAACCTCCTCCTTTTTTTTCGTCGGTTATAAAATGATGTTTCAAGTACGTAAAAGTGAAAAGTGAGACCGTGAGACTTTTTATGTGATTTGCTATTGTTTTTACAAGTTTTCACTACATGTTAACTAGACGACGACTCGTGACGTACTAGGAGCGATGAACATAATTTTAGTGTATGTGTGTGCGTGAGCCTGTGTGTTTACTTGCAGGAGCATATCAATCAATCAATCAATCAATCAAAATATTTTATTTCACATAAGCCTACATGGGCACTTATGAAACGTCAGAAGCTAGGTGCACGGTTCCAATTGGTCGTTTCCTATGGAGAAGAGCCGGCAAGAAACTCCATGGTTACTCTTTTAAAAGATAATTGGCTTTTACAATATTTTCGAATTACAGTGTTAATAGTTATGGGAGGACAGTGTAGGCCTTTCAAAAAGTTTCGGATAAAGTTCATAAAAAAAAACATATATAATTAAAAATAAAAGTCTACAGTTCACTAAGCCTACGACGTTCTCACATTCACAAGATAGAAAGAAATCTATATACGATAAATAAGATACTACAGATAAAAACCTATTGAAACCAAATGACATGATTGCCATTACAACTGTAACAAATCTGAATAATTAACATGTCCGCAAATGCCACTACTATAGAGTTGAAATTAAATAGTAGGTATATAATGTCAAATAATACTATGATTATTATTATGTCTGTCTGCGATGAATGTAAAAAAATAAAAAATAAACATGGTAATTTGGGAGCAGTTAATAGACTCTTGCAAAATTATGCCGTTAATGAGGTACCAGGGAAGCCACATGTGCAGAAGGAATTATTGCCAAACTTCCTTGTCTTCAACGTAGTCTTTAATCTTATAATAAATGCTTTTTTGATAAGGATACGTTTGATGTGGGTTTTGAACTTACCATCGCTAAGTTCTGTAACCGGCTTTGGCAACTTATTGTAAAAGCGGATACTGTTTATAAGAAACGACTTACTAGTTTTAGCTAATCTAAATTTGGGTATCACAATTTCATGTTTACTAGGTGTATTTATATTATGGAAGTCGCTTCTTTTTTTGAAAAGCCCTAAGTTTTTGCGAACATACAAAATACTTTCTAAGATATAGAGAGAAGGCAGAGTGAGTATATCAATTTCTTTGAATTTATTTCTAAGAGACTCACGAGGACTCATTTTATAGATCGCGCGAACTGCCCTCTTTTGCAAAATGAAAATTGAATCTACGTCAGCTGCCGATCCCCACAGCAGAACGCCATAAGACATAATACTGTGGAAATAAGCAAAGTATACTAACCTAGCTGTGGCTATATCAGACAACTGCCTTATTTTTCTTACTGCATATGCAGCTGAACTTAATCTGCCTGAAAGAGCTCTAATAATCTCTCATAGTTTTGTGCCATCACTTGATGTTCGGGGCGTTTTGTGGTTTCCTATTTTTGTTGGTCTGAGCTATATACAAGGATGTTAAAACTATTTATTTGAGAATTAATATTATGTTGATAAAACTCATTCGAAAATAATGCATTAATTTCGAACTTTCATTAGCATAAAAAAAGGAGTGAGTCAATCTTAAAAGATAGACCATATGCTGTCGCGGACTTTTTTTTAGAACTTTTAAAGAGGAACAATTCCATCATACATGATATTTACGTAACTTAAACCGTTTACGCAGTGCACACAACGGAAGCTCTCAAAAAGGAATATTTTTTCCCGTTTTTGCAACATTTTTCATTTATGCTCCACTCCTATTGGTCGTAGGTGATATTATATAGCCTATATCCTTCCCCGATAAATGAACTATCCAACACAAAAATAATTTTTCAATTAAGTAGTAAGTACAGACTAAAGATTACTCAAATCTATACCAATATTATAAAGCTGAAGAGTTTGTTTGTTTGTTTGTTTCAACGCACTAATTACGCTCTAAGTTAACATCTTGTTTTACCTTGTGGAACGCAAATAAATGAATATGAATATGAATATGAATTTCAGGAACTTACTGGATGGAATTGAAAAATTCTTTTTGCGTTGGATAGTCCAACAATAAAAAACTTTTTTACAAAAAATTAAACCAACGAAAAAAGAACTGAAAAGCGAAAAATAAATAACTTTAATTTCGGAAGTCGGTGTCTTCGCTTTTCAATTTTCGTTTTTTGAAACTGACTTCCGAAATTAAAGTTATTTATTTTTCGCTTTTCAGTTCTTTTTTCGTTGGTTTAATTTTTTGTAAAAAAGTTTTTTATTTTTCGCTTTTGAGTTACCATTCTCTCCAGGGTACTCCAGGGGGTTACTCCAGGTTAAAGATCTGGAGTTGATGATGAGTGGTTGTGTCATCAGAACTATGTATGTGTGCGAAATTTCAACAGAATCGGTTCACAGTTGAAAATTCATTTGGTGAAAAATCAATCAACCCCATTTTTTCTACCTTTAGGGGTGGATTATAGTTTCCAATTTTAAATGGGACCAACTTCGAGGTATACCCTTCCCAATAAAAAAAGAATTTTTCAAATCGGACTACTCATTAATAAAAAGTTATGCGTGGTCATACATAAAAAATAAAAAAATATACGTGTCGACTTGAGAACCTCCTCCTTTTTGTTTCGTCGGTTTAAAAAAAACAACAACCGAGCGCTGCATCCAGCGCTCGGTGTGGCAACACGTCGTGTTCTGGTTTGCAATTGGTGACGATGCCTCGTTGGGAGGTGAAACACGTGTCGATTTCTTACAGGGTTTTGTATGACTCTAGAAGAATAGTTAAGCGGAATAGGTTATTAAATATATCTACGTCTATTGTATTTTATAATGGTTTCCGCAAAGTCACGCCTTGGATAGTCCATTTATTGAGGAAGATTATAGGCTATATAACACTCAAGACAATCAAGACGCTTCTAACGATACCTCATTTATCAAATTGTGATGAGTCGTTTAGAAGATATGAGGGAACAGATGAACATACATACATACATACTTGCATACATACATACATACCGGTCAAAATCATAACCCTCCTTTTTGCTTCGCCGTAGTCGGGTAAAAAGTGGTAATATTTAATCTGTTGGAACCATTTGACCAGTGAGTCGGATTGGCACCATGAGGCCGAAAGGCCGGAAGTCAGTCAATTTTATAAACTAATGTTGACAGCTGTAAGTCGAAGGGATATTTAGATCAACATATAATAAATACTGACTGATACTGACCTGCAAATTACAAAATACGTAAGAAAATTTGAATTTCGCGAGCTACCTACCCTGGAAGTTCGCCATAAGCAAAATCTTATGGTCTACGTAGTCAAAGGCTTTTTTTTTAGACTATGGCATCTCGAAGTTGATTTCTGAAATCCTGACTTCTTAACCGGACTTTCCTGTGGCTGCCTAAGAACTACTCTCAAAGCCTCCAGCCAGGGGCATAAACTATTCTAAATTACGCGTCACTGACGGGAGAACAGCAAGACGGGACAGGCTGGATCAAAATATCATTATTATTATCAGGGGAATTTAAAGCTACGTGCTCAGCTGCGGCGCGAGCTGGCACTACTTCATCCGACAAGGTAGTCCAAGGCTTGGGTCATATCACAATATATACGGAACACACGGGTATTTTGCTGTTTATCTGAAGCATTTTTGTTCCTCAGAAAAAAATGTGACATATGAAAAAAAAAAAAAATTAACTTTGATTATTTCAAACATCTACGTATGCAACAAGATGTACATGTTCAAAAACTTTGGATGTCACGTGATCAACTTTAAACGTTAATATCTCGGTAACGTGACGATGTATGGGGTTTGTCTATGTCTATGTTATGGGTTTGGTTTCCGCACTTAGTCCTTAAGGTGGACCATTGTGCGTGGGCCATGGCGGCCGTTTGGGGGTTATTCCAACCAGCCCACCTCCCTCCAGAAGTTAGCTATGACTCCTGGTTTGTACAGAACCTCTGTGTAAGATCTGGGTGACCCGAGGGTTTCGGTTCTAGTCTGGGTGACGCCCGTGCATTCAAAGAGCACGTGCGCGACGGTTTCCTCGGCCTCCATGCACGCTCTGCATAGAGGACTGTCCGTTATGCCTATTGTGTGGAAGTGTTTGTTCAGCGAGCAGTGTCCTGTGATGGTCCCCGCCACCAGACGCAGGCTATTCCTGTCCAGGCATAACAAACGCCTAGTTAGCCTGCCATCCAGGGATGGCATAGCTTCCTTGGACTGCCTGCAGCCCAGTACCGAGGACCACCAGTTCTCCGCTTGGGTATGGGTGAACTCCTGGAGCCACCTGCGTATTTGATTGAACGGGATGGGTACGATGGGCTCGGGCCCGCAGACCGACGCGCTAGACGCTCTTCTAGCAAGCTCGTCTGCTGCGTCATTGCCCAGCGATCCACTGTGTCCCTTAATCCATTGTAGCGTCACTTTGTTGCAACCGGAAACCGTTATGATGATGATGTATGGGGTTTGGTTTGATTATGTTTTCTGTATGCCAAGCATGAAACCTATAAAAATCGATAGCTGATATCAATAGCTATCGATTTTTAAAGGTTTCATGCGTGGCCAGCACCACTTTGAAAAAAATCAATATGGCGCACAATAGGTAGTCCAGCCTCCATCAATCCCCTTTGAATAAATGACTTTTGAATTTGATTATTAGGATAAATGAACAAAAGTATTGGCCATGCCACAATGGCATCTAGCCAAAGAAAAAGAAGGACGCATAGCATATTTTTCAGAAAACCAATGATAATTTTAGAATAATTAATTTATGAGGTAACCTGATGAAGACAGAGAAGGTGTCGTCGGTAGAGTCCCTGGAGGCCTGGTGGTCTAGCCGCGGCGTGGCGGCCGGCGGCGGTGGTGCACCCATGCTCAGGAACGGGTCGAAGGCCTCCGCCTCGAACCCGCTCGCCGCCGCCTCTGCTCCGCCGTCCTCACCCCAAGCTCCTGCGACACATTCATAGTTATATAGTCATAGTCCAGGAAACAAAAAAACAAAGTCACAGATTTCACTTTTAAAAATCTTACCCGAGTTCAAATTATTCGCAGCAGTAGCATCGAACTTAGCAGAGAAGGCGTCAAACGCGTCCTGGCTGCTGGGGAAAGCATCGTGTAACATAGCCTCGGATTGCGCGCCACAACCAGGATCCGCGGAAGGCGACGGCCCACTCGTATCGAAGTCGTCTTCTGCTCCCATGTCGAACGGTTGTGAGACGTGCGAACCGTCATCGAAAGCTTCAGTCGGACCCGATGTGAACAGATCAGCCTGCGTTTCCCCCATTCTACTCATGGGCGTCGAATCAAAAATATTTTCTTTAACTTTATTGAACCCGTCATTGCTGCCGCCCATAACTACGTCATCCGATTTCATGTCAAATATATTGACAGCAGTGTCAGAAAACTGAGCTTTTGCGTCCACTGGTTTGATTGCATTCTCAAACGGATTTAGCTCTACGTCTAGACCGGCAGGCTGAGCTGTGAACTCATCTCTCATAACGTCCGCAAATGGAGAGGTGTTAGTTGGCGCAGAGGCAACCTCTGTCTGTGGCTCCGAGCAATCCATGGGCGCCACCGTATCTGTAATCGAGTCCATTGCCGAAGGAAACATACTGTCAGCCGCCACGCTCACAGAACTTGGCTCTTCTGACTGGAAGCTGGTTTGTGCAGTTACCGCAATCGGCGTCGGGATTTCTCCTAAGGATTGTGGATTGTCATGGTTTGCTTCAGTGGAAATGTCATCTACTATGTCGTCACTCAAGAAATCGATTTGTTTTTCCTCTTTTCTTGGTGCCGAATATAAGCTCATAATAGCCTCCTTAGTAGGCTTGATAGGGGTGGGCACGGGCGCATCAAATAGATTGATGTCGTCGGCGTGCTGCTCGGGCCGCGCGGTGGAGGGCGGCACGGCGGATGGGCGCGGTGGCTGCGGGCGAGGCGGCGGCGGCCGGCCGGCTGGCGGGGGCCGTGCGGGCGGCGGCCGCGTCGGCTTGTTGCGGTTGATGTCGAAGCTTTCACTGGGTGGCTCTTCGGCTGGCTCGGGCTCCGGCGTGGGGCTGGGCGAGTGGATATCACGCACCGAGACTGGGCTCGGAGTGCGTGTTGGTGGGATACGGTCCAGGAGGTGGGAGCTGGTAAATTCCATTTGACCGGTTACACTCAAGATCAAATTTTGAGTTTCGGGTGGCAAAGGTCTGGCTGGCAGCTGAGGACCCTGCGCTTCCTCCTCGTTCATAAATGAGTGATCGATCGTGGTAGAGACTAAATCAAGTTCGGTTGGCTTGGTTATTCGGTCGTGGTCCACCGGGCTACTTTTGAAAATATCCAGCGGGCAAGACTTGTTTTCAGAAAACTCTTCATAGTGTTTCGCCCCTATCCCAGTTGGTTCTGCACCACCAAATATATCCACGGGTACAGTATCTCCGGCTGCAGGTTCGTACCCACCGCCGAAGTCTGAAAAAGGATTGCTAGTGGCGAAAGGATTATCACCAATGAAGGCCTGCGGTTCCGCTTCTGCCATCATAAACGGATTGAGAACATCCTCAGTTACTGGCACCATTGGCTCATTCATACTTAGGAATGGATTGTACGCCATTGTGATTGCTTTTATTAATTTAAAAACTCTGATTCCAATAACTTTAATTCAGTTTTTCCCGGATTTAGATCACCCGCAAAGGATGTATCAAATGGATCGAAATCTGCCTCTGGCAATCGGTTAGCGTTTGAGGGTTCCGGAGTCAATGCTTTCCTTTGAAATATATCGTCAGAAGGATCCAGTAAGTCGTGTTTGTTTTCTTCTGAGTTATCAGTTTCTTCACAAGAAAACTCTTTAGCTAACAGTTTCAGTTCAGTTTTGCAAGGTGCGATATTGCTCGCAAACGACGTATCAAAAGGATCAGGTACCTTCGAAGATAGCTGTGGCTCTGATGGTGTTAGTACTTTAGCCTTTATTTCAGTTTGAGCACTGTGCAATAAATCAGTAGTTTTCACATTCACTTTATTGTTACTCGTTTGTGAATATTCTGAATGTCTTCTCTTATTTTGGTAGTTAACTTTCGGAGTCAACTCTTCGTCAGATCGCGTGCGAGTTAAAGTATCTGGTACGCTATCGGCGGCTTCTGCTTCTTCACAAGCGTCTTCAGTGATTGAAAGTTCTCGTGAATAGTAAGGTGTGACTGGTTTAGTTGACTTAACCTTTGCGTCCAAACCAAGAGATTCGTCTGCCTCAACGTTGAAAATAACACTCTTGCTAACAGTAAGGTTTTCAGGACGTGATGCCCGTCGCTCTGTTTTCTTGGGTTCGTCTGATCTGGGATCAAAATCTGGATCACTTGGTACTCTGTATATTGGAGAAGAATTGGAAGTTATTAATTCTTGTTCCAATAGTTTCAATTCTACTTTACCAGGCGCTACAATCCTATCAACAATTGTAGTGTCAAACGGATCTATCTCACAATTATTTACATCCACTGGGTCCAAAGGCGAGTCGCCTAATTGAGTTAAATCTGTGGTACTTCCACTCAGTAAATCACGGACCGCTTGAGTATCCTCCTTGACGATTATATCATCAGAAGTTATGGATTCTCGTACACCTGAAGGATCAGTTAAATGAATACGAACTGAAGATTTACGCCTATTGTTTAATCTTCCGCGTACTTCTTCAGACCGAGGATCAAAATCGTCGTCGTCTTCTAGAATTACTGTGTCTTTATTTGCCTGAAACTTTGTACCGGGTACCACAGCATCCGCAAAACTTGTATCAAACGGATCGTCTTGATCTAAATAAGGACTTACGACATCAATCTGATCTTCAATAATGCCTTCTGCGAATACAAATTCATTTTTATCAGCTTCAAAAGCTGACCACGATTCTTGTAAAACAGGTTCCGCCTTTATTTCAGTTTGTCCTAATTTCGTAACTTCTGCGCTAACCTCAAGTGATTTTGCAGCAAGTAGTGTAAACTCATCAAATTCTTCATCTACTGACTGGTGGTCAGTGAAAAAAGGATCTTTCGTGGGTTCTGCATGGTCAGAACTCTTTTTTTGCCGAATCAACGATGTGTGAAGAGATACACTTAAGTCTATAGGTGTCGTTATGGGAATATCTGTATCAAGGTCCAATATACTCTTCTCAATGGGTTCACTCGCAACATTCGATTCGATTAGTCGTTCGTCGTATCTGTCAATGCTTTCCAATAATAAATCACCGGGAATTACTCGTTTGGAGCGCTTACTGGTAACCGTTACATTATCTATTCTACCAGTAAGAACACCAACTGCTAATCCGATGTCTAATGCCTTTTTCCCTTTAGAAGTTTTGACGTCTTTACCTTGTATTAATGCATCAACATGGGAAGTATCAAATATATCATCGTCTTGAAATTCTTCCGGTGAGTCAGGGACATACCCAAGCTTCACTTCCCCCCGCTCGACGGCGTCCACATAGGAGGTATCGAAGATGTCGTCTTGGTCGTCTTCCTCGGATTCGTCGTCTGTTACGCCGTATTCGCTTTTATCAGCCTCTTCAGCTTCTGCTTGAGCTTGAACAAGCTGTGGAAAGTCTGCTTCTGTTACTTCGACTACTGGCCTATGAGGAGCCTCCTTTTTTTCAGGTTCAACCTGCTTTGGAGGTATACGTTGGAAAAAGGAAGTCGATTTGATGCGGTCTAGATCGCCTTGTGTCTTTTTAAGTACAGTATCTATGCCAGTAGTCAAATCTTTAAATTTAGACCACTCTTCATTTTCTTTGGCAGTACCTTCCCCGTTTTCAGCGCTTTGCTGTTGATGCTCTCTTCTATACTTTTCTAGCTCCTCTTCTGTAAAAAGTTCTTCTTCGCCTTTACGTTTAGATTTTTTCCCCTTTTTCTTCTTTTTAAGACCTTTGGGTAGTTTTAGCATTATACGATTTTCTGAGTAATGCTTTGTGTTGCTGAAACCAATAAATAACAACTATTATTGCTTGACCTATATAACGTAATGAGCTTCGATAAAACCTTGCTATCTAAATAAAAGTACAACTTTGTTTTTATATTTAGTGTGATTTTTGTGTCAAACCAAATTCATTTGAATTGTGTAAAGATTTGCACACAATCTGCTGACACATCATGTGAAGTTAGTACGAGTGACCCAATCCTAGGCCAGTCCTATTTTTCGTCGCAAATAAGAGAGGCGACCCGATGCAGAGAATTAGATCACAGTTTATGGAAATACCTAAATATAGCCATATTCAAACATAAATAAATATAGCTCAACAGGATTTACATACAATATTCCTGTCTCGGGATATATTTAATGAAATTTGGTCATTTGAGAGGTCAGTGAGTAATATTATTATTGATCGAATGGCCTTTGTCATAAGTACAGGACTACTCAAGTGCCTCTACTCATTTAGTTATTTAATGCCAATCTATTAATAGCTACATCCTACACCAACAGTAACTATTAGTTCGCGAAACCACAGGTGTGGGGTGTCATCGAGATAGAGAATTATGTACTTAATACGTAGCTAATATTTAGACAATAAAGTAGGTAAATGCAATGCAAACAGAAACAATATGTAATAAAGTGACGAAGACGTAATCATTACGATGTAGTGGCGTGCGGGTGAGTTGTGAGACGGATGCATTGTAATGGAGCTCCTCGGGGAGCCGCGGACTGTGAGCGGGCGAGGCCGGGGCGGCGGAGCCCGGCTGTGACACGTAGGTACCTGGCCTGGCGCCGCTACTTACAGCTAAGGCATACACTACCGCGCTACGGAGGGGCCTCTATACCTTCATCGCAACACTCGGACAGTCGCGGCGGGCTCGGATCGCGCGAGCGGTTGCGCTCGGGGGCGCTGCTGGGCGCTGGAGGCCGACTGGATACCACTGGGCTGAGCGCCGCGCCGCGCGCCCCATCGACCCGCGCAGCTGCGCAGCGCCGCGCACCGCCCACGCCCTCCCCCGCGTCTTTCGATACAAATTTCAAGCGTCACCGACTCACCGCTCACGCTTAGCTTCCGAGCTGTGCTGTACGTAATTAAACTGGCAGGACATCAAACCAAAAAAAAAACCAAGCTTACTTTAAATTATAAGTACTAAATAGGGAATGAAATATAACACCTACCTACGATTTAAAACCAACATTACCAGTTGACCTCTCCTAAAATATCAGCCACAGGGCGACGATGTAATTTAATAATGATAGTTAGATCAATACTTGGGTGGGACTGAGTGTTTACAATCTAGGCACGAAATTTTATCATTTCTAAGGTTTACACGTGATTGGGGTAGGTGCCTCGACCTCCACAGGTAGGTACCAAATGCATTTGTTTGTTATATAAGTAAGGAAGTGCCTCCACTGCCGGCGCCGGTTGCTAAATTAGCTGCCAGCGCCTGGTTGTTGAAATGGCTGCAGGCGCTGATTTTGAAAAAAAAAGCGTTTTAAAAATGGGGTTGGCAATTTGTCATATGGTAGACAGATAGGGGAGATAGGCATAATTACAAAAACATTTCATATATTATTTTTTGGAAGTGCCTCCGCTGCCAGCGCTGTCTTTTGTTGTCAATTTGACATAATTGAAATAGAAAGGGCGGGGTAGGCATAGTTAAAAAAATATTTACTTTAATAGCATTTTTTATCTATAATCACTCATTTCCATGGTATATTATAATATATTATATACTATCCGTACTGGTGTTCAGCTGCATCGGGTTAGACTGGAAGCCGACCCCAACATAGTTGGGAAAAGGCTAGGCAGGCAGACAATCAATCATTTCCATACTCGAGTAATAAAGTACTACCTGGAACCGAACTAGTTACATTAGGTTAAATATTTCTGCCGGCGGTAAAGCACTAGCGGTTCCCAAAAAATTGTCGCACTACACCGCCAGGGCAAGTTCACTCGAAGAGTGATAAACGCACTCCTCGTGTACCGGTACCAGAGTTGGCTGGTGTATAAAGACTGACAGTAGGCTCTGAACAGCGTCACCTTAACTTGATTCGAGCAGTGATAAAAAACGTCTTGCTAGCATATTGCTTCTAGAAGCGATATTGCGTCTCTGTCGTTCCAAATCATCAACATCCGATAAGTTTTTCAAACTCAAACTCAAACTCAAAGCATTTATTTCAAATAAACCAATTACAGGCACTTTTGAATTGTCAAGGGGTCGGTCAGTCAGAAAGATGAAGCTAGTTGCCCATTCCAAAGCGTAGGTTCCTATGGAGAAGAACGGGCAAGAAACTCCACGGACACTCTTTTGAATCAGAATATTATTACAATATATTGGTTACATCATTCATGTTGAAATTATACATGTGAGAACAATGTCCGTCCGTAAAAAGATAAAAAAGACACAAAACAATTCAAAAATTAAAATAAATTAAAATAAGCCGTGGCAGCTAAGAGATGACCAGTCCCTACTGATGGCGCCCGTTCACGAACATGACGCATGGATCAGCAACATTCAGCTCAACCATTTTGAAGGGAACCTAATGATCCAACACACACGCCACCACCAGCGAGACATTAAAGTGAGCATGACATACTCTCAGTCGCCAGGGCACATTCAAGTCAATGAAAGACGTACCTAGTAAATGGTAGCTTTAAAGTACTTAGGTAAGTACATAGTGCTCACACACATGTGCTATGCAGTTATACAAAACTAGGAGATTGAATTTATACAATGTAAATAATTATAGTTTTTACAATCTTCAACAGCTCCAACAATTATTTCGAATGCTAATCAATTAGTTTATGCGCCCTGTGGAGCTGGACCAGCGCTGAGCCAAGCATTTTTATCCGTAATGTAATCCCCTAATTTATAATATGCTTGGCGGCATAGTGTGCGTTTTATACAAGATTTAAATTTTGTTTCATTCAGTTGGAGTATGTGGGGAGGTATTTTATTATAACATTTTAAACAGTACCCCATGAAAGATGAGTCTACTTTAGCCAGTCTGAAGCCCGGTTGAACTAATTGGTCCCTACTTCTAGTCCTATAATTGTGTCTTTCGTTTTTGTTACAATATGCCCGAGGTATTTAAATCTTTTAACTATTATATATAATAGGGAGTATTACATCAGGGCCTTTATTTAAAAAGAAACAAGTGCATGTTGAACCGTTTTTCACATATCCAAAACCAACCATTTAGCTGGCAGGGGGGACACACTTGCCTCTATCAAAAATTAGCACTTTAAAGCTTAATATTTCGCAAACAGATCCATAAATCCAAAAATGGTTGTGCCAAACTCACATTATTTTTAAACGACCTTTCCAACAATACCCCACACCATGGTATCGACGATTATTTTTTACCACTTTGTCGCCGTGATTTATATGTATATCCATACCAAATTACAGATTTCTAGTACCAACAGCCTCTGAGCTAAGCCGTGGACAGAAGGACAGACAGACAGACGGACGTAGCCTTAGTAATAGGGTCCCACCCTTTGGGTACGGAACCCTTACGCAATACATTCTCAGCGACTGGAGAGCATACAACGGGCTTTCACCAGACACCTCGCATCTATATCCCCTGGTTTATCCCTGACTTATCCCTATCACCAGAGTCTGAGTTTCTTTAAGATGACCCGTCTACGGCAACGGAGAAGTATGCATAGCCTTATGTTCCTTCACAAACTAGTGAACGGTCGCATAGACTAGTGAACTGCTTTCGCGCTTCTATTGAAAGTTCCGCCTAAAATTCCACGCTTTCCCATAACCACAATTCTACAGCGCCCTACTAACTCTACAAACACAGGGGTCAACTCACCACTCGTTAAGATGTGTGACAACCTCAGTCCAAATATAAAACTGTCTGAGGTGTCAACCTTAATTCATTTATTAAGTCCGTACCCGAAGCAGATATATGAAATGAAATTTTTATTTCGGACACAAATATCCATGTATTGTTAGTAACATAAAATAAAAACTTTTTACAAAAAAAAACAACAGACTTCCAAAAAAACACAAAAAAAGTGAAAAATAACTTTAATATCGGAAGTCGGTGGCAAAGAACGAAATTGAAAAGCAAAGACACCGACTTCTGAATTTAAAGTAATTTTTCACTTTTTTGTGTTTTTTTTGGAAGTCGGTTGTTTTTTTTTTTGTAAAAAGTTTTTATTTTATGTTACTAACAATACATGGATATTTGTGTCCGAAATAAAAATTTCATTTCATATATCTGCTTCGGGTACGGACTTAATAAATGAATTTTTCACTTTTTAGTTGTGGTACCTACCCCACACAAATTCTAATACTACTGCCTGCTATGTAAATAACAGTGACTGTGTCAAATAAGATGTCGTCTATATATAGACTAAGTGAGGAAAATACGTAATTATTGAAGCTAACTCAAAAACTACCCAAGCAAAGTGAATAAAATTTATGTGGGACCAATAAGAAGCACCAGCTTTCAAATAAAAAAAGAATCATCAAAATCGGTTCACCCAGTCGAAAGTTCAGAGGTAACAAACATAAAAAAAAAAAAAATACAATCGAATTGATAGCCTGCTTCTTTTTTTGTACATCAACCTCCGCAAAAACTGCTGATCAATCGGAGAGCCGAAGCTCTCGGCTACAGTTTTCAGGATGCTGTTCCGACTGACCCTCACTCTCCTCAGCAGCGACGCCGTTTTTTTGCGTATAATTACATAAAGCGGGCTTGCGCAAACATTTCATATATAAGGCGAAGTTTAAATCAAGAATCTTGGCCTCCCTACACACCTATGAAACGTAGTCAAAATCTCTTTTACTGTTAACGAATGAATTACTGTTTTCATTTTCATTTTCTTTGTAACAATATTTATATACCATTTTCTTTCCTTAACCGATTGTACACCTAGACTTAAAGTTAGCAACTAAGCGGTAATTTGGCGTCTTTGTTGTCAATGTTGTGTTTACCTGTAATTGGCATATACAACGTGTAACGTTAAATGCGCAAAACCTGAAAATAGTTTGATCAGAATAATGAGCCGAATCGATTGAACCACTTTTTAAAATAGGTCAAATTTTTCAAAAAATCTTCATATAAATCGTTGCCGTGTCTATTTTTTAATAGGTCAAGCCAGCGCGGCGCATCGTCCCGGTGACGACCCCTCCCTCGATAGAGCGTCGTCGCAGACGCAAGAAACGATCAAAATTGCCAGTAAAACTAAAACAGCACATAAAACCTTTACAATTTCTTTAATGATTTGTTTTCTCTCTGAAATAGGTCAATTGAATTAAAAAATCATTTGGGGTGTCTGAAGTTTTGCGCATTTAACGTTACACGTTGTATATTACCCTATGATTTCGTTTATGTATGTGTATGTCACATGCATACACATACTAAATCTATGGGTGAACCTTAAGTAAATAAATAAATTACCTACCTGCTCTGCCAGCAGATCACAGCCTTTACTAATTTCTTGGGATTTGGTCACTACTTACCTTTTATTTCAACCACTCTTTATGTGTACTTATCTTGAACTTTATGTTGAAGACCCTAGAGTTTATATTAGCATCAAAAATTGGGACGGTACTGGGTCCTTCTGATGAGTAATACTTAGTACAATATATACAGGAAAAGTTTTTGACCAGTGCACAAATTTTTTTTGGTGGTTCAATATCAGTAATACAACACATTGCCATTATTTATTCAATACTTTTTTATATTTTTTTATCCTACTTTAAATCAGCAAAATATGGACACAAACTATTCGTAATAATATCAATGGGCGCGCGCGGCGGCCGGCGCACAAGCTGCGGTGTTGCACGGGGGTGAAACCCCCTCTCGGGCGGCAGGGCGGCGCCGGGCGCTGTGGCCGACAGTTCGCTCATCGCACGCGCTGTTGTGTGACGTCACGTCTAATCGCTTTCCCGCGCAAGCGCCGCGCCGCACGTGTGTCGTGCTTGTACCTACCGGTCACGATGTCGGACTTCAGTAACCGCGAGTTTTACGAGATGGTGCGAGTATATGTACTGAGTGGTGAAAGTTTGCGGGCAGCTCGCAGAATGTGTACGACGGAGAGCATACCTCGAATGCGAGCCCATGGAATCCTTAACCCCGCGGTCCCTAATGAAAGATTGTAACCCACGTAAATACCTACGCCGGCGAATCGACCGAGCGCACAGCTGATAGGTAGGTACTTTCGCGCGTTACGCTTCGCCGCGCGCCGCCGGCGCCGGGTAGCCATACAACCATTTTTAAAGTAAACATCTTTGGTTAACGTTTTTTTTTTTTGTACTAAGATGTATCAAAATTAAAAATATATGTTTAATAAAACTCGTTTAAGGTTAATTTGTTAAAATTTGCGCAGTGGATATTTTTTTTTCCTGTATATATAATATTGGTAAAAATCGCCCTTTTTTACATTTGCTTAAATAAGTATTTATTAATTATAGAAATTGACTACTTAGGTACCTACTTAGATTATCGGATTTTTCTATTTGGTTATGCAAAAAAATCTTTTTTACAAAAAAAATTAAACCGACGAAAACAGAAACTGAAAAGCGAAAAATAAAAAATAAACTTTTTAATTTAACTAAGCTCCTAAACTTGTTTAAGTAACTAATTTTGAGGCGGCGCCAAAACAAACAAACAAATTAACTTATAGCGTAAAATGGCAGCTTGACGAATCATCGTTGAATGTGTGTTTGGCGCTGGCTTAAGATTAGTTACTTAAATTAGTTTAGGAGCTTAGTTAAATTAAAAGGTTTATTTTTCGCTTTGTGTCATCAGAACTACATATTATACGCACACATACTGTACGAAATTACGTAAGTACGAAACAGAATCGGTTCACAGTTGAAAATTCAGTCGGTGAAAAATCGATCAACCCCAAATTTTGTACCCTGAGGGGTGTTTTATTTTTCAATTTTACACGGGACCAACTTCGAGGTGTACTCTCCCCAATAAAAAAATAATCATTCATATTGGACTGCTCAGTAAAAAGTTATGAGTGTTTATACATTAAAAGAAAAAAGTATATTATGCGTGTCGACTTGAGATACCTCCTCCTTTTTTTTCGTCAGTTAAAAAGTTTCATTCTAAATGAAATACTTTTCACAAAGCAGTTCTTTAAAGTCAGTGAATTTCAAAACCCGACGACTATTGGTACGTTTACTTTATACACACAAATCTTCCGGCATAAATTCTCTAAACGATAGTGAAATCGTAATCAAAATCTGTTGTATGGTTTAGAAGAACAACGCGGTCAATCGGTCATACAGAGTGACAACCACGAAAAGCAACTTCAATTTATATTATGTATAGTCATATTAATTTATTTTATTTTTATTTATTTATTCTTCAGAAAGCTTACAGACTAATATCTTTAAAGTAGGTTATGTACAATAGCGCTTACAATTGCCATTTAGAAGCTTCCACAAATTAAAAAAACCTACCTAAAATTTACCTAAAATTTTTAAAAGAAAAGAAACATACTAGGATTTTTAAGATAAAAATTAAAAACAAAAACAAGATCATTCAGAGAACTTAACAAATTTATTTATTTTATAGAAGTAACAGTTGTTATGTGTTTTTACACACGTGATAAAGGATTCAAAATGTCAGTATTAGAGAGTTTAGACATTGCAAATATGAAATAATTATATGATAGTGAGAAGGAAGTCGAGAAGGTCGTTTACAAAAATACAAGCTTAAAACAGGAGCTCGTACACCTACATCAACAATACCTGGATGTTGTTGATGAACGGGACAAATTGCGGCTGGTCACTGATGGTTTTAGTAACTGCAGTAACTTATATGAGGAGGCTTTGTGTAAGGTTAGGGACCTAGAAGAAGAACTAATTCATGCAAATGTACAAATTATTAAGTTACAGAAACAAAAAGATTGTACTCGGGCTAAGGAAACGAATAACTTATATGGTGAATTATTTAATACAAATTGCAACCCTCATTCTTTAGTAACAATAGACCTTACTGAAGATTCTTTATTGAAACATAATAATAGTTTTTATAAAGTAAGTCAAAATAAAATAAAAAAATATGCAAAACTAAATAGAATCATAAATAAATGCAATAAATTCAGGAAACAACAAAAACACAATTCCAACAATATTAAACTAAGGAAAGAACGTGTTTTTCTAATAAATAAATTAAAAAACTATCAGATTAAATGAAAGAAAATTTAAAACTCATATAAAAAGTACACTTTGTAAACAAGCTTATTACAAATTAGAGGATTATATCCAGGATAAGAATGCTTGGAAACATGCTGGTCAATGGAAAATCAAACTGGTTGCTAATTTAGTTGTATATTTTATTATTTGTATGTCATAGATTTTTACACTCTGTGATTGCTTGGAATCACGCACTGACTTATTAGTATTACTTGTAAAGATGTTAGGAATATTGTAATATCGTATACTTTTACAATGTTTGTAAATATGTGAGCACCATGTACCTATCACATAACTGATTTATTTGTCATTGCTCCATTTATAATTTTGTTTGCCTTTTGTGGCCTTTTGTGGACGGTAATCTTATTGTGGGTGCATGGTCTTCACATATAATTATATAATTCATGTATACAAAATATTGTAAACATTTTTGAAAAGAGTAACGGTGGAGTTTCTTTCCCATTCTTCTCCATACGAAAGCTACCTTTTGGAATGGGCAACTAGAATCAATTCTATTTCTTTGTTTGTTTTTCATTGACGTTCAAAAGTGCCTTTTATGTGCCTATTTGAAATAAATTATTTGACTTTGACTTTGACTTTGAGGAACAGAGCTCCCACCTCATTCTTGCCTTTATTGGCCGGCTTGAGTGGAGATTCGCAAGAGCAAACGTGTTCGGAGGAAGGAAGTATTCCAGTAAGATGCTGGTAGGGATCTTGACCGTACTTCCGGGATTGTCCTGATAGCCGTGGAATACCTCTCCACTCCTCTTAAGCACCTCAGGACATGTTGCCCCCTTGTCGCTACGACACTGTGCTAGCGACCATTTTTGGGGGGCCCATTATTGAGTGTGCAAGTCACCCTCTTCCATTTTATCTATGTATTTTATATTAAAAACATTGGTCAGGCAGGGGCCATAGTCTTTCCATAGTTCAAAATAACCAGTCCAGCAACCCACCCAAACCCATAGTCCAATATCTTTGTTTCCATGTTCTGCAATATCCTACATCAACCGGGGGTTGTGCTTGGCTGCATTGCATAGTGCGAACATGGATAATCGTCGGGTGGTGCCCCATTTCATTATGGATGTCTAACGGGCCTCTGTGAGTTGGCTTCGGCCCCTCGTACGCCTTTCAAAGGCCCGGGACCCCAGGGTCCCGAGATATGTCAAAGACATTTAAAAAATTAAAAATATTAAGAATTCGAATCAAATAAAAGCAAAGTCAAATAATTATGATCATTATGGATCCTGTCGGGCACAGCAAAAGTAGGAGATAGGAAGAGGGCTTTTATTTTACAAATTCGCTGTTAATCTATACATTATAATTATTTTATAACTCTTATAATTAAATTTAAAATTTGTCGTTTAATGATTATAATAGCATTAAGATAATAGAAATTGTTTTAATTTTTTTATGTATGTATATATGTATAAATAAAAACAGTACTTAGATTACATTACAGTACAGTGCTATGATACAGCAAGAGGACGCAAAAGTTTTAAATAGCATCTGGAGCCGAACTACATATACAACGTGTAACAGAATAAGCGCAAGACCTGAAATTAGTTTGCTCAGAATCGGCTCCTGAATCGATTTCCGTCATTATTTATATATGTTAATTTTTAATGTTTTTTTTTTATTCAACTGAAATAAGAACCACTGCGTCATAAAAAGGTAATAAGATATTTTATTTAAGGAAATTTAATCCTTATCTCAAAGGAATAAAGCCTGTTTAAATGCATAACCAAAGGAGATTGCCAAAATCAAAACCGCTTTATAATGAAAGAGTATGGCTATAAAAATATACTCATAAATTATAAAATATTTTTTAAACTTTTCATAGTTAATTTGATCGAAATGCTATGTGGGGTTAATATTTTGTATTTAATTTGTTAGTTATTCGATTATAATGCATACTTTTTTTAAATGGCGTATTTTAGTAAAAGCGGTGTTGCCAATTTTAAAAACCTCCCCAAAATCGGTCTTATTGGATCACGAGCGGATCATGAGTTTTAATAATTTCAACAATGACATTTTTCCTCGTTATTAATATTCTATTTATTTATTAACAATTAAAATAATACTACTCTACTAATCAAAATCATTATTTAGTTGACAAACAAATCACTTATGGTCAGGGTGATTTAAATTAAATGTTGGTAACACTATCGCGGGCAATTTTAAAGGTGAAGTGCCAAAAGCGTCACTGTCAAACAAATTATCGTGTTGGGCTGTCGGCACTCGGCAGCGAACTTCTGTTTTTACATTGATAGTTGTTGAGTTTGTTGTTCTAATGAATAACTTATCATTGCGTTGTGTCCAGTCGTCCAGTGTCCAGTCGAGTCTTAAGATTCCTGCACCATCAAGATCTCTTTTGAAGACCTTTGTACTGTTTCTGTGCTGGTGGTGTGGATTGTGTAGAACGTTTTTACGACTACGAGTCCTCTGTGCAGTAAATCAACAACGATTTCGTTAAAATGTCACGCTGTGTGAACACATATTTTTATTATTTATTTGGGATCATTAATTGATTTTTTGGAATTATTTTCCGTTGCATACCTATATAAATTCAAATCATAATGTTGTAAAGGACTGCGTTTTTTGGTAGAAGGTTTGTTACGAAACTAACCTTAAAACTGAACAGAAAATCAAAGAACCCATAGAGAACCCCACAAAATAAATGGATTATTTTTATTTTCTTTGAAAGTACAACATCACCCCTCTTTTATATCCAATTTATGCTGTCATACAAATTTTTTTGATGCGCAACAGCGTTCCTTAGAAAAATGGGCATTGTCCTTTGTAATACGCTCATAGCTATCCTATGTGTACTGCACGTTAAATAAAATAGTTAATTTAAGGTGTCGTTTAATTAAATTAAATTACAGATATTATTTTAGTCTTATAATTTAATATTCTAATTGGGGTGTATGAGCTCTTGCGTTTATTCTGTTACGCGATGTATACTTGTATAGGAGGAAACTATATTTCGGGTAACAGCGCCAATCTCCTCGAGTTATCTTCATAATATTAGAGTTCTTAAATGCTAGCATTTTACAAATCAAAGGAATAATAATAGCCTAAGGTTGTACTAATGGTCCTGGACCTCTTTTTGTGTTATGTGGTATGGTGAATGAGTGAGTGTGAGAAAGGGTGTGTCTATTTGTGAGTGTGCTCGTGATTTTTATGAGTGAACACATGAATTATTGAGATACGCGGATATAGTGAATATGTATATAGTATAAATGTATATATTTGTCCATAGATAATGGGGTTTTGCCAACATTAATAGTTATTTGTTATGCAACGCAGCAAAGTTATTTTTTGGCGCGAGTACTTGAATTGAAACCTGAGCAAGCCAAGGATTCTAGGATTGAACCATGAGCGAAACGATTTTTATTAGGTTTGTTGTACATATAGGGACCGAGGAAATTAAAGAATTAAGTACTTTTAGTGCAGTAAAACCTATATTGTGTACAAACCATATAATTTCTGCGTGTATATAAAATCTAGGGGTCGTAAATTGTACCAAGTGTGTTGCATAGTGATTATCATTAATACGAATAATTGCCTGACAGTTATTACTCCACACACCTGGTAAAGTAAGGCAGTAGAGAAAAGTATTGGTATGAAGGTAATAAATAACCTTTAGTATTGCACGTTGCGCAATCTCAACAGACCTGAGCGTAGTTTTCGAAGCACCTCCCTAAACGGATATACAATATGTCATGAGTGACTGGCAAAGAGCATAGTATATTCGTTTCAAGATATGAGGACCAGCAATGTCCAGTAGATAAAAAAAAATGAGTTTCCGAAACCATCGCGATAAAATTCTTATGTGTTCTTTGAAGTTAAGATTTTCAGCTATAGGTACGCCTGAATATTTGATGGAATCAACCCACTCCAATTTAGTGCAAGCTCAAAAACTTGCGGTTTACACTCATGTGGAATAATGGCATGGTCGTGGTTAACCCCCATGTCTGACTGACTGAAGCAAACAGACTGTCTGACTAAAGCAAATGTATTTAGTTTTGCTCGTATTTTGTGTTAAAACATTGTCATTTAGCCATTTTCTAACAGTGTCAAATCCAGATTGAGCGACATCAAATACTACGTTCCAGTTATCGGCAGAAAAAAGGAGAGCAGTATCGTCCGCAAAAGAGATGATTTCGCCCTGGGAAATAATTATGTTAGAAAGGTCGTTAATATATTAGAAATAAGGTTGGCCCTAATACGCTACCCTGTGGAAACCCGTGTGTCACCTAGGTGGTCAGTGCTGACAAAGTTTCCCACACGAACACAGTGGCGGCGGTTTGTAAGGTAACTTTCGAAGAGTTTCAACTGCGTGCCTCTGATTCCCAGCCTTTCCAGCTTGGCCAAGAGGACTGAAACAGAGATTATGTCAAAGGCCTTTGATAGATCTATACAGATGGCCAGGCACTTCCTTTTTCTATCCAAATTATCACTGATATAACATAAAAGATTCTTTATCGGTTGTTCAGTAGGTTTACCATTTCGAAAGCCGTACTGATTGGGTGAGAGCAAGTTATTATTTTCAAAGTATCTAGTAATTCTCTTGTTGATAATTCTCTCCAGGAGCTTTGAAATAGATGGGAGTATGGATATTGGCCTATATTTTGTGATGGAATCCCTGTTTTCACCTTTATGTATGGGGCAGACTACAGACTTCTTTAACGATTCACGAAAAAATCCGTTTTGGAGGCACGAATTGAAAATAAAATGTACATACATTATACAGGGTTAAATTTTAGTCGTTTAAATCCTCATAAGGGGTCATTGTACTCATCATTATGAACAGGACTCGTTGAAACACATCTAATGATCCCAAACTCGATGGTTTTACTAGTAGCTATTCAAGAGTTCCGTTATCAAGCGTCCAGGTCAGTCATCAGGTCCTCGTCATCTGGTAAAATGGACAGAACTTGTTGAGACACATTTAGTAAGTCCACACTCGATGGGTTTACTAGTGACTATTCAAGAGTTCCGTTATCTAAGCGTCCAGGACCAGCTTCCATACATTCTTGCCGATTCTCCAATTTTCCCCGACATTTTCGGAAATTAATCACAGAATACCTATGTAACTTCGTTTGCACTGGCGAAACATTCACATAAAAACATGTTGAAATCTCTGAAACAGAACTGATGCCAGATATACCGTGTAGGAGGACGTAATGAAAATTTTAATTTATCGGGCGACCCATTACTTTGTGTACAGTGCGCCCAGTAAAGACTGGCATTGCAATATGGATTTTAATTGAATAGTTTGAAATAATATCAACTTTTTACCCTATTTAAAACTTAGGGGGTTAATTTATGCTTATTATCGTTACACCTTCACCCTTCTGGACGGCCATGCGCGATTGCAATGTGGGATAGTTATATTCCGTGGTGGGCTGAGGCCGCTTGATGAGGTCGAAACCATGTGTATCGTATAATACAATGCGTGTGTACCTAGCATTAAAATAATCGTTTTTGCGGAAAGTAAAACCCCGCTTTGGAAACAATTAAATAAACGGAATAAATAAAACTCCATGAGCAAAGAAGAAGGATTACCCATATAGATTAGCACAATATGAAAACAAATCTACTTTAATTGTTTTTTTTTTTGACACTCCGAAAGTTAGTAATGTTCAAAACGCAATAAAAAGTGCAAGCAGCGCTAATTATTCCCCTAGTGGTAGACATAACGTACTAATTTGTCAAAATAGGTTATAACGCAACCAAATAAGAGAGAGTAGAGTGGTATCGAATCTCTTTTTTTTCCCCGTATAGTTTTAGGTTGTTTGTCTCTTTCTATCTTCAGTCAGACAGCGCTGACGTAAACTGTCACTGTTATACCGCGAGGCTACGTACCTACGTAGTAACATCGCTTACGTTCATGTTTTTTGAGAAGAAAAACGTTGAAATCTGTACATTATTGTAATATCAAACGAGAAAATGTTCGGTGGCAGTGTGCCCGTGGTGATTCAATCCAGGTGAAACACGCGCGGCGAAAGGGGAGTGCAAAACGTGGTGTGTCGAGCACGAGCTTGCGGTTGCCGTAGTTTGTTATCAAACAGCGCTGCGCGAAGCCGCGACCGCGAGACCATGGCGGAGGCAGCGCCCGGGAACATCGTGAAGGAGGGCTGGCTGCAGAAGCGCGGCGAGCACATCCGCAACTGGCGCGACCGCTACTTCATCCTGTTCGACAACGGCGACCTGGTGGGCTTCAAGACTCAGCCGGAGCGGAACAACTACCGCGACCCGCTCAACAAGTTCACGGTGCGCGACTGCCAGATCATGGCGGTGGACAAGCCGCGCCCCTACACCTTCACCATCCGCGGCCTGCAGTGGACCACCGTCATCGAGCGCAACTTCTCCGTCGACACCGAGAAGGAACGGTGAGTGTGCCCCTGCAGCCACAGCCCTTGTCGCGGAGTGCGCCTCACACTTGCTGCCATGGTGAGTATGCCTCTGCAGCCACAGCTTTTGTCACAGAGCGCGCCCACACTCGCTGCCAGGTCCCTGGTAGTGGCCCGCACAGGACTAGCTGCTGCTCATTGTACTACATGCACATAGTAAACCAATAATAGTTGTTAGTTGTATTTCAGTGAAGGGTAAATGCACCGGGTTTGTTCACTGCTTGTGTCATAAGGAAACTGTTTGGGAGGAGGATGTTTTTGTTATTTTCAAGTTTTCCTGGTTATGGATGCTGTCATAAATGAAAATATGTGAAGTCTGCTTGTTTTCCTATTTGCAACCCAGCTATTATGTATATTAAAATTAAAATCATGAATATTAACAACTAACAAACAAGTTTGACATTCGCTGTTGTATCTCAGTTACAAACACCTGATAGTGGTGTCATCTGAACTTTAATTACTATGGTGATTACATTTGTTCAATTGAACAATAATATTTTTTTGCGTGACCTTGGTTTTCTACATATTATACTGGATATGTTGGGAGTGGCAAATGGGGCTAAAGCTATAATGCCAACCTGTATATTCTCACTGCAGGGTGAAGGCCTCTGTTAGCTCCGCTTTTATACCAAGGTATAAAACATGCATTCTACTGTGTCAACTGTTTTCATAAATCTTTTACACACCAAATTGTAATTTGTTAAAGATGTAAATAATAAATTTAAAAATATTTACAGATTTGAAATTGAACCAATTATAGTAAGAAATGAATGTTAAATAAAATTATAGGTAACAAGACTACATGGGCTATGGTGTGATCACAGACTTTAAATAAAGAAAAAATCATTTATTCATGTGTTTGAGCTGCTTTTATTTATAAAAGCTGTCTTTTTTTATTTGGAATGAGTGCTGTATGTGTGTCTTTGGTTTTACTAATAATGTGAACTGAAAAGGAAATAAGTGTGATCCCCATGAGTTCTGGCACAGCTCTTGCTTATGTTAGTATTGTAGACAAAAGAGAAATTTTTCAGAGTTTGGATTATGTATGTAAATGCATGTTATAATGCACTTCATGTATTTGCTGAGTTTGGGTGCTTTGATTATGTATGTAAATGCATGTTATAATGCACTTCATGTATTGCTGAGTTTGGGTGCTTAGATTATGTATGTAGATGCATGTTATAATGCACTTCATGTATTTTTTCCAAATTATTGAATTTTCCAAGTGTGTGTGTATCGCCAAATCTGAAACTATTTAAAAAATAGCCAAAAATCCTCGAAACTCTTGAGGCTGATTTTGATACAAACAAAAACTGCAAACTTAAAACTCAATATTGTGCCTGGGAATCGAACCCGTGGATTTTGAAAAAGAAAACATGTATAATGCCAGCCAATTGTGTGTGTTGTAAGGGTTGTGAAGGACAGTTATGTAGTCACTCCATTTAAAATACTGGTATTCGGCTTCACCCAGTTACACTAGAAACCGACCCGAACAAAGTTGGAAAAAGGCAGACTAGAGTACTTATTATTAATTGATCAAAATGTTGATTTGATTTTAGTTGATCGCAAAAATCATCACTTTCCTTTAATTCACTGTATATCATTACTTCCCAATTTGATCCTTATTAGTGACACCATCAGATTTTTAAATTAATTATTTCTAATATCAATGGATTCGATCCCTAGCTAGGATAGCATTTTATAAAATCTAATGATACTGTTTTAGTTTTCATCAAAATCGGCCCAACTTTCCTTTTTCTATACAACTGCCCAAAGAGGAGTGTAATGTTTCAGGGTTCATGTATGTATGTGAGTTTCTTTATTCCACAATAACTTTAAAATGCCAGAATGGATTTGGATGTATGGGGTATCGTTAGAATCCTTACATCATCCTAAGTTTTGAAAATCAATATTACGGCAGTATTGCTCCATTTTCAAATGTGAAGAATAAAATAAAACTTCATTTATTTACAATATGGGTATCCAATTGAAGGCCTTGATGAGCACATTCCAAAACTATATAATTTATTGGCATAAATTTACATAGGTAGGGTGTACATGCAAATAAAAAACATTTCATCTTTGGCTGCAAACAATTTAATCAGACTTTACTAACACTGCAAATGTCTAAATGGTTTGATAGATGATTGAGTTATTATTAGAATTCTTTCATAATCACACAGTACCTAAACTTAGTCAAGTAATACAAAAAAATCGTTAACATTAACACAACGCCAACTGTTGCATAGGGCAGCCGTGTTATTTTTTTTAATTTCTAATGTTAGGCGTAGGCATTATAAAATATACCTAGTCGAATCTTGCATGAGTTTCGAGTGGAAAGTGCGACATGAGTGGTAATAGTTGTTTGGATGTGCAGCGAGGAGTGGGTGGCGGCGATCCGCTACGTGTCGTCGCAGCTGAGCGCGGGCGGGCCCAGCGCCGGCGCGGGTGCGCTCCCCGAGAGCGACGACCGCGACATGGCGCAGCTCGGCACCAGCTTCCGGGACCCCCGCCGCATAGTGAGTACAAAGCTCTACTGCAGTCTGCAAGGTGGCAAGTTCTTATAGGCCCTGCGTGGAAAATGTTCAGGGTGGTTTACTGAATATTTTATTTTGGTAATTTTACTGAAAAATAAAACATTAATTTAATATACCCAATTGCACGAAGCTATAAGTAAAATTGCTATCAAGGTTTTTGATTTATTCCGTTCTAATACCAAAAACGAATACCTAGCACTGGTATTTGTTTCAGCTCATATTTATTTTCTATTCCGAACGGATGCTATTGTTTAAATGAATACCAAAGTTACCAAGTTAAAAGATTTATGGTACAGTCAGTAAAAATGCTTTGTACCTATGTAAATTGGGAAGTCGATTGGCTTATCTAGGTTTGGAATTTGGAATCAACACAAATGCGAAAACAACAACCTGTTTTTATGGCACCTGTCGGAAGGGTCAATTACAAAGCTCGAATGTCGCGTAAAAACATAACATCTCATTTGTAAGTCCGGTATTGTTCCGGACTTTAAAAAAATATGGGCAACTTATCTTATTTTCAAATTAAATAGAAAATATTCAAAAAGTTACTTTCTTTTTAGGATTCCGTAGTCAACAAGGAACCCTTATAGTTTCGCCATGTCCGTTTGTCTGTCTGTCCGTCCGTCTGTCCGCGGCTTAGCTCAGAGACTGTTGGTACTAGAGGGCTGTTATTTGGTATGGATATACATATAAATCACGCCGACAAAGTGGTAAAAAATATCGTAAAATATATATTTTTTTTTAGGGTACCTCTCCTACACTTAAACTGGAAATGGTTTTTTTTCTCGTCAACCCCAAGGTGTGGGGTATCGTTGGAAAGGGCGTTTAAAAATAATGGGAGTTTGTATAACCCATTTTTGGATTCAGGGATCCGTTTGCGAAATATTAAGCTTTAAAGTGCTAATTTGTGTTAGAGTCAAGTATCCCCCGCCCCCTGCCAGCTAAATGGTTGGTTTTGGATATGTGAAAAAATTCACGGCAGTAGTATATATAACGAAATTAAAAAGAAAACTATTACCGCTACGTAGGCTCCACAAGTTACCGAGTAATAATCGACCAACTTAAATTTGCAGTTGCAAAAATGTATGGGAGAACAAGTTCAAAACATGTTCTCCCATACATTTTGTATGGGAGAACAAGTTTTTCAACTACAATGTTAAGTTTGTTGGATAAATTCATCCCAACTACGGAACCCTTCATTGTGCGTGGTTCGACATGCACTTGGCCGGTTTTTTTAAATGATGACGTTGTCTTTTATTGAATGTTATTTGTCACTGTGTAATAAGATCACTCCATATTATATAATGTATTGCTTTTATATTGTTGATGGAATTTCGCAATGACTTAATTAATAATAAGTATGGACATTGAATATTATCGTATATTAAGTAAAAGTAATTTTATATAAATTAATTTTGATAAATATATAGTCGCGGTTAGTGCACCATCTCTTCCTACCAATTTGTATGCCACGATACGCGGCTGAATATGATAGAACATTTCTGTATTTAATATCTTGCATGCAATCTATGTACACCATGTTTATACAAATAAACTTACTTGCTTACTTACTATTTGTTGTTATAGCGGCAACAGAAATACATCATTGTGAAAATTTCAACTGTCTAACTATCACGGTTCATGAGATACAGCCTGGTGACAGACGGACAGACAGACAGCGGAGTCTTAGTAATAGGGTCCCGTTATACCCTTTGGGTACGGAACCCTAAATACCGACTACAATAAAAGAGCGACGACAGATTCTAATGAAAATATTATTAATATTGTCTGTACAATGGTGACGCATAGGTATGTTTCGATTGGCAAACATGCGGGTGAACACCCCTCTAGGCTCTATGGTTGGTGACTCGTGTAGTTCATCGACCTACCCTGTCCTGGTCAGCGCTGCATGTCTTGTTCTTACATACATACATCTCTGTCAGCTTCCATCTCAGACAGATGACGGCTGACGACGACGAAGGTACCTACTGAGAGTCTCAACATTCAACTCCTCGCTAACCATAATTATCATGTTTCACACCAACCATCGTATTTATAATAAAGTAGCTGCGCCCCGCGGTTTCACCCGCGTAAGTCTCGATCTCGTGGGAGTATCGGGATAAAAAGTATCCTTTGTGCTATTCCCAGTCATGGTTTACCCCTGTGCCAAATTTCATCCAAATCCGTTCAGCCGTTTTAGCGTGAAAACGTAACAAACTAACAAACTCACTTTCGCGTTTATAATCTATAGTCGATCTATCTTAAATATATACCTATATCTTTTCTTTTATATAAAGTATATATAAAAAATATATAATAACATAAATAAATATATATATATATATAAGGTGCTATAAAAATATCTGCCACGGCTTTAATGGGAGGTAGTATTGTGTTTAAAGATTACAATAGTGAAGAAATTTCGTACCCCGGCACAGTTAAATCAATTTGAGAAAATAAAGTAGTTAAATAAACATTGACTCTACTCTGCATAACGCGGTTCACAAATTACGCGCGATGTGTCGCTTCGTCAATGAAAACAACTGCTATCTCTTTCCATCTGTTCTGTGAATGAAAACTGAAATCAGCTGACTAGTTCGTCACTATCTAATCTACTAGGTACGCAATAATACGCAGGCAAACAAGTGTTTTAAAAGTGCAATTACTTACCAGCTACCGCATTCTTCCAAAAAACTGACGTAAATAAGATGATAAACTTCCCATCACACTTAAAACAGGCTTTGGACTGTCAAGTTAGTGTAAGAATCGCAATATGATGACTCACTCGCACACCAAACCTCTGCTGATATAAGTTTACTGCATGCGCAGTTGCAGTTTGCATAGAAAATTTAAACAGGCGCCAAATAATGAGATTTTAAAAAAATATTTTTCTAGGTATAGAAACTATTGTAATAAATTATTAAGGAAATAAAAAATTGAATTTGAAAAAAATGAGATCATTAAAGCAGGAAAAAACACTAAACAGTTATGGTCGGCTATAAATAATATCTCAAACAGGTCGACAAGGAAAGCCAACACATCATCACAATTATTAGCCTCATCAAGTACACCACAAAATTCTGTAAACGATGTCAATAACTTTTTTGCTAAAATAGGTGAAAAACTAGCTAAAAACGTCAAGAGTTCACATTCAAAAGCTACAAAGGGAAACCTATCAAACGGACCGCAATCTATGGTAATGCTCCCAACAGATGAGGAAGAGGTAGCCGGAATATTAATGTCGCTCCGCAATAACTGTGCCGCGGGATGGGATGGGATATCAGGTGACCTGTTGAAAAAGCATGCGGCCGTGATTGTGCCTCCGTTAACGTACGTATGTAACCTTGCTCTTTCCACGGGTAAATTTCCTAACGTGTTCAAGAAAGCCATAATTCATCCAATCTACAAGAGTGGGGACAGGAGCCGTGTTGATAACTACAGACCTATATCTGTGCTGTCTGCTTTTTCCAAAATACTGGAACGGGTAATGAACAGCAGACTTGTAAGCTACTTGGAAAACAATAATCTTATCGCCCCAGCCCAGTTTGGGTTTCGCTCAGGTAAATCTACCTCTGACGTAAGCTTGGGAATCAGAGGACTTCCACTGGACCTCTTTAAAGACTATTTGAGTGAGCGTACCCAGAGAGTAAAGATAGATGAATTCATCAGTGAGGAGCAAATAATCGACTACGGCACGCCTCAAGGTAGTGTCCTTGGACCTTCACTATTCCTCATTTATATCAACGATTTGGGTATGCTCACTATCCCCAATGGTAAATGTACACGCCATGAGAAACCCGCGCGCTCCCTCCAACGCGGGGCGAAGAGGAGGGGCAGTGAAGCTGACACACCGAGCGCGGGCGACGCGCACCCCGCGACCCCCGCGCCTCTCCGCCGCGCGCCGCGCCGGCCTCCGCGCCAGAGCCATCATCGCCACGGGACCGCGTGCACGCTACAGCTACAGCGCGGCAGTTCGCGGCTAGTTCCCATACATAGTTGTGTACCTACTTAGTAAATATAGCGTATTTCGTAATAAGGGTGGTTATTATTGGTGGCTCTCAACACAATCCTTCACAGTAAAATTATTAGCTTTGCTGATGACACTGCCCTCTTGTTCAGCGCGAGTTCGTGGGAGGATGTCTATGAGCGTGCTCAACTAGGCTTTGATACGGTATCCAACTGGTTATGCGACAATCTGTTGACCCTTAATACAACTAAAACCAAGTACATAGCATTCTCCATGAAAAACAAGGGATCCTCCCAAACATTACCTAATACTATAGTAGCTCACTCTTGCACAAACCCACGCACCAGTAGTTGTAGCTGCGAACCACTCACCAAGGCGGAGAATGTGAAATACCTGGGAATAACAATCGATAAAAACCTAAGATTTCAAGATCACATAACCACTCTTAGTAACAGATTACGAAAACTAATATATGTGTTCAAAACGCTGAGACATGTAGTCGATAAAAATATTATGAAATTAGTGTACTATACCCTTGCTCAATCTATAATATGCTACTGCATCACCTCTTGGGGTGGAGCTCCTAAAACTACCTTAGTAGAAATTGAAAGAGCTCAAAGAGCTATACTAAAAGTGTCGTCTTTTCGACCGTATCGCTACCCCACTGAACAGTTATACATAGAAAACGAAGTCCTGACAGTGCGTCAACTGTTTATATTGCACATTCTACTGAAACAGCATACTCTCTTGGTTTATAATCCAATGAAGGCCGGGGGAAAAAGACGATATGACCCAGTGGAGCGTCATCATCTACGCCACAAAACTATTTTTGCAAGGCGTTTCTTTTGCTATCTGGGTGGCTACTTGTACAATAAATTCATAAGGTGCTACATGTCTTTAGCCTCACAAAGAATAAATGCAAAAAGAGGCTGACTGGTTAATAAAATTAAACTATATTGATACTGAAAACGTCTTTATAATGACCTAAACACACAATCAAGTACTCTCACACACCCGCACATCCACACATCCACACACTCACACACCCCCACAATCACCCATACAACATATCTACTAACATTCGTCTTGCATACTTAACCTAGATTTTAATCATAATAAATAAATTATAGATGTCGTATGATTCCTTACATTCTGTCAGCGCGCCTAGTACATAATTTTAGAAATGGAAATGTAAAGGGGTGGGACCCTGGTGTCCTGAAACACAGGCCATGAGCCTAGCTTAGGCACCAGTCTCCCACAATATATATTTACCTGAATTGTGTATCATTGTCGAATCTAATAAATGTAAAATAATGTATTTTGTGAGAGAAAATAAAGTTGATTGATTGAGTTATACATAGAGTTACACTCGCGGTAGCACAATACCATTTCAAGATATTCTTGATTGGAATACCGTCGTCTGGGTGGTATTTTTAAAGAAAGCGCGCGCGATATTCTCGACCCTGACTGCTAAAACAAACTTCCGTGCGGACGGGCGGGCAACTGGTGGGCGACTGGCGGGCCGGGCGGTCGACTAGCGCGAGCGACGAACGGGGTAGTGCGGGTGAAGGTGGGGGCGCGCGGGGCTGCGCTTTGACGAGCGAGTGGCCGGCGCGCAGCGGCATTGTTTGATAAGAATGGCAACAGTGTATGAACGGCGCTGGCGTTTCGCGAATTGAATTCGGTGCGGTGCGGCAACAGCTTATTAAGTCTACGGGCTGGTTTTATGCCAATAAATCAATACTTCCCAATTTTTTGTATGAAAAAAAATATGACAAGTGATCAATAATTTATCTTTACTATTGTAATCTATAAACACAATACTGTCTCCCATTGCAGCCGTGGCAGATATTTTTATAGCACCTTACATATAATATATATATATCTATCTTCTTCTTCTCTTCTTCTATCTATCTTCTAAATATATATAACTCAAAGGTGACTGACTGACTGACATAGTGATCTATCAACGCACAGCCCAAACCACTGGACGGATCGGGCTGAAACCCCATGGACCCCATGGTCCCGAGATATGTAAACATATATAAAAATAATAATAAAAAGGGGTCTATACTACAAAGAATTACAGTATACAGTATGTTAAATAACAGAGGGCGTTCCCTTAAACTCGATAATCTATATCATTAATAGATTCAAATAAAAATATCAGCGTATAAAAATGAGTTAAAAAAAATCCGAATAAAAAAAACAACTAAATTGGCAATAAATTCGAAAAGACCTGTTTAAAATCAAAATACTAACGCGGAATAGTACCTAGCGTAGTGGCATAGCCCAAACCGGCAACGTCGCAATTTTGTTCTCGCGCGCGCACGATGCCAAGCGAGCTTCTCACCGAGCCGGCCGGCCAGGCGGGGGGCGGGCGGCGTGACGGCACTGAATGGCGAGCGCTGACTTTGGTAAAGGCGGCAAAATTAATACTGTACCTTTCCACAGACGATATTAGCCCTTTACTCCGTAGAAATAGAGATTTTAATAGCGTGAGTCAACTGTTGCAAATATGCATCAGTGGGGCTCAACGGTTTTGATTGATGCAACCTTGCATCACCGGAAAACGAGCGGAAAGACAGTGAAAAACACAGCGTCGTGTTGTTATCAGTAAAATAAAACATTTATGTATGTTTTGATTTAACAACCCGTCTCAAATGCCCGGCTGACAAAGGAACACGTCACTGAGGCCCCTTGGGCTTGTAAGAACCTATTCGCAAACAGTAAAAACATAAATTCATGTACCTATCTAAGCCACGTTTCAATCATATTAGAATACAGAGTACAGCGAATTATTCTACTCGCAGCGGCCGAGTAATGGACTCGGGGTGGCGCGTCGGCAGCGCTTTGCCGACACGTCGCGTCGACGCGTCGGTCGTGGGCTCGCGGCCACAAAATAAACAGATAAAAGTACAGAAGGCCCACTCATGGAACAAGTACATGAATGTGTTTTACCTATTCACTCAGATCGGTGACTCCGGTGCCTTACAGTGCTAATAAGAAAGCAATTAGAAAAATAAATAACGTAGTAGGTAACAACTACGCTTATAAATAGTGTGCGGTTAAGTATTAGAGAAAGTTTCATTTAAATCTCAGTTTTAGGCTAACTTTTAAATGATAATGAGGTATTGCACGTTAGCAATAACTGTCTAACGTTTTGTTATGTTTTCTGCAATGACATCGAAATGAAAAAAAAAAAAAACTTTTACTTTATGCAGTTGCTTTCGTAATAAATTACTTAATAGCAATCGTGTAACACCACAGAAGCAATACGCTCGTTGTACGGGGTAGGTACTCCCGAGTATAAAAGTAGTTTTAGCAAAGAGTGGGCTTTCTGATCTTATTTATTTTGTGGCACAGTCGTTTCTTAGTGTTATTTCTTTTTTCGAAAAGGTTTTAGGTATTATGATAGGTACATTTCAATAATGTTTCAAGACATACCTACTTAGATTTTGAACTGCTCAATATGCTGACCTTCTCTCTACACATTGCTTGTTGCAATCGCCGACGGTTGTTTTGGTGCACTCGTCGCATTAAATTGTGCATTGGGATACCTCTCGGCATACATCCTCAAAGCACCATCACACAATTACACTCCGCTTAAATGTGCACCTGAGCACTGAACTGATAACGCGGCATTTTTTACACACGAATGACGAAAGGAGACAAGATGTTGCAATGCGAAAATAAATGCACATCCGGTATGCGCGCGAGATTAGTTCCGACTAAAATTAGGTGGACAAATCCTGTGGACATTCGGGGAGCAGGGGGCGGGGCTAGGCGCATCAATCAGATCGCCGCACACGCGGCCCGTCATTCATAGGTAAATTGCGACATTGCCGTACTTACTTTGAAGGACAAGTGCGCGTGTACAGAGTGTTTCTTTTACGTATCAATTTAATATTTTTTGTGAATATTTTATTATAAAAAATAAAAAAAAACTTTTTTTTTTAATGATAATATTTTTTTTAGCTTGTATGTATGGTATACTATTGCGGGTTAACGGGAACGCCCTCTGTAAGTTAACATACTGTATAATAAAAACGTTTATAAAAAAGTACAGTATGTAAAAAAGTTTTTTTTTGTAAAGTTTTTTTTTGTAAAAAGTTTTTATTTTTCTCTTTTTAGTTGTGGTACCTACCCCACACAAATTCGAATATCACTACCTGCTATGTAAACAACAGTGACGGAGACAAATAAAATGTCATCTACATAGACAAATTGGGAAAAATACGTAATTATTAAAGGTAACTCAAAAAGTACGCTAGCAAAGTTAATAAAATTTATATGGGACCACACGGGAAGCACCAGCTTCCAAATAAAAAAAGAATCATCATAATCGGTTCAACCAGACGAAGGTTCCGAGGCAAAAAAAAAAAAAAATCTGACGTTTTTAATAATCTCCTCCTTTTTTTGAAGTCGGTTAAAAAAAAACAGCCGACTTCCAAAAAGAACATTAAAAATAGTGAAAAATTACTTTAAATTCGGAAGTCGGTGACAAAAAACGAAAATTGAAAAGCAAAGACACCGACTTCCGAAATTAAAGTTATTTTTCACTTTTTTAGTGTTCTTTTTGGAAATCGGTTATTTTTTTTTTGTAAAATGTTTTTATTTTTCACTTTTTAGTTGTGGTACCTACCCCACTCAAATTGTGATTTTTTTGCTAGTCTTTGCTCGATATTGACAGTGACTCTCTGTTGTCTGTTATTTAAATACGACGATATCCAATGAAGTGGCACTCCTCTTATACCGATAGCCTCTAGTTTTTGTTATAATATTTCATGTGAAACCAGATCAAATGCCTTCGACAGGTCAAAGAATAGACCTGTCGTTAGCTGCTTGTGGTCAATATTGACTAATATTGCTTTCAAAAATGATAATAAGGCTAAGGATGTGGACTTACTCGTATGTTTCTGAAAGCCGAATTGCTCTTTTTTAATAATATTGAATTTATCACAGTAGTTAACTATTCTTTGATGCATGCATTTGTCCGAGATTTTAACCGACTTTGAAAAAAGGAGGATGTTATCAATTCGTCTGTATTTATTTATATATTTTTTTTTAAATGTTTGTTGCCTCAGAACTTTCGACTGGGTGAAAATCAAACTCAAACTCAAAGCATTTATTTCAAATAAACCAATTACAGGCACTTTTGAATTGTCAAGGGGTCGGTCAGTCAGAAAGATGAAGCTAGTTGCCCATTCCAAAGCGTAGGTTCCTATGGAGAAGAACGGGCAAGAAACTCCACGGACACTCTTTTGAATCAGAATGTTGTTACAATATCGCACTGATAATACAATACTGTTTAACTCCAAATATGACTTTTTTGAGAATCAACGAATAATTGATTATTCATTTCCTGTTATAAATTATAAAAAAATGAATACTATAATAGGTTTATTAATAAAATTAAAGCAATTAACTAATTACCAATCATTTAAAAAGTTACAGATAATTCATTTCCAATTTTGGAGTTAGGACTATATTGCGTTGAATTAAGTTTTCAGAAAGATGAATAATTTTTAGTTGTGTAGTTATTGTTCAAACATTTTGAATTACTGCAATTTTTTGATGACTTTTTTTATGGTTTTGAGCAACATTTTTTAATTACAACAATTTTTTTATTTAGTTTTTATTTATGTAGTTACCTCAAACAAAATCATTTTCAATCTAGGGTTCGGAAATTAATAAATGAAACCAAACAATTAAGTACGATCAATCAGTTAATCAGCTTTTATTAATATAAAAGATTATTTTATTAAGATTATTTATGAAAATGCTATTTAAATATTTTGTACTTATTAAAACAAAAAAATAACAAAATAAACTGTCCAAACACAAAACAAAATTAGCCAGTACAAAAACAGAGGAAATCAAAATAATATAATAATTATTCTTGTACTTAAAATCAGTTAAAGTTGTAATTGCACAGTAATGGTATTATAGTCACAAAAATGAACTTAGGCTAAAAAAAATATTATGTAGGGGAGGGTGGGACAAAATGAGGCTCGGAGCACAACGTGAAGCTAGCTTGTGTGCCTGTCAGACACGCTTATACAAGTCGATAGTGGCGTCATTCGTTCGTTGTTTATCATTTCTATTGAATTAAAAAATGGCCGATCAACTTGAAAAAGTAACGTTTGGGGCAAAATGAATGGGATGCCTAATACACATGGGCAATTTAATTTAATATTTATTTATATGGTTTCGATTTCTCGTGTCTAATTTAAGGGGTAAAGACAAAACTACTGAAAGGAAAATTTTAAAAGAAAAGAGTCCATTTTCAGTTAAGTACACCGGAAAATATTATAACAATTCCCAAAATTAAAAACTACAGAAAGAGAAAACAGAAAACGTGGGAACACGGCTATGCTTACGGGTTCCCCGTACACAACAGAGCTGGGAAGGAAAAAATGCAATGAAGAATTCAAAGGGAGCGAGGTTTCTTCAATAGGTTCGTCGTTTTCCTTCTCCTGGTGATTGTTTGACGTTGTTTTTGTCGCCATACCAACAAGCAATCGCCCACAGTGCATACTTAATCTAAAAAAAAACAAATATTTAATTATAATGAGTAATAGACCTTAATATTGTACCTATGTCACCTAGAAAGTAGTAACTCGAAATTTAAAAAAAAACATAGTTAATTAGAGTTTTCTAATGTTTACTTTAACATGTTCGAATGCGTGATTTTAAATGCTGTGATTAACAAATAAGTATTTGTTTAAATATTAAGAAATGATCACAAGAAACCAGCTAATGAAAATTTTCAACAATACTGTATTATATCTAAAATTACTAAATAAACCACCAAGAATGACGTAAGTAAAAATATAATTTAAAATCGCATTTTTGTATATCAATAATAGTGTAACAACTAGAAAAACTCCAAGTTTAACTCGAATTAATAGTTTAACTTTTACATACCTGATTCAGTAATAAAATAACGTTCCAATTCGAATCAATGCGTTTTAAACGCAAAGCGTACCGTCCCTCTTAGCCGAGTTTTGGTCGCAACTAAAGATGATACATTATTGGGTGGATTTTGACAGTCGGTCATCGTGAACAATGACTCATTGCGCCATTTCTTATTTGTTTCTTGCACTTTTCTAACGACGGTATTATTGACGCGTAGGGGTTTGAATTTTACGTTTAAATATGATGTTATCTCAAATTTGTCATTTTTTGAGTTACAGCAGTATTGTATTATCAGTGCGATATATTGGTTACATCATTCATGTTGAAATTATACATGTGAGTACAATGTCCGTCCGAAAAAGATAAAAAAGAAACAAAACAATTCAAAAATTAAAATAAGCCGTGGCAGCTAAGAGATGACCAGTCCCTACTGATGGCGCCCGTTCACGAACATGACGCATGGATCAGCACCATTCAGCTCAACCATTTTGAAGGGAACCTAATGATCCAACACACACGCCACCACCAGCGAGACATTAAAGTGAGCATGACATACTCTCAGTCGCCACGGCACATTCAAGTCAATGAAAGACGTACCTAGTAAATGGTAGCTTTAAAGTACTTAGGTAAGTACATAGTGCTCACACACATGTGCTATGCAATTATACAATTCTAGGAGATTGAATTTATACAATGTAAATATAGTTTTTACAATCTTCAGCAGCTCCAACAATTATTTCGAATGCTAATCAATTATGTAGTTTTTGCGCCCTGTGGAACTGGACCAGCGCTGAGCCATGCATTTTTATTAGTAATGTAATCCCCTAATTTATAATATGCTTGGCGGCACAGTGTGCGTTTTATACAAGATTTAAATTTTGTTTCATTCAGTTGGAGTATGTGGGGAGGTATTTTATTATAACATTTTAAAAAGTACCCCATGAAGGATGAGTCTACTTTGAACCGATTTTGATGTTTCTTTTTTTGTTTGGTAGGTAATGCTTCAGAGGTGGTCCCATATAAATTTTATTAACTTTGCTAGCGTACTTTTTGAGTTACCTTTAATAATTACGTATTTTTCCCACTTTGTCTATGTAGATGACATTTTATTTGTCTCCGTCACTATTGTTTACATAGCAGGTAGTGATATTCGAATTTGTGTGGGATAGGTACCACAACTAAAAAGTGAAAAATAAAAACTTTTTTCATACTGTACTTTTTTATAAACGTTTTTATTATATACTGTAATTCTTTGTAGTATAGACCCCTTTTTATTATTATTTTTTATACTCGTATGTTTACATATCTCGGGACCATGAGGTCCTGGTCTTTTGGAAGGCGTACGAGGGGCCGAAGCCAACTCGCAGAGGCCCGTTAGATGTTTTTAATGGAATGAAGCACCAACCGACGATTATCCCTGTATGCACTATGCAAGTGCACCCATTTTTTTTTCCGGGATGGAAAATCCTCATGGATGTCCTCCGCCCTGGGGTGGGCGGAGGGGTCTGTCAGACTCTTACTGACTAAAAACCACCGGTGGAAACGACAGGGAGCCGTGCTTCCTCCCGAGCCAGCGCTCGAGCACCCGGCCGGACCGCCTCGATGATGTCGAGGCCGGCGGTAGGGCGTGAAAGCCTTTCCCGCCATTCCGCCACCAGGACCTCGCGAAGCTGAGACCGATGCAGCTCTATGTGTCGCTGCATCGGTTGCTCACCCCGCGCCCTCGCTTCCTCGCGCCACCGATATGATGACGCGAGTACTTTTGCACTTTTGCTTCGAGGTCCCAGGGCGGGGAACCGGCCAGATGCAAGTGCACCCAAGGACAACCCCCGGTTGGTGTAGGACTATTGCAAGCTATGGAAACAAAGATTATGGATTTGGGTGGCTCAGTGAACTGGTTATCTTGAACTATGGGGAGACTATGGCCCCTGCCTGAACAATGTTGTATATAAAATACACAGATAAAATGGCAGGTGGTGATTTGCACACTCAATAATGGGCCCCCGAAAACGGTCGCTAGCACAGAGTGTCGTAACGACAAGGGGGCAACATGTCCTGAGGTGCTTAAGAGGAGTGGAGAGGTATTCCACGGCTATCAGGACAATCCCGGAAGTACGGTCAAGATCCCTACCAGCATCTTACTGGAATACTTCCTTCCTCCGAGCAAATAATTGCTCTTGCGAATCTCCATTCAAGCCGGCCAATCAAGGCAAGAATGAGGTGGGAGCTCTGTTCCTCGTCAGTGTTCACTCCAGCCGGCCAATAAAGGCAAGTCAGAGATGAGGAACGAGACTTCTCCCGGGAGATAGGGTCCGTGGGGTCGCTACTGCCCAACAGCTCGCCACATGCTGCCCTGCGGGTTTTTGTATCTCTCTTGGTCTGGCTCCTCATCCTAGACCTGTTCCGGCAAAGTGAACTCTACCGGCACAGACCTAGAGTTCGGAGCGCGCAAGCCCCACCACGACGTCAACGTAGAGATACGGCGGTGGGGGCAAGCCCCACCACGACGTCAACGTAGAGATACGGCGGTGGGGGGCAAGCCCCACCACGACGTCAACGTAGAGATACGGCGGTGGGGTTATTATTATTTTAGCCTAGATTGCAAGTGCCGCCTCTGTGTTTTTCTCTGCAAAAATTGGTAGCCATTTCTAAATCCTTAACTTGAGATAGTTTTCATGACCTTTTTACGCGGACTGCCAAGGAAGGGTTATGTTTTTCGCGCCTGTCTTGTATGTATGTATGTTTGTTTGTTTTTTGTAAATTTCTTTATTACCTCGTATCTCCCAAGCGGCTAGATGGATTTCGACACTTAAGGTATCGTTATATTTGTCTTAAAAAACCAAGTGTCCTAAGATAGATGTATGAAAAAAAATATCAAAATTGCGGATTTCTGGAGCGAAATAGGAACACGTAAATTAAAAAATATTAACCAATCCTATTGAGTAGGGTATCAAAATAAAGGAAATTAAAAGAGAATTACAAAAATATAAATTGGTTTAAAAAGTTTTTGATATCGTAAAAATAGGCCAAGTTTATGTCGGACCTCATAAATCGCTTGCGAAACCTTGCACAAGCTAATTTACAATAAACTAAAAAGCTGAAAATAAAAAAATCATTTAAAAAACCCGACTGAAAATACACGTATTTAACTAGTATCGCAGGCGGGACAAACAGAAGTTACACCTTAATTCAGGTTATTGGTTTGTCCCGCCTGCGATTCCAAAATTCTATAAATAATAATGCTTGTTTATCTCTTTTAAGTTATGCGTTTTTGCATTCGGGTTTTTTGTTTTTTATTTAATTGGTAAAGAGCTTGATTTGCTACTCGTTAGGTGTTTCTTGATCTCGGCTGGATTTAAATATTGTTCGTTAGAATATTTACAATCTAATATGCAAATGTCAGATACGTTGTGGTGTACGGCATTCATGAAATGACAATGACCTTGTGAATGTGAGAACGACGTAGGCTTAGTGAACAGTAGACATTTTTTTTTTTATGAACTTTATCTTAAACTTTTTGAAAGGCCTACACTTACCTCCCATACCAATTAACACTGTAATTCGAAAATATTGTAAGTAAGTAAGTTTATTTATTTGTATAAACATGGTGTACATACATAACATGCAAGATATTAAATATAGGAATGTTCTATCATGTTCAGCCGCGTATCGTGGCGTACAAATTGGTAAGAAGAGATGGTGCACAAACCGCGACTAAATTTATCAAAATTACATTATAAAATTACTTATTAAATCATAATTACTTATTATACGTTATTATTACAATTCAATGTCTATACTTATTATTAATTAAGTCATTGCAAATTTCATCAACAGTAAAAACAATACATTATATAATATGGAGTGATCTTATTACACAGTGGAAAACAACATTAAATAAAAGACAACATCATCATTTCAAAAAACAAAGAAAATTGTCCTCTTTCATAAACTCTGAAATACTATAATATGTTCTTTCAATCAATAAAGTCCTTAATTTATATTTAAGAGTAGGCGGATCATCAAAGGAAAGGGGGTCAAACAAGGTTGCCCGTTATCCCCTCGACTTTTTACACTGGTAATAGATGAGGTCCTCAGAACCCTCGAAGAAGAAACCCAACTAATCAAACTAGACCAAGATCGTGGAATCTCACTCCCCCTGGTGCTATCATTCGCGGATGATCTCATCTTCATTACAGATGACCTGGAAGGGCTAGAAGGAATTGTATACCACATTAAACCCCTACTAGCTAGTGTCGGCCTACAAATTAATGAAACAAAAACAAAAATACTGATTAGAGACCCTTTAGCTACACGGAAAATGTCCCACGTGTCAATGAATGGATTAAGTCTACCTACAGTCGATGAAATTAAATACCTAGGCACATACATTACATCTACATTAGACAGGAGAAGCACAATCAGAAAACGATGTGAGCAGGCCACTAGAAACGCAAAGTCACTATTACCATTCATAGATAACTCAAAGATGGACTGGCAACTAGCCAGGCTCATGTATAGAATGGTGATTGTATCGTGTATGATACACGGTTTGAAGGTATCGACAATCACCAAAGCTAACAGGTCTAGACTGAGAAAATATGAGAGAGTTATCATGAGGGACTTGATTAGTCACGCTAGGAACAAACCAAGATCAAAGAAAATGCACGAAATCTTAGACGGAAAGACGGTAACCAAACGCATCAAGAACCACAGGATGTGCTATCTCGCACATGTTCACAGACGCGGAAACCCACACCTATTATATGCAGCATTACAGTACAAGGCCAAATCCAAGAAAGTAGGCCGACCTATTTACACTTGGAACGACAACCTAAAACAGGACATGGCGCGTTTCGACAAGGAAATCGACTTCTGGATGGACGTGGCTGGAGACCGAAACAAGATCAAGAAAGCAGCCAGCGAGATATACAAGAAACCTGAAACGGACAGCAGCGAGTCTTCGGATGAAGACACAGTAAACAGTAAACAGCAAATTGTAGCATAGCACAGCAAGGAGTTAGAAAAGAGCCGAGAACGAAGCGTATCTCCGCCAATGGATTCAACGGTGAAGATTGAACGGAGCCAACTGGCGGCGACGTCGTAAAAAGATGCCCCTCCTTAGATAACTATTACCCGTCTCTCCACTAGTCCATTGCTTACTCAAGGATGCATATCCGGTAGGCTCGCAAATCCTTCCTTATCCCGAAGGGCACACTCTTCCCTACCATTACCCGCGCCCCCCGGTCTACTCCAGGATATGCAATGGCTGCTGAAACCCCATGAACCATGAGGCTCCAGGGGCTAGTGCAAATCCTGGGGTTCATTCGATTTATCGAGTCTGGTTAAGCCACGCTGGGGTCGGTGCATTTCATTCATTCATTCATTCAATCAATAAAGTCCTTAATTTATATTTAAGAGCAGACATACTCAATGTTCTCCATGACTTGGGCAATTTATTAAATATGGTGGGAGCCATGTAAAAGATGCTCTTGCGCACAAGAGTTGTTTTAACGCCGTGAACACAAAGTTTGGAATTATCACGTCTATTCCTTGGGACACAACAGACAAACGCTGAAATAAATTAGGATAAGTCTTAATGAACATAATTGTTTCCAAAATGTATAATGAGGGTAATGTCAATATGTTCAGTAAAAGAGGTGAAAGACACAATTATAGGACTAGAAGTAGGGACCAATTAGTTCAACCGGGCTTCAGACTGGCTAAAGTAGACTCATCCTTCATGGGGTACTGTTTAAAATGTTATAATAAAATACCTCCCCACATACTCCAACTGAATGAAACAAAATTTAAATCTTGTATAAAACGCACACTATGCCGCCAAGCATATTATAAATTAGGGGATTACATTACGGATAAAAATGCTTGGCTCAGCGCTGGTCCAGCTCCACAGGGCGCATAAACTAATTGATTAGCATTCGAAATACTTGTTGGAGCTGCTGAAGATTGTAAAAACTATATTTACATTGTACAAATTCAATCTCCTAATATTGTATAACTGCATAGCACATGTGTGTGAGCACTGTACTTACCTAAGTACTTTAAAGCTACCATTTACTAGGTACGTCTTTCATTGACTTGAATGTGCCCTGGCGACTGCGAGTATGTCATGCTCACTTTAATGTCTCGCTGGTGGTGGCGTGTGTGTTGGATCATTAGGTTCCCTTCAAAATGGTTGAGCTGAATGGTGCTGATCCATGCGTCATGTTCGTGAACGGGCGCCATCAGTAGGGACTGGCCATCTCTTAGCTGCCACGGCTTATTTTAATTTTTGAATTGTTTGGTTTCTTTTTTATCTTTTTATGGACGGACATTGTTCTCACATGTATAATTTCAACATAAATGATGTAACCAATATATGTTTCTTGCCCGTTCTTCTCCATAGGAACCTACGCTTTGGAATGGGCAACTAGCTTCATCTTTCTGACTGACCGACCCCTTGACAATTCAAAAGTGCCTGTAATTGGTTTATTTGAAATAAATGCTTTGAAATTTGAAATTTGATGTTATGCTCTTTAAAATAAGATTAACAGCTATATGTTTTTTGCAGTCTAAACATCGATCTAATGCATCTTTTCTGGGCCTTAAACGCTATTTCATTCTCTGTGCTATTCCCCCAGAAAATAACTCCGTATCTATGAATTGATTCAGCTAATCCATAGTAAGCAGTAATCAGTGTATCTTTGTTGAGAACCGCTGCGAGTTGTTTTAAAGCGTAGGCTGCACTACTTAATTTTTGCTAAGTACTTCTATTTGAGGTTTCCAATTCAACTTATCATCTATAATCAGTCCTAGAAATTTGGTTGTGTCAGTTTCATTAATATTAATATTATTAAGTTGAATATTAGGATTTTTAGCTGTATGTGTACGTTATCAAAAATGCATTATATTAGTCTTTTTTAAATTAATCTTTAAATTATTATTATTTAACCAGTTTGTGATAGAAATAAGCGAATTATTAATGTCATGTTCATATGTGCCATTGTCATTACAAGCTATTGTCACAGTGCAATCGTCAGCAAAAAGTGTCATCGGTTGTTCAGTTGCTTTAGCAAAGTCATTGATATATAAAGTGAACAGCGGAGGCCACAGCACACTGCCTTGAGGTACTCCATATATAACTTCTCGTTCCTCGGATCTTGAAATTATCTCACGTTTACCGTTAATTTTACTGATTTCGGTAACTTGTTTACGGTTATGAAGATATGATTTAATGAGTTCTAAGACGTTACCCCTAACACCATAAGCTTCAAGTTTCTCTGCCAGTGAATTATAATGGACGCAGTCAAAGGCCTGTGTCATGTCGCAGAAAATGGCACAAACGGGTGTCCTCCTATCTACATTTAACATGACATTATGTAAGAACTCATAAATAGCCAAATTTATACTTTTGTTTTTCCGAAATCCCTTTTGTTCGTCAGCTAATATGTAAAAGCCAATTATCTTTTAAAAGAGTAACCATGGAGTTTCTTGCCGGCTCTTCTCCATAGTAAAAGACCAATTGGAACCGTGCACCTAGCTTCTGACGTTTCATAAGTGCCCATGATTTGATTTGATTTGACAATTTTTGTAATGTTTACAAATATTTTTAATTCGATAATTCAAATTGTCGACATCTAAATGGCTACTTTTTAAAACGTTTAATATTAGTATACTATTCTTATAAAATGTCTTTAGTATAATTTTTAACTGAGGTAATACATGTCCAATGTTATAGTCATTTTCATCTAAATATATTTTCTCAAACATGCTTGGAAATTCGAGCATTATTTTGGCAACCTTCTTGGAGATAAATCGAAATTGCTGTACTGGTCAAAAACAAGTGACGATGCGGCCAGCAAAGTTACTATGAAAATCCATATCTGGCGTGTTTAGCGGCCAAATAAATTACTATGAAAACTCATATCTGTCGTGTTATTTAAAAATGGAACGAACTTTTTACTTCAACACACGGCAATCAAGGAGGTAACTTATCAAAGATTTTATTTAAATTTCGAATTGGCTTGCAAATAAAACAAAGAAGAAACAAATGAACATAATTGTTGGCGCATGAAAGATAATTCGTCATTGATTCTGGAATTTCTATTTAATTTACTCAGTTTGTATTTCCACGCATTATTTGAGAAAAGTACTATACACGCCTTGGGCGCAATCAGGAATTGATGGACTCACGTATGTGTGTCTCGGCTTCGCCTCGGCCCACATTTTCACGATTGTCCATCTATCCCCGTATTGCTGGCCGCGACAGTAATATACTATTTTTTGTCTGAGGCAATTGGATTTCTTGCTGGTATTGGCTGAAAAAATCTCTTCTGGTTTTGGTGTAGTCCTAAGAGATTGCTTCAAAACCTGTATTTGTGTATTCAGAGTTTTTATCTCATTCTCTGCGGTTTGTAAGGCTGAGATATTTTGTTGCAGATGTAAATATAAAAAGTAATTATTACGTTCAGCATTTGTAGTAAGACTCGGCGAGGAGGGGAGGGAGTAGAAGACACGATTTGACTTAAACGAGAGTCTTTTCTTTTTTAACCGACTTCTTCAAAAAACCGGCCAAGTGCATGTCGAACCACGCACAATGAAGGGTTTCGTAGTTGGGATGAATTTATCCAACAAACTTAACATTGTAGTTGAAAAACTGGTTCTCCGATACAGAATGTATGGGAGAACATGTTTTTGCAACTGCAAATTAAAGTTGGTCGATTATTACTCTGTAACTGGTGGAGCCTTCGTAGCGTAGCGGTGATAGTTTTCCTTGTAATTTCGTTATATATACTACTGCCGTGAATTGTTTCACATTTCCAAACCCAACCATTTAGCTGCTAGGGGGGGAGGACACTTGACTCTAACAAAAATTTGCACTTTAAAGCTTAATATTCCGCAAACGGATCCCTGAATCCAAAAATTGTTTTAACAAACTCCCATTATTTTTAAACGACCTTTCCAATGATACCCCACACCATGGGATTGACGAGAAAAAAAAACAATCCCCACTTTTAATGCAGGGGTACCCTAAAAAAAAATATTTTTTACAATTTTTTTTACCACTTTGCCGGCGTCGTTTATATGTATATCCATACCAAATTACAGCTTTCTAGTACCAACGGTCTTTGAGCTAAGCCGCGGACAGACGGACATGGCGAAACTATAAGAGTTCCTTGTTGACTACGGAACCCTAAAAAGGATGAGGTTTTATGTTCGTCTGTATGTACTTTTTTTTTGTATTTTCATCCATATTTTCGGTAATTGTGAACCGATTTACAAATTTCTTTTTTTGTTCGAAAGGGTGGTCCCGAGGTGGTCCCATATAAATTTTGCTTGCGTAGTTTTTGAGTTAGCTGCAATAATTACGTATTTTTCCCACTTAGTCTATGTAGACGACATCTTATTTGACTCCGTCTCTTTTATTTACATAGCAGGTAGTGGTATTCTTTGTGTGGGGTAGGTACCACAACTAAAAAGTGAAAAATAAAAACTTTTTACAAAAAAAAAACAACCGACTTCTAAAAAAACACAAAAAAAGTGAAAAATAACTTTAATTTCGGAAGTCGGTGGCAGAAGACGAAAATTGAAAAGCAAAGACACCGAAATTAAAGTTATTTCTGTGCACAACGCAGTTTTTTTCATGTCAATAATTTTTTACATTTGTAACATACTACTATTACTGGCAACTTGTGGCCTTTGTTTGAAGTATTTGTGGACGTAGATTTGGTTGACATGTTAACTCTTGGTGCGTTTTGTTTAAACAACCTGGTTCTACGACGTATATCTAGATGGCTAATTATTGATTGACAGCAGTAAATTATCAGACGTAGATGACAGCAGTTCGACGTGATACCGCTACTCGACAATAGATGACGCTGTTTTCAAAAATGACAGTTTGAAAATTTTCAACCTATTATTAATAGTCTTGAATTTGAGCTCTATTAGATTTAAATTGCCAAGAGGAAGGTAAAACTGTGGCGAAAATATTGTTCACAATACCCGCAATGTTTATTATTACTCAGTTTTTGTTGTTCACTAAACTTTTTCACTGTTTGTTTATGTAGTCACGGATAAAGTTTTCACACAGAATTCACACTCAAAGTTGTTGCAAACGTTTTCTAGCAACTATTGATCGTTTCCGCATAAGTTAGTCACAATTTTAGGCACCTTTACGGTGAATTACTATTTTTTTTTTCATTTTATATACGGAGCTAGTTCTTCACAGTAGCAGTGGCACCACCACTTATATCTGTATTAATACTTATTCAAATAAATAGTTTTATCTTCAAGGGTATTTATGTAGCAATTAAAATATTGTTTAACTAGCTGTGTCCCGCGGTTTCACCCGCGTTGGTCTCGATCCAGGGAGAATATAGGGATAAAACGTATCCTATGTCCTATTCCAGGTCATGGTCTACTCGTGTCAGTCCCCATCCTCTCCTCTCTAGAGTAGGGAAACGTCACGGCGCGGTGGCGGCGCGGCGCGGGCTTTCATAGACTTAGGGATTTCAATTTGCAAGTGCTTGTTTTTATGCTGGATATCGTTTCTATTAGTCATTACTATGTACAAAAATGACACCCGAGTTAATTCTGCCCAAAAACGATGGAAATATAATTTTTTTACGAAAACTTTGTATGAAGCTAGTATGAAAAATCGAATTATCTCCTAAACGGCATGTTTAACCGTAATATCCTTGGAGGTGGTCATAGTGCTAATTATTTATGATTTTTTGGTTACCGATTTGACGAAAAATTTCATGCCGTTTGTTTTTAAAAATCATAAAAATATTTTTATTTTATTTGTTTTCTTATAAAATCTTAGTTAATTTCATTTTACTAATAATTTAATAGAACGTTTACTTAAAATCAACCTTATCTGATTAAAATAAAGTTTATTTTGGATTGATTGTATTCACTGTTTCGTTCTCGAAAGTTCTTCGCTACTCAATTAGTGATGTAGCCGGGCAGGATGTTGGTTTTATCGATAGATATCTAAGGCTAAGGAAAACTTGGATTGCCTCAAAAATACTAATTTTTCAAGGGCAATAAATAAAAATTCAAAATAACGTATTTTTTATTTTAACCCAAGTATGTAAGATGATTTTCACAATTTATTCAGTATTGCACATTTAATTCTTATCACACGTTAATTGAAAACATTCAGCAGGTAAGTATTTATGTATTTGGGATTTATTAATTTATGTTAAACATGTTTATATAAAGCAAGTAATTTATTTTACTAACCCGCACTGGGCCCGCGTGGTGGATTACAGCCCAGTCCCTCTCACAGAGAGGAGGCCTGTGTCCCATCAGTGGGAACATTATAGACTGATAATTATGATGTTTAAGTAATTTATTATACAAACCGGTCAGGCCCTGCTGGTACCTACATATATGTACCACCCAAAACCAATCCCATCAGACACCGCTGATACGAATATGTACTAGCACGAACAAGCTTAAAAATACTCTTTCATATTAGAAAAAGAGTATTTTTTACTGATACATATACGTACCAGCAGTGCCTGACGGTTACCGGCTTTGGGACAGCCTCGTCAATGACTGATGTAGTTATATATTTTAGTTTTAAATAATACTACGTCATTCTTCCTACAGTTTTACTGAACTCCGACCAAGACTTATTTCTTCGAATTAAACAAGAAATCGGGTATATATCGATATCGATAATGTTATTCAAAATTCAGTGTGTTCTGCACTAGTCGAGTAGCAATAGATATTGGCCTATGACGCGAATGTCAACCTTATGACTTAACATAATTAAACTTATAATTGCGACCACTGAGAATACTGCCATCTATGGACGGGTAGCGGAATTTACTCGTTATTTGAATCTAGTTTGACTTTAGATTTCAAAACGTGGTAAATACTTTCTGCACTAAAGTGAAATAAATCCTATTCATAGAGTATTAAGGTTTATTTTCAGAGGATCTGTGACTTATGCTAGTTTTGACTAAAATTAAAACGACGAATCAAACGAAGTGTTTATTTGTAGTGCATTATAGGATTAACGGTTTATTTGTGTGAGTTTGGCGACAGCGGTTCCAATAGTAATTTTGTTACATTGCACTTCCACTGTTTTTTCTGTTCCGTGTTTATAGTACACCCACACGTAGACAACTATGTTTGAGCTAGATATTTATCAACACATCATGAGTTTTAAAACTTTTCATACAACCAAATTACCAATTGTTTACTCTTCTAATGAGTCCGAAAAGAAGTGATTAACCCTTTGACGCACAAAATCAACAGGAAAGTATTTCTCGGTAATTAGGTACATTATTAGGTGTATAATGATGATAGGTACACATGCTAATTTAAAAAAATATTAATTATTGTGTAGATTTTTTGGAAATCTCTGGGACAACTATGTCCCAATATGCGGTAAGAGCCGAAATGCATGATACTTCATAGCGTAGTAAATCACGTTGTTCTACATATTATATTAGAACATTTTAAATAAAAAACAGTACATTTTATACGAAAATAAATATATTTATAATCTTTATACATGAAAAGCTGCAAAACAGTTTCGTCCAGCTGTAAAGCACAAATGAACTTTGCATATTATACAGATGTTGTTTGTTCGATTTTCTACGCGTTCTTTAGCGCAATGCACACATCTTCGTCTATTTGGTCCTTTTACCATCGTGTGGGATGGTAACGAAGTTATGAGACCAGAGACAGAGACATTTTGCAATCTTTTTTTTGTTATAGACATAGTAGGCAGGGTATGTTTCCTAATAGTAAAATCTCCTATCATCGCCCTGGCAACTACCTGCCGAAATTCTAAAGACGATAGCCGACCTCCTTCAATATGATTTGCCTCGTGCAGTTTCAAATAAATAGTATAGGCATTATTCATTCCTATATCTAAAAGGTCAAAAAACAATCGCAAATAATATTTTATTTTAGATTTTCGGTCGACTTCATATGTTACTTTCTTCTGATCCATGAGATCAACCCCACCCATGTTTTGATTGTATTTGCAAACAATGTCTGGACAAGTCACCTCGAGTCTTCGCGCTGAGCCTACTTGTCTCCTTTTCACAATTTGTGTCGGTATCGGTGACAAGAAGTTTGTTAGAAGATGTACCGCCTTGTTATCCATCCACTTGAGAAAAGATATTCCTTCAAAGCTTGTAGAATAGATATCTCCTCTCTTCATATCTTTGTCTAATGGCAAATTTTTTGGAATATTTTTACGCTGGGTACGAACGGTGCCACATGACTTGATATTCTGTTTGGCAAGTTTATATTGCAATAAAGGTGAATTGAAAAAATTATCGAAATATACCTCACAACCTAGACCTTCCAATGGTTTCGTCAAATCGAGGACAACTGATTCACCTAGGCCTATTTCGGGACCAGACCGTTTTTTCCCAGTATATAGATCGAACTGAAATAAATATCCCGTCTTGGCATCAGCACGACACCACATTTTGAATCCTCTCTTCACCGGTTTATTTTGCATATATTGTTTCATTATGTTATGTCCTTTGAACTTCACCATATGTTCATCTACGGATTGAGTGACAGTATTGTTCATAGCTGATTGGAAACTCGCATTGAAATGAGTCATTACAGAACGAATTTTGTACGCCCTGTCACAATCAGGAGAAGCTAGTGATGGTTGCGATTCATTATTACAAAAATGAAGATTACGTCTTATTTCCTCAAATCTCGAAAGAGGCATAACCTTGGCCACGTAAGGAACGCCCATGTCAGGTTCTGTAGACCAATAGCTTCGCAAACTGGGCAAGACATGGTAACCCATAACATAGTTCATGCCAATAAATGCTGCCATCTCGGAAAGATCCGTTATAAATACTGAACCATTTTGATGAGCATATCGGATGGACTCTGGTATTATGATATTTTCAATCAATACCTTGATGTTTGTTACAGCCTCGAACACATCAATTGGTTTCAGTAATTCAGATTGATGTAGTATATTTATTTTACCAAAATCGTAGTTGGTCTCGGGAAAGGTGTATGGATGGTATGTGTTGGTTTTCCACCGGAAAGTAGGAACTGCACTGCTGAATGACGAAATGGGTTCATTGGGTAAAGTAGATGTGAAAGGAGTTTCTGGTGCACTTGCAGGCTCAATAATGACTAATTGTGCTCCTGCTTCCATGTCTTGCTCTATGAAAGCCTGGTCTTCTTCGTCTAAAACAAGGGCATCCTCACAGTCACTAGTGTCAGCCATTAGGTATTCTTCCACTTCAGTGTCTTGCAGAGAAAACATTCTCGTTCCCATATTAGGCTAAAACAATAGAAACAACTATTTGAGACATGATAAAATGCACAAAAACCTCATAAAACATACTCAAAAAATTTCACGAAAAATACGTAATAGTTGACCGATTATGCATATTGGGACATATACTTCCCATACATGAATTTTCGTAATTTAGGAAATAAAATCAAAGATATTATCACAAATAACAATAAAATATAAATATTCACTTACCATTGTAACACAATAAAGCACTCAATTATTATTATATCACGAAATCAAATTAAAAACAATTTTTGAATATTTTTGTAAGAAGCGCGCGAAAACACCAAACTTCAACTCATTTTTTTTTTATTGTATCCTGCCGCCATTGCTGCCAACATTGCAAAAAACTTAGTAATAAAAAAAGATTACTAGGTTTATGAAATAAATACGAATTATTTTTGGGGACACCGGTGTCCCATTTACGTCAAAGGGTTAAGTAACTACACTGATTAGGTCTTCTTATGAGTCTTTATAGGTGATTTAATGATTTTCAATATCTCACGACAATGCCAACTATGGATTACATTCAACTTTTCCTGATAAGTAAGGTAATTTGTTAATTAGCAGTGCTATGAGTTCTAAGAATAGTTAGTGACAATTATAAATTTTCATTAGCTAATGAGGAGATAACTAATGAGGGTAGTTACCTAATTATTGGCGTTTTGCAATAAAAAGGGCTAAAGTTTTGTTTTATAATTTAGTTTGTTCACAACTGTGTAACTGCTAACACTAAATCTGCGACTATAAAATCTTAGAATGGAAAGTTTAATCACCAATTTAGACTTGTTTGTTCTTCTACGAAGTGAGAGTACTTCATTTGATCATGAAGTATTGTTCAGTGCAGTTGTATCCCGCATAGGCGATTGCCTGTCTGACGAAGATCGTGTTGTTCTCAAAGAATTTTGTCGGAGATTTACGCGACCCGCTTTACAAAGGTGGCAGAAATCCAACCGATTCCTTGATAATTTCAGGAGAAAGTACGACAATTGGTTGGGAGCAAATATTGATTGGCCGAGTTTTGTGCAAACTTTAGTTAATCAAGAACCAAGTGTTGATGAGATACCAAGAGCGCCCTCAGTCTCTCCAGAACCGTCGACATCAACGTCCATTGGAACAATGACGAAAAGATCCCGTAAACCATTCGAAGATCTGGGAGTAAACAAAAAAAGAGAAGATCTGATGAACACACAGGCGAAGATTCCAGTGAATTGGCATATGCAGCTGCAGCACGCTTAAAAGAAGAAGGGCATGGAGATATCGCCTCTGTCATCGTATACATGATGAAAAATCCTGAAGCAGCCGCTAAATTAAATGAAACGCTTAAGAAACCAGCGAAAACAATCATATTTACGCCAGAAAAGGCGCTTGGATTGCTTCTTTCGCTAAAACTCTCAAAGTGGCAATATATTACGTTGCGAGAGGCTGCCATTCGAGAAGGTGCTAAGGATATTTATCCATCTTACTATAATAAAGTGCAACAAACTAAGCTTGATTGCTACCCTCCGAAGCAATCAGTGACAGTTACTGATTCATCGGCTAGGATTACACTTCAAGCTTTACTTGATATCACAGTTATAAGAATCCTTCAAAGCCTTTCTAAGGAAGAGCATAATAAGCAGTTGAAGCTGATATCCAAGTGGGGATTTGATGGTGCTTCTAACCAAAGCCGATACAAGCAGAAAATGGAGGGTGAGGAAGATGACTCGAGCATTTTCATGACCTCCTTGGTGCCACTAAAACTGACAGATGGAGACAACATCTTATGGACGAACCCAAAACCATGCTCAGTTTTGTATTGTCGTCCAGTTCAGTTTACTTTTGTAAAGGAGAGTGAAGCAGTTGTCCTTGAGCTGAAAAAACAAATGGATGAAGAAATTGAGGCCCTTATCCCCACAGAGTGCAATAATAATAAGGCATGTATTTAATGCGGCAACTAAGTAAAATGAATATAGGTTTTTAAAAAAAATAGAGTGGGTACCATATATAATGGGTTGGCAGCTAATAAGGAGTATCGTAATAAGTAATAGGTAGCATATTAATATATCAGTAATAAGCTCCGTTTTAATTTAAACTAGCATCAAGTTTTTCTTTTGGGAACAAAATTAATATCTAAGCGGAAACTTAATGGCGAAAACAAAATAGAAAATGGGCATTCATAAATAATATAAATCAGATTCTATTTAAAATTGTTTGTATGAAGAATAAATATAAACTAGTTTATATTATACATATATTGTGTGACTTTTAATAGCTTTAAATAAACTCTAAAATGGCATGCAGAAAAAATATTTTGCGGCCTTTATTTTCAAAATTATAGGTGAATAAATTAAAAAAATTAAAAGAGTTATTACTTTTATTTATTTTTAAATAATCATAGAAGACTGTAGTTATACCTAAGTATTAAAGTTACACAATAAAAAGTTACGCAGTTAGACACAATTAAATAAAAAAATATATATTATTATTGTATTATTAGGGCAGGTTTAGATTTGGCAGGACGCCCTCGCTTTCTTTTTTGACCAATTGGAATCAATTTGGCCTCTAAAGGCGGAGTGGCTAGTTTCAGTAGTTTAGTGGTCGCGTGGGCCCGCCGCCCGCGCCGCTTGCTATTGGCCGTGCACCCGCACGCACCCCGCCACCCCGCACTACACTCGTATCCAACCATCGCACCTTCCGCCGTTTTCATGAAATTATGATAAAAAAATATTAATAATTAACTCTTATTCATTTTTATTGTACTCGTTTTAATATTTAGAGCTGCCCGCAAATCGAAGCCTGAAAGTGGGTTTTTAGACGGCACGAAATAGTTGGTAATATATTATCTTTGCCACCCTACTAACATTATTAGTCGCCAAGTCATTATTTATAGCTCCTCGCCTAATATTTTATTTGACTGGTATAGTTTATTTGCTACCTAAACGCAGCTGCTAGTTTTTAGTTTTTATAACACCTTTAATTTTGAACCATACATAATATAATAGTCGCGAAAATATTTAATCGCTGGCAAGTTATTTTATTTGTTGCAAACATTTAGTCGACTTTTAAGTTATTAGTCACTCGGAAAATAATAAGCCTAATAATAATAGGGTGACTCATGAACTAATGATGACGATGATCGACGCTAAAGTATGCACTTACCTTTCTGAAGCTAGATCAAATGCATCGTGCTACCTGTGCTTAGCAAAGCCTACAGTAATGAACCGCTTAGATGCTGTAACATCAAAAATTGTGTTCTGACCTGTATGAATTTGGCTTTTCATCCCTACACGCCCGTATAAATTGTATGGAATGTCTGTTACACATTGCATACAGGCTCGACTTCAAACGGTGGGCAGCGAGAAGTGATGAGCACAAAGAAATGCTACAGACAAGGAAGAAAATAATTCAAAATAAATTCAAAGATGAGCTCAATCTGTTGATTGATATAGTAAAACAAGGCTCGGGAACCACCAATGACGGGAATACTGCAAGAAAATTCTTTGAGTTTCCTAATAAAACCGCAGCTATAACCGGTTTGGATGAAGACCTTGTAGCGGTATATACACATATAAATATAGTTTACATATATACACACGAATATACACACTATTTACATTATAACATATAATTTATTATTTACATCATCACATTTTGTGTCGCAACTTCGACCGCTATGGCTCAATGGAAAAGCACCATTCTATATAGCTCCATAGCTATCCTATAAACCTTTTTGGTTGTATGCCGGCCGCAGGCGCGCGCGCATCGACACACCAGTCTTGATCTACTCTCGACGCGGAGCGCTCGCTGCTCACCTGCTTACTGTTCTGCTTATACCCGCTCATGATTTATGCTAAAGTAATTTTCGCTTTCAACATCTGTGCTTCTCATCCCTCCATTCTTCTTGTGCTAAGATCAACCCTGTGTACCGCTTTGGGTAATATTATAAGCTAGCTACAATACTTACCAGCAGACTTTCATTTCATCGCCACGAATCACACCTACTCATAAGGAAGGAAGTAATAACAGCGAGAAGGTAGGACCCTTATTATTCCTACAACCTCATCAAAAGATTTGCTGTAATTTTACAAGCAATTACATCTGGAGAGCAGGTCGATATAATACAATTTAGAGATTATGCCCGCAAAACAGCAGAAAAGTACGTATTATTATACGACTGGTACTACATGTCGTTAACCGTTCATAAATTATTAATCCATGGGGCTGACATAATCGAGAAAAATAATATTGTGCCGATTGGGACTCTCTCGGAAGAAGCCTCAGAGTCTCGAAACAAAGATTTTAGGAGGTTTCGAGAACATCATTCGCGGAAAAGAAGCAGGCAGGATTCCAATCAAGACATTTTCAATATGCTTGTTGTTTCTTCGGATCCTTTGCTAAGTGCACAAAGGCCTAAGTTAGATGCCAAGAAAAAGCAGAGCTTTTTTGCTGAAACTCTCGACTCAATTCAATTTCAGGAAACTGAGTTCGAGGTTTTGGATATATCCAATCTGGATGCTGACTCAGAATTGGAGTCTGATAACGAGATATGTAGATATGTACATATTTGTAAAGGAGGTGTTTTTTTCCTGGCCAAAACATGTGCCGAGGTACAAATTAAAACTTAAATTCCTTGCTATAAATTGTGTTATTAGCAGTATTTAAAATCCTCCAATATTCGATAGATTAAGAAATAAAAGAATATAAAAAAATCACTACCTCACATCTTAACTGCGTTCAACGAAACGTTTATAACAGCAGTGACATCAGTCAAACTATTCCACCTGTCAAAATACAGGAAAAGTTTTTGACCAGTGCGCAAATTTTTTTTGGTGGTTCAATATCAGTAATAGAACACATTTCCATTATTTATTCAATACTTTTTTTTGTTTTTTTATCCTACTTAAAATCAGCAAAATATGGACACGAAACTATTCGTAATAATATCAATGGGCGCGTGCGGCGGCCGGCGCACAGGCGGCGGTGTTGCACGGGGGTGCAACCCCCTCCCGGGCGGCAGGGCGGCGCCGAGCGCTGTGGCCGACAGTTCGCTCATCGCACGCGCTGTCGTGTGACGTCGCGTCTAATCGCTTTCCCGCGCAAGCGCCGCGCTGCACGTGTCGTGCTTGTACCTACCGGTCACGATGTCGGACTTCAGTAACCGCGAGTTTTACGAGATGGTGCGAGTGTATGTACTGAGTGGTGAAAGTTTGCGAGCAGCTCGCAGAATGTATGCGACGGAGAGCATACCTCGAATGCGAGCCCATGGAATCCTTAACCCCGCGGTCCCTAATGAAAGGACCAGTTTAGCGGCCACTCAAAGGCTGCTTGATCACGGACAGTTCAGAACCCCGAATCATGCACGAGGGTCTGGCAGACCCCGACTGGCGATCGAAATCGAAGAAAGCATTTTTGATTTCTTTGAGCGAGATCCAAGGGCCAGTAACCCACGTAAATACCTACGCCGGCGAATCGAAGGAGCGCACAGCTGATAGGTAGGTACATTCGCGCGTTCCGCTTCGCCGCGCGCCGCCGGCGCGGCGCCGGTTAGCCATACAACCACTTTTAAAATAAACATCTTTCGTTAACGATTTTTTTATTTTTTTGTATGAAGACGCATCAAAATAAAAAAATTATGTTTAATAAAACTGGTTTAAGGTTAATATGTCAAAATTTCCGCAGTGGATAAAAACTTTTCCTGTATTACGTCGGTGACGGTTATCGGCCTGTTTATGATCGTTGGACAGTCAAGGAGTCCCAAAATAATGTATTCGGTCAATCTACGATACCGACACGATTAAGTATCTAGGTATTCTAAGGCGACTATCAGGTCATATAGATATAAATCTTTGTGCACAGTCTTTTGGCCTCTCAGTAAGCTAACCAAACGCATAAAAATAATCTGAAATGTGAAATAAATGTATTTTTAAATTCTTGTTGGTTAATGTTTCACAAAAATAATGTGCTAGGCAAAAAAACTGTTTATAATACAAAAATAAGATAATAATCAGTTTAGGTTAATTTATTTTTGTTACGTTTATAAAATGAAGTTACGAAACGCATCATCAGAAGAAGTGTATCACGAGATTGCCAGATTAAAATTCTTGGGTTGCAAGTTATTAACATATTTGAACGACAATTTCAGGTGGTACAAATGTATAAATAAATCCATTATATTTTTTTTTCAGAATCTGCGTCTTTTTTCCTGTATTTTCATACCTTTGCTCTTAAGGTACATAGTTTGGCCACAGTTGTATGGAAAAAAAAACACCTCCTTTGTATTTGAGTGTGTTAGGGTTTTTTTTTTAATGATATTTTGTCTTTTTTTTAATTTATTTTACTTTATTTTATAAATGCTTAGTATTAATTCCTTAAATTAAATTATTTTGTATATAATATCTTTATATGTTACTTAAATACATAAGCATTCCATAGCAGAATTATGTACATAGCAATTTAAAACCATAGTTCAATTCTTTCTATTTTTTTTTTTTTTTTTTTTTTTAGCCTTTATAACTTTCAGTTTAGTTTTATTTTAACATTTATTCATACTTTCAAGTCTATGTACTTTACATCGCACGATGTTCATGTTAGTTTAACTTTTTTATATTATGTGGAAAATGTTGTTGGTTATACATTTATATTACCATTTTAGTTTTAAGTTCTCAACCATATTGTAATGTGTAACCGTTTGTTTTCCCAAATAAAGTAAAAATAAAAAAAAAATAAAAAAAAATAAGAGTTTGATAATCTTTTTTTATTTAAATTAATAAAAATGTGTCAAAAACAGCAATTTTTTTATTTAATTTTTCTTGTTTTGTGTGTTCTTAATATTTGGGTTAATAACATATCGAACTTTTTAACTTGGACACTAAAAGGGATCGTTTTACATGTAAAAACAAATAAAAATATTCTGACGATTTTTTTAAAAAAAACGGCATTAAATTTTTCCTCATTGCGGCAACCAAAAAATCATAAATAATTAGCACTATGACCACCTCCAACGATATTACGGTTAAACATGCCGTTTAGGAGATAATTCGATTTTTCATACTAGCTTCATACAAATTTTTCGTAAAAAAATTATATTTCCTTCGTTTTTGGGCAGAATTAACTCGGTGTCATTTTTGTACATAGTAATGACTAATAGAAGCGATATCCGGCAAAAAATCAAGCACTTGCAAATTGAAATCCCTAAGTCTATGAAAGCCGATTTCCAGCCCACCGTGCGCCGGCGTCGAACGGTTCGCGTATTGCATTTTTATACTAGTGATATCTTCGAAATGAAATGTCGGATTCGAATGAATTAAAAAGTATTTTAATGCTACATAAATACCCTTGATGTTAAACTATTTATTTGAATAAGAATTAATATGATATTGATATAACTCCTTCGCAAATTATGCATTAATTTCGAACAAATTTGATTACCATAAAAAAGGTTATAGTGAGTCAATCTTAAAAGCTAGACATATGCTGTCGTGGACTTTTTTTTTTAACTTTTAAAGAAAAACCATTCCATTATACATGATATTTGCGTAACTTAAACCGTTTACGCAGCGCACGCAACGGAAGCTCTCAAAAAGGAATATTTTTTCCCGTTTTTGCAACACTTTTCATTTATGCTCCGCTCCTATGAGTCGTAGCGTGATGTTATATAGCCTATAACCTTCCTCGATAAATGGACTATCCTACACAAAAAGAAGTTTTAAATTCCAATCAGTAGATCCTGAGATTAGTGCTTTCAAACAAACTCTTCAGCTTTATAATATTAGTATAGATATTGTAAGATAAATGAGTGGACTGTATGTAATAGCACTGGTTAAAAGAGACTAGGAAGGTAGTTGTGTAGGAACTGAGTTCTGCTCGTTCTCCCAATCAAGGATACAAATTCAACAGAGAAAAATCTAAGTACGACTCACCTTTTTCTCCCGCTGCGGCCGCTTCTCAAGCGTGGTCGTTCCTTTGAGTGGAATATTGATCACAGAGTCCGGCGCGAGTACAAAACACGGTAATGCACAATTTGTTCTTGTTATATGGATTTTCACTCACGGAGCTCCAATTCAGATTGTATACAAGCGAGTACAGGCCGGCAGCCGCGTTTTTTCGATGGCGCGCTTGTCGCGAATCCGCCGAATTATGCGTTTTGGCGGGAATGGGAACCGACCAATCGCGTGCCGCCTTGGCGAGCGTCCATAGATATTCAATATTGGATTTGTCCAATCATGGGATAAATACAGAACAGATATGTATAGTTAGGATAGTAAGTATGGATAGATAGGCCGTTACAATGAAGACCACTGATCCAAAGAAAAAGAATCGAGTGTCATCAAAAAAGTTTTGTGAAAATATACCATTTTCGTGCTGACTGTACAACTTTAAAATAATCTGTGAATGCAGATTAATATTTATTTCTCAAAAATATCGTTTTCTTGTAGCTACTTACGGTTAAGGTATCTGCCCTTACTGCCCCATCTCGAAAATCCAACCTGTATAGATTTCTATGCAATAGTGGCTAAATAATAACAGCCGAAGGTTAAGCTACGCTAGACACGGTCAGTTCGTGGATGGGTAACCATCCATTAAATATTGAGATCCCTTTGCGCCTCGGAAAACACGTTAAGGTCCCGACTGTCATTTATTTACGCAGCGCACGCAACGGAAGCTCTCAAAAAGGAAATAAAAATCCCGTTTTTGCAACACTTTTCATTTATGCTCCGCTCCTATTGGTCGTAGCGTGATGTTATATAGCCTGTAACCTTCCTCGATAAATGGACTATCCAACACAAAATAATTTTTCAACTCCAACCAATAGTTCTTGAGATTAGAGCGTTCAAACAAACTCTTCAGCTTTATAATATCAAAGTATAGATTCATTCGAATCGGACAAGTAATTTCGAAGTTATTGCGAGTATAAGATGCAATACGCGAACCATTCGACGCCGCCGCGACGTTCCCTACTCTCGAGAGGATGAAATTTGGCACACGGGTAGACCATAACCTGGAATAGGACATAGGATACGTTATATGCCTATATTCCCACGGGATCGAGAACAACGCGGGTGAAACCACGGGGCACAGCTAGTATCATACAAAAAAGCGTAAAGCAAAGTTTGGAAATAGATGACCTAAGTTGGTGTCATTGCATAAATAAGTTGGTATTTTGGTGAACAGGAAAATTGCACGCGTTATACACCCGTTACGCAGAATCAGACCAACAGCAGGGCGCCACAAACAGATATTAGATATAAGCGCACGCACACATAGGCACGTGTCTACGTATCACATCTGCGCTACTAGAGGTGTAACTAATATATTATAATAGGTACAGGGATTTATAATACAAGCATGTGTATTCATATTAGGATGTTTTGCGCAGACGCTGGAGAAGTTCGAGTTCGTGAAGGTGCTGGGCAAGGGCACGTTCGGCAAGGTGGTGCTGTCGCGAGAGAAGGGCACGGGCAAACTATATGCCATGAAGATCCTCAAGAAGAACCTCATCATCCAGAAGGACGAGGTGGCGCACACCATCACCGAGAACCGCGTGCTCAAGAAGACCAAGCACCCCTTCCTCACGGTACGACACCGACGTCATAGGGAATGCAATCCGGATTATCCGTAATTCGAAAAATCCGGATACACGCGCATTTTGACCAGGCTTCCAAATCCGGATTTGAAAATCGAATCCGGATTCTTGGGTTAGCCGGTTGATCGCGGTGTTCGCTGGTCCCACAATGCCAAGTCTCACGGCTCTGGGGGGAGCGAGCGCGGCGTGAGACGTGGGTCGAGGACACATCCATGGCACGCCACGCCGCATTACCCGGCCTTGGGCCCTTCCCGCATACAACTCTTACCTGCTGCTTTGACCGCCACCTGGCTGGTGGCCTGCCTACGCTCCTATGGCTAGTTCTGGGTCACCGCCCCAACACCGGGCCACCTGGTCTGCAGTATATGTGGCCTGCCCACTTCCACTTCTTCCACGCTACCGCCAGCTGCACTATGTCGGTTATATTCCTTTTTTACCGACTTCAAAAAAGGAGGAGGTACTATGTTCGGATGATTGTTTTTTTTTTTTTTTTTATTATGTATGTTCACCGATTACTCCGCTGTTTGTGACCCGATTTAAAAAAATCTTTTTTTGTTCAAAAGCTTAAACTTCTGAGGTGGTCCCATTGTCACCAAGTCAGGATCTGATGATGGGATCCTAGAAAAATCGAGGGGAACTTTCAAAAATCGTAAGGGCAACTAGTGCATTCCTTAATTTATTCATTAAGTATTTTACAGCACTACAATTTTATGAAGGTCTGTAGTCGATCTGATGATGGAGCCGAAAGACAGTCAAGGGAACTCCTCAATGGTTTATAGCAGATACCTCGTGTTTGGGCTTGATTAATTTGTATTGATAAAAACTTTACACTTTGATGGGTTGTGACTGTCGTTAGGGGTCTGATGATGAAGACGAAGGACGATTAACGGAACTCCTCAACGGTTCACAGTAATTACCTTGTGTTTGGACTTAATTCATTTATATTGATAAGAACTTTGCAACCATATAGGTTGTAAGTGACGTTACAGATCTGATTATGGTCACCTTATAATATGATGATGAGGGGAACTATACAGTGTAAGCAAATGTATAGTGTTCACCCTTATATTCTTGAGAAGGCACGGGAGTCTCATTAGCCAGCCGGTTTCGTATAACATCTAAACGATACTTGCGCTGTTCAGACGACTCGCCACTTAATCGTTTTTGAATAAGATTGAGTCGGCCGATCTTATCATTTGGCGACTCCTGCGACAAATGAGAATGCATGTAATTTCTCATCTGAGATAACCTAGCATGAAGAGCTAACGGTGATTCTTGGGAACCGGACATAGCACTCCGTTTGCGATTCTTAGATAGGCGTTCTTTTTCAGCAGTATTAGTCTCTTTAATTCTGTTTTTCTTCATGCGGGCGGCTCCTTTAGTTGGTCTACCCATGGTGATTACAAAAATCAAATTACACAAAAAATGGAAAAATAATAAAACTTTACAAAAAAAAATTGACCAACTTCAAAAAAAACAAAACAAAAAAGGACTACTGTACTAAAACCTAACGACAAAAGTACTTCTTTAATAATAAGAGAAAAATAAAAAAATAACTTTAATTTCGGAAGTCGGTGTCTTTGCTTTTAATTTTAGTTTTTGGCCACCGACTTCCGAAATTAAAGTTATTTTTTTATTTTTCTCTTATTATTAAAGAAGTACTTTTGTCGTTAGGTTTTAGTACAGTAGTCCTTTTTTGTTTTGTTTTTTTTGAAGTCGGTCAATTTTTTTTTTTAAAGTTTTATTATCTTAGTCAAAATCATAATTCTCCGTTTTGCTTCGCCGTAATCGAGTAGAAGGACCAAGACAAAGATTCGTTAGTTGTTTGCACGAGATCAGAAAAGATTTCGAGAAGGGTAGACAAACTATTTCTATTCTACATACAGTAGAGTAGAAATAGAAAGCGTTATGTTAAGCCTGCAGGATAGTCATTAACCACACGAAAAAGAAAGCCCTCGTACCCACTGGCGATTTTTTCATATAGCAATTTTTCATCGCGCACCGGATTTTTAACGCACTGTGTGTATTTTTTACATTAACTGTGTATATTATGGATTTTCAATGCTCGTGTCAACAATTAGTGTTGAAAATCAAGTGCAAAAAAATATTCGGCCGTGTGTACGAGGGCTGAGTGTTCTTCCGCGCAGGCGCTGCGCTACTCGTTCCAGACAGCTGACCGCGTGTGCTTCGTGATGGAGTACGCCAACGGCGGCGAGCTGTTCTTCCACCTGTCGCGCGAGCGCTCCTTCAGCGAGGAGCGCACGCGCTTCTACGGCGCAGAGATCGTGTCCGCGCTCGGCTACCTGCACGCCGAGGGCATCATCTACCGCGACCTCAAGCTCGAGAACCTGCTGCTGGACAAGGACGGCCACATCAAGATCGCGGACTTCGGTCTGTGCAAGGTAGGTAGCCAGCGGGCATTCGACCCTCTCCCTCCCGCACTCGGTACTGACGCGCGCCTGTCGCAGGTCAACATCACGTACGGCCGCACCACCAAGACGTTCTGCGGCACGCCCGAGTACCTGGCGCCCGAGGTGCTGGAGGACACGGACTACGGGCCGGCCGTGGACTGGTGGGGCACCGGCGTCGTCATGTACGAGATGGCGTGCGGCCGCCTGCCCTTCTACAACCGCGACCACGACGTGCTGTTCTCGCTCATCCTCAGCGAGGAGGTGAGTGCCCGTGTGCGAGCTACATGTTGTGTGCGCGCGCGTGCGAGCTGCAGGGTGTGTGCGCGCGCGTGCTAGCTACAGGGTGTGTGCGCGCGCGTGCGAGCTACAGAGTGTGTGCGCACGTGCGCGCGCGTGCGTGCTACAGGGTGTGTGCGCGCGCGTGCGAGCTACAGGGTGTGTGCGCAGGTGCGGTTCCCGCGCGCGCTGTCGGCGTCATGCCGCGCGCTGCTGGCCGGGCTGCTCACCAAGGAGCCGGCCAACCGTCTGGGCGCGGGACCGGACGATGCGCACGAGATCATGAACCACCCGTTCTTCGCATCCGTGAACTGGGCCGACCTAGTGGCCAAGAAGATCCCGCCGCCCTTCAAGCCGCAGGTGGAGTCGGAGACCGACACGCGCTATTTCGACTCGGAGTTCACAGGCGAGTCCGTGGAGCTCACGCCGCCCGAGAACGACGCCAGTCTCGCGCGCATCCAGGAGGAGCAGTTTCCGCAGTTCTCCTACCAGGTACACTCGCAAACTGAATATTTTCCTTACCTTAAGAGGAATGCGATAAAGTAGCCCGCGAAATTCAAATTTTCTTACGTTTTTTTGCAATTTTCAGGTCAGTGTCAGGTTGTGTCTTGATCAAAATATGATTCGCAACCGTAACAAATATGGCTTTACAGAATTATAATCATTAGAATCAGCAATACAACTCCATACGTTAGAATAATCCAAAAAAGGTCATGATTCCATGAAATAGTCATTCAATGGGATTATATGAACTTAGAGAGTTGTATTGATGATTTTTATGATTATAATTCTATAAATAAATATTGGATACGGACGCGAATCATATTTAGATCAACGTACATCCTGATACTGACCTGCAAATTGCAAAAAAAGTAAGAAAATTTGAATTTCGTGGGCTAACCTGATGCTTTCGCCTTATAGTACATTACTGTCGCGGCCAGCAATAAGGGGATTGATTGATAATCGTGAAAATGTGGGCCGAGGCGAAGCTTAGGCACACATACGTGAGTCCATCGATTCCTGATTGCGACCAAGGCTTGTATAGTACTTTTCTCAAATAATGCGTGGAAATTCAAACTGAGTAAATTAAATAAAAATGCCAGAATCAATGGCGAACAACTATAATTTTTCAAGCGCCAATATGTTCATTTGTTTCTTCTTTACTTTAAACAGTTCTATTTGCAAGCCAAATCGAAATTTAAATGAAATCTTTGACAAGTTGCCTCCGTGATTGCTATTGTGTTGAAGTAAAAAGTTCGTTTCATTTTTAAATAACACGACAGATATGAGTTTTTATAGTAATTTATTTGGCCGCTAAACACGCCAGATAAGGATTTTCATAGTAACATTGCCGGCCGCATCGTCACTTGTTTTTGACCAGTACAGCAATTTCGATTTATCTGGAAGAAGGTTGTCAAAATAATGCCGGATTTTCCAAGCATGTTTGAGAAATAGTACATTACTGTCGCGGCCAGCAATAAGGGGATTGATGGACGATCGTGAAAATACACGACAGATATGAGTTTTCATAGTAATTTATTTGGCCGCTAAACACGCCAGATATGGATTTATTTTTTAGGAAGTTGTCAAAATAATGCTCGAATTTCCAAGCATGTTTCAGAAAAAGCTATTTTTGTTTGTTCATTTCACGATGGGATCTGTTTTACCGACTATTTATATTCATAGTTATTTTTTTTTACTTTGTAATGTCAATACCGCAGAATGAGATTCAGCCATCTTCTTTAGAGTGCGTTTCATCTAATAGTTCCTATGCCGTAATTTTGGCTCCACTGTTAAACTTGTTAAAACGAACCTATTAGGTAGCGCCGTGGCACGGGCCGCTGCGTATTTTTGTTCGTCCTGCAACAGTGGAGCCCATATTACGGCATAGGAACTATTTGATGAAACGCACTCTACATAACAGACCGAATAAAAAAATGACATTGACAGACTGACAATTTACACATTTTTTTTTTTTTTTTTCTTAAAATTGACAGGCCTTTACAAAGTTTTAGGTTGATGTCAAATGAACATTGGATAAAGGTGTATGCTATTTTGATCTTTTTATAAAAAAAAGTAATTGAAAACAGCGTGGATTTTTGAGAGAGACGGGTGAGTGAGGCTCCAATTTTTTATGATGGACTACCTTTGGCCGCGGCTTTGCCCGCGTGGATGCGGGAACACACGGGAACTTAATACCAGGATAAAAGTATCCTACGTCCTAACCCAAATCAGGGCCTATCCGTATTACCTTTCATCCAAACCCGTTCAGCCGTTAAGGAGTGCAAAGGTAACAGCTGATAAACAGATAATAAATTGTTGATAATTTTTTACCATGACGATTTTAATGAATTATACACTAAATGTTATGTCAAGATACAGACTATGACTATATTATTATATCCCATCCCTTAAATAGATAGAAAGATAGACAGAATACTCTTTATTATGTACACCATGAAAATTATAGACATAAAATGAAATCTTTGTAAATTTAAACATCACCCCTATTTTACCCCCTTGGGGAATGATTTTACAAAAACCCTGTAAGACATAATTCCTTACCAAAACCATAAATTTGAATTTTCATGGGCAACTTAGGAAATGCTGAGTTTCTTATAAAAACTTTCACCCTATAGGATTATTTTTGAAGCAAAAAGAAACCCATGTCCGTTCGATGCCATCTATCTCCTTGTCGCAATCCGTTCAGTGGTTTAGGCGTGAAAAGGTAAAATACAGGCAGCCAGACAGACAGAGTTACTTTCGAATGTATAATATTAAAATTTATTCATATATATACAGGGTGTCCCGTAAATAATGGATCAAACGTAACGGGTAGGTAGCTTACCTCATTTCCAACAACAAATTTGAACAGTAAAAAAAAAACCGATACGGTAACCAAGATATTTTTTTTTTTCGATTTTTACTATTTTCTGTACCAGCATTCAGTGTTTTTAATGCTGTTGCTGCAAATGGTATCATATTTAGGTGTGATTTTTGTCAAACATTTCTGAATAGTTTACTAATGTTATAAGATACCATTTTTTTAAATAACATTTTATTTGCCTTAGAAAAAAAATTTTGAATTGAAAAGTTTTGTTTTTACGATGAAAAGACCAGAATTGGAAAAATTCTCCTGTAAAAAAAATATATGACACCAGTGTACCATTATTTTAAAAACTTGTAAAATTACTAAGGTTTGCAAATTGGTATAAAACTTACGTCTAGTCCTTGCGGTTACAAAGATATTGCTATGAATCTGACAGAGGTGCCAAATTACGAAATAAAATAAAATTTGAAAAAGTGTGCACAATTCAACTATTTTCTTAAAAATGTTTAGGTATCTCAGCGTATGAAAAAAATTAGGAGGTTAAATTTAAAAAAAAATACAAATAAATCGTTTATTTTGTTTTTACAGTAAATGTTCAAACTGACGTCCCCCTACGAGAATGCAAAGTCTGCACCTCCTAATAAAGGAAGCTCTTATCCGACGGACAAAATGGCTGTTGTTTATTTCTGATACAGCAGATTGGATGCGCTGACGTAATTCTTCTTCCGACGTTATTCGTTGTTTGTAAACATTGTCTTTTAAACATCCCCAATAAAAAAAATCTAAGGGATTTAAATCCGGAGATCGCGGAGGCCACAAAATTGGTCCTAATCGGCCGATCCATCTGTCAGGGTAAGTTTCATTGAGTTGCACCCTTATTGCCGTCGCATAGTGAGCGGGGCAACCATCATTTTGTAACCACATTGCTTGCCGCACGTCTTCTGGAATATTTTCTAATAACGTTGGCAACTCATTCCTTAAAAAATGCAGATAGTATTCGGCGTTTAGAGTTGATGGTAGTTCAAAGGGCCCTATTATTTGCCCATTTATTATTCCTGCCCATAAATTTATTTTAAATTGATGTTGGCTCCTGTCTTCTCGCATCAAATGTGGGTTTACCAGCTGCCAACTGTGCAAATTATGCTAATTGAGATATCCATCTCGCCGGCATGAAGACTCGTCACTCCATAAAATTTTATTAAAAAACTGTGGGTCCGCCCGTATCATTCTAAGCATCCTTTGGCAAAATGCTACTCTTTGCGGGTAATCACGTGACGTCAGCGTTTGAACACGTTGCACGTGATATGGGTGCAACCGGTGCCTTTTTAGAACTCGATGTACGGACGCGAATTGAGACCGACGAATCTTCCTCGATTTCTCGAATAATAATTTCGTCATTGACTTGTGACGGTCGCCCTTCACTGGCACCCTCAACTCCGGTGCCAAGAATTCTTCCCTCAAGAAGCGCGTTATGCACTCTAATGAATACGCGATAGTCGGGATGTCGATCCCGGTTCGGGTATCTTTCACGATACAATCTTGCGGCCGCCCTGGCATTACCTCTTGCTTCTCCGTAGATAAAATGCATTTCGGCATACTCCCGTGGCGTGTACTCGTAACGAGGCATCGTACTACTGCACACACGTACAACCTCACACAAACGATTGTTTTCGAAGTCCGTAGGATTGCCAAGTCATTCGTCCAAAACACAAACAGTTCCAAATCGTTAGGCAAAGCAAAGTCCAAATACACAGCACAAGTTTAATTTTAAGGAACACAACAGTTAGGCACAGCGGGAGCGAAAGTAGTCCGACGTACGTATCAACTCGAAGAGAGATTCGTGTCAACTAAACAAATAAAATCATGCAACAATGAAGCCCTGTATGAGTGAAGGGTGAAGGAAAAAGAATACCTGCACAAAGACACCGATTTACCAAAAATACAAAAGCGGCGCTATCTATCCCTTTCACACTGAGTGAGGTGCAACTCCGCAGGTAGCGGTCCCAAATTCCGAACAGATGACGTCATCGGCTCGGAATTACGCTACACGCTTAACCACATGCTTAGATTACAAGCATAAGCCATTACGAGAAAGAAAAGTTACGAGGGTCATTCAATAAATACTTAGCCTACAAAAAGTAAACGAAAATTTTGGAAAAGTGGGAATTTATTTTTCAACATAGTCTCCTTTTAGTTCGATACACTTAGCCCAGCGATGCTCCAACTTTTTTAATCCGTCCGAAAAATAGTTTTTGTCAAACTCTCCAAAATAGGCCTCCGTGGCGGCGATGACCTCCTCATTCGATCCATATCTATTCCCGGCGAGTGATTTTTTCAGATTAGGAAACAGAAAGAAGTCACAAGGGGCCAAATCTGGAGAATACGGTGGATGGGGCAGCAATTCGTAGCGTAATTCGACCAATTTGGCCATGGCAACGGCAGACGTGTGAACCGGTGCGTTGTCGTGGTGAAACAGCACTTTTTTCTTCGCCAGATGGGGTCGTTTTTTCTTTAATTCGGCTTCGAATCGGCCCAATAAATCGGCATAGTAAAGCCCTGTAATTGTTTTACCCTTCTCGAGGTAATCGATGTCTATCACACCTTGTGAATCCCAGAAAACGGTGGCCATAACTTTTCCGGCCAATTTTACAGTTTTCGCCTTCTTTGGAGCACGTTCCCCGGTCTGGATCCATTGTTTTGATTGCTCCTTGGTCTCTGGTGTGTACCAGTGGATCCAGGTTTCATCGACGGTCACAAATGACGCAAAAACTCAGCTGGATTCCGCTTAAACAGCGCCAAACACGTCTCCGATGTGGTCTCACGGTTGCGCTTGTTTTCTGGTGTGAGTAAACGCGGCACCCATCGCGCCGACAGCTTTCTCATGCCGAGTTCCTCGTAAAGAATATGATGCACTGTTCCTTCTGAAATGCCTACAGTCTCAGCTAACTCCCGAACCTTCAATCGGCGATCTGCCAATACGAGATCATGGATTTTTTTAATGTTTTCCTCCGTAGCAGCTGTTTTCGGTGCACCTGGACGTGGTTCATCAAAAACCGACGTACGGCCACGTGCAAACTCGTTGAACCAATTCTTGACGGTGGCCATCGATGGAGAAGAGTCACCGTACACAGCATCCAAGCGCTCTTTGATTTCGATGCGCGTTTTCCCTTCCAAAAATAGGAATCGAATCACCGAACGATATTGCTCTTTTTCAATTTTTGTAAAACCGATCGACACGTTCGCTTCCATAAGTTGTCAAATTAAAACTAATGAAGGGATTGGAATGAAAATTTGAAAAAAGAATTAAAAAAGAATGTGCTACACTGTGGTAAAACTCTTTTGAAACTACAGCGCCCTCTGGCGATGAGGCTAGGTACTTATTGAATGCACCTCGTAGATTGTACCATTTTAATTTCTGTTCTGTCTTCATCACATTCATAGCAATATCTTTGTAACCGCAAGGACTAGACGTAAGTTTTATACCAATTTGCAAACCTTACTAATTTTACAAGTTTTTAAAATAATGGTACACTTTGGTGTCATACATTTTTTTTACAGGAGAATTTTTCCAATTCTGGTCTTTTCATCGTAAAAACAAAACTTTTCAATTCAAGATTTTTTTTTCTAAGGCAAATAAAATGTTATTTAAAAAAATGGTATCTTATAACATTAGTAAACTATTCAGAAATGTTTGACAAAAATCACACCTAAATATGATACCATTTGCAGCAACAGCATTAAAAACACTGAATGCTGGTACAGAAAATAGAAAAATCGAAAAAAAAAAATATCTTGGTTACCTTATCGGTTTTTTTTTACTGTTCAAATTTGTTGTTGGAAATGAGGTAAGCTACCTACCCGTTACGTTTGATCCATTATTTACGGGACACCCTGTATATACTGGCTGCGCCCCGCGGTTTCACCCGTATGACTACAAACGCGCGCGCGGTGCGGCGTATTCAAACATATGATCTTCATTTGAGCGGTCATAGTGGGCACGCGGGCGCGGCTTCTGGAGAGGCCATAGTGGAGTGAATGAACTTGACCCTAAATCTCGATTCCCAGTGGAGCGACGACAATCTGGTCCAGTTCAATGCTCAGAAAACACAAGTGTGTCTATTCACTGCCAAAAGGAGCCAATTCCAATTATCTCCTACTTTCCGAGGTGCATCTGTACCAATTACCGACCGCCTGGAGCGTTTGGGCATGCAGCGTGCAAGTAGGCATGCAACGTGCAAGCAGGCATGCAGCATGCAAGCATGTAGCGTGCAAACAAGCATGCAATATGCAACAAGAATTGTTTCTGCCACGGCTCTGGCGCTGCGGGGTCGGCTGAAGTCGGTTAAAAATACGCTTATTCGAAAGGCAATAATATTGTCTACCGTCTGCATAACAAACAATTCCATAACTTTTGAGAAAAAAAGTGAAAGTCGAAAAAAATTATGAAAAATTATTCAATTCAACCAATAATTGTTAATTACTCTCAAGCTTCGTTCTCGATATTAGCATTAACACACATTTAGTTTCACTTACAGACTCGCCATTTCGCATTGAATTTAGGAGAAAAATAAATTATTTCATCCATGTAAGGTAGATTAAAAACTTTTGTTCGTGACTTGACATTCGCGCCTAGCCAGCTCATTCACGCATCAGTGCTTCGCTGTTTCGCATCTATTCCTCTGTTTTACAGTAATTCAAGTGCGTTTTTATATTAAGAGCGCTATTACAAAATCGAAGTACACAGTTTTAGGTAAATTTGACGGCGCGCGGTAGCGGATATGCGCTCGTGTGCGTCTAGTGAAGTACGCTACACACATGCAAACCGCAATGCGTCGGACGCGAGGAATAAACAAACTTGATCCTTCCACTTTACTTTCGAAATAAATTAAATTACTGATATTATATTTTTTGAAATATTATTTGAATCGATGAATGTTATTACCTAGAACGGCTTATCTATTGAGTTACGATAGGGTCATCAGAATTTGCTTGAATTTTTATACAACTAAAGCGGCAAACTAGCATGCAACTGCTACTGGTAGCATGTAACTACTAATTTTCTTTACTTATATGTAATTAATTCAGCAGGTAAGTACACATTTTAGTAATTATATGATGTTGTTTCTACAGTTTGAATAATGTTTGGATAGTAGTAAAAATGCATACGAAGGTAGTAGGTAGTTATACAAAATATGCATATTTAAAGACTTCATCACTATTTATAGTGATGCAATCCTTAAATCTGTATCGTTCAAGATAACTTATTATTTAATTTTTATGGATGAGTACAAATAGTAAATAAAAAACAAAGACTGATTACAAAAGTATAATTGTAAAAATAAATTAAAATAATATTTTGCGAAGGGTCATAGACCGTGCTTTCTTCGACATGTGCTTTCATTATCCTGTAAGAAATAAAGAAGTCCATTAATTATGCGGTAGCTCATAGAGTATTTAAATCTGCAGAAAAGAATATAGCTATTCAAAATAATTAAATATATTACATGATATGAAAACGTACCGTAGCGTATTTATAATATTAGTTAGGTTAGGATAGTTAGTTAGGATAAATTACCATGTTATTTGTATTTCTGTCAGAATGCACTGTAAAAACTGTCGTTGGGTCAAGTGTGCTTTCATTGTTCTGTAAAAGTAAAATAGTTCGATAAATGTAGGTACATAAATATTATATGGTAGCAGTAATATAATTAAATAGCACATGAAATAAATGATGTGGGTAAAGTGGTGCAAAATTTACCTTTTTTTTTAAAATCAGAATCAATATTTTCATTTGGCGAATTTACTTGCCTCTGCAGCATTTTAGCTTTTTTCGAGAGTATTTGCTTATGAATAGGGAACATGTTTTTTGGATGAAATGGAATAAAAACTTTACGTACAAATATAAACATGCATACAAGTACTTACCTAAGAAACATAACAGACCTCTTTTGAGCAGTCGTATAAAAATACAACAAAAAAAAAAGTTATAAAACTAAAACCCAACTACGACGGGTTTATAATGGTACCGATTCTCTTGTATACCGAACTAAAATATCACTAAAATTCCTTACTTTTTGCTGTGAATCTTGGAGCTGTTCTACTAAATAAATTCTCCAAAAATTAATTTGACACAACTAAAATCGAATTTGACAATCGCGCCTACAATTACTGCAGCCTCGACGTGTTTTTATGGAATTTTTCACTTTTTGTATGAAAAATAAGCAAAAAACAAAAAAAAAGAAATATCAACATGTTGAGAAGTAGTGGTTTAAGGGTTTCCTAAAGGGGGTCGAAATTTTCATTATTTTTGCGATAGGACGCACCATTTCCGAGATATAAACAAAAGAAAATAAAAAAAAGATACAGTATTGTGTTGGTTTGAATTTTAGTTCATGACATTAATTTTACTCCACACATTTTTAATCGCGATTAAAAATAGTCAGATTTATTTAGAGGATTTTAGTTACAAGAAAAAATTTTAGGTTAAATCATCAAATTCAGAATAACATTTTCACTAAATTAATAACTCCGTGCCATCTTAGTGCTGTCAAACTAAAATATAGTTAAGTTGTGGCACCATAGTATATTTCAGAATAGGAAATCGTTAGACAAGAATAAAATAAATTTTAGTGATTTATAATCTAGTTTAGACAACTTTGTGACAAGAGAATCGGCAACAATATCTATATTATTGAAATGTGCTAATTAAGCCCTTTCATTTGACACGCAACATGGAACGATTAAAAAAAAAATTTTTTAGTCATAACTTTACGGCACCTACATGGCGCCATTTTAAATTTAATGTGACGTCAAATAAATCGACTTATAACCAGCGGTTGATCAAGACGCTTCCAACGATACCTTATTTGTCAAATTGTGATGAGTCGTTTAGAAGATATGCCGGAACAGATGAACATACATACGTACCGGTCAAAATCATAACCCTCCTTTTTGCTTCGCCGTAGTCGGGTAACAAGATACTCCTCGACATCGAGAAGTTAATAGCAAGAAAAAGTGAAAAGAGTATGAGGCGTGTGTTGTAATGTAAATATTTGTTACCTACAATATTACAGAATAAATATAAAGTAAACATTTCAAACATTAAAAACAAAGTTCTTAGCTTCTCTTGCGCATTTCAAATTGTCGGCCAATCTTTTTTATTATTTTGACGGCACCATATGTTTTATTTCAATTTTTGCCCATTATTATGAACTTTGTCTGAAAATAATTAATTGAATTTAAGTTGGAGATATAAACAATAAAATAAAAAAACAACTATAGTTACGACTTGTTCATTTTCATTCACATTAGAGTACTTATCAGAAGAAAATACATACTTACATATTTAAAATGCAATCATATAATAATTAATTTAAAATAAAAAAACTCACGTATCAAAATGTGTTGGTTGCACTATATTTTTAGCAATTTGGCGAGATTACGCGGCGCACACAGGCGCACGACGCGATGTCAGCAAGCGATACGTCCTCCTTCTGAAAGCGCTCGGCGCAGACCGCGTCCCGAGATTTATATTGATTTTTAGAATTGCATACAACAATTATTTAAAAATATTATTTTACTTTACAAACGTCAAATTTTTTTTTTCAATCAAGTTAACATACTGACCCTTGTTATTAAATACTTTTTGTTTAAATTTGGAATCTATGTTCATAGATAAAAAATATAATTTCGGACGAAAAATTCTCAATATCGATCTGTTTTACGGAATTATTTTTGGTGTATTACTGAATTAAACATAAAAAATTGGCTTATGCATACCCAAGTTCAAGAGACAGTTGTACCAAGGACATTTTTATAAATGATTAAATTACTATATCTTCGATGTAACAACGCATCAAAAGTCGCCCAAAAGTTAAATTTTATGAAACATCCTTTGCAAAGACAAGGTTTTTACTGACTTGTGTAGACAAATTGAAATATCTATTACCAACATTCCCAAGAGAAATAATCAAACTATCCCGGGCATATTTTTTTTTAATTTTGTATCTGTATCTAAACCGAGTAAAACGCTCAAATTCAAGAAAAATTGTGATAGCGCTCTTAAAGCCATAAAATGCCGAAAATTAAGAGTGATAATCGTGATAATTATAGATATTTGTGTAAAAAACTTAAAAAGTTAGAACGTGAAATAAAACGTGAGCGACGTACTCGCTGTGAAAGTACATCGTCATCGGATGGTGATCTTCCTACGCCTTATAACCTACAGGGTGAGTCATTGACCTACTTATTTCATGTTTACATTTTAATAGGTTTCCACCAATTTCGGTTGTTTTATAGACCTTGCGTAAAATTATTAAAAACAAAGCCGGCATTGTCGTCGTACCAAAATGGCCAACACAGCCATGGTATCCTCTTTTTAAAAGACTCCTCACCTCAAAACCACTCTTTTTAAAATCGGAGGGTGATTTAATTGTTTCTCGTTGTAGCTAACCTGCAATTCACCGGCAAATTACGCTGGTTGTCGGGAGGTTGTCCGGACATCATTTCTCCGAAGAGGGATTCCACAGTCGTCCATACCCACAATACTAGCATCTTTATCAGATAACACTGTCAAGCAGTATGATACATGCCTTAAGAAGTGGTTTACGTTCTGTCACGAAAACAACATAGAACCTTACACTGATTCAACATCAAGTATTCTATGTTTTCTAACGCAATTGTTTAATACTGGAGCCCGGTATGGTACCTTAAATAGCTCCCGATCCGCTTTATCGTTGTTACTTGGACACGATAATGCAAACAATGAATATGTACAAAGATCCTTTAAGAGAATCTTTCGGTTGCGTCCCACGCTTCCTAAATTCAATTTAAGGTGGAACACTGATCAAGTTTTCAATTATTTGGCGGAATTATATCCCAACGAAAACTTAAGTCTTGAAAAAATTAATAAAAAGTTAGTGACCCTTCTAGCCCTGGTAACAGCCCATAGAATGCAGACTTTATCAAAAATACACGTCGATAACATTACCAAATCTGATTCCGGGTTTATTATTAAAATAACCGATTTAATCAAAACTTCACGAGTGGGTCCTTACAACCAGTATTTTCTTTATCGTATTTTTTACAAAGGCCACAAATATGTCCTGCTAGTACTCTTCAAGTATATCTTGATGAGACTAATCAGTAACGTCAAGACCATCAATCACTTTTTATTTCATTTAGGAAACCATACCGAGGTGTAACATCGCAGACTTTGAGCAAACTGGTAAAGAGCATGTTACAAAATAGTGGCATTGATATATCGCTATTTACTGCTCACAGCACCAGACACGCAGCCACTTCTAAAGCGTATAGCGTAGGTGTAAGTCTGGATGTCATACGTAAAACTGCCGGGTGGAGTTCACCTTCCACAGTATTTGCTAAATATTACAATAGAATAATATCAAACGATATTTGTACCGAAGGTGATTTTGCCACAATAATTATCTCATTTCCGTAATAAAATTATAATCATTGTAAAGCTATTCTTATGCGATTGATTTAATATAGCTATGAAACAGTAGATATTTATTTATTTTCTTCATTCAAACTCCCAAATCAAAGATACAATACGTACCTATGTAATTGATTATATTTCACGAATGCGATCTCTAAACATCTACTTGTGTGTTAATGCTAATATCGAAAACAAAGCTTGAGAGTAATTGATGATTAAACGAACTTACCTGTACGTGAAGTTCAATCACAATTACTTGAAGAGCTTCGTTCGAAGATATTAGCATCCCTCCTTCCCAGTCATCCTGAACCCCTAGTCGTGAAATAATAGACAGCTCAGCACACCTCCAAACTAAATGATGAGCTGGCTAGGCGCGAATGTCAAGTCACGAACAAAAGTTTTTAATCTACCTTACATTGGATGAAATAATTTATTTTTCTCCTAAATTCAATGCGAAATGGCGAGTCTGTAAGTGAAACTACATGTGTGTTAATGCTACAAAAATACCCCCAACAACTTTTTTATTAGATGGACAGATTTTGAGCTAAGCTGCAATATCCCGTGGGAATATAGCTATGTCCTATTCCAGGTCATGGTCTACCCGTGTGCCAATCCTCTCCTCTCTAGTAGGAAACGTCGCGGCGGCGCGGCGCGGCGCTGGCGTCGAACGGTTCGCGTAGTGCATTTCGTGATAACTTCGAAATGAAATGTCGATTCGAATGAATTAAAAAAGTATTATACTGCTACATAAATACCCTTGATGTTGAAATTATTTATTTGAATAAGAATTAATATTATTTTGATGAAACTGCTTCGCAAATCTTGCATTAATTTCGAACAAATTTAATTACCATAAAAAAGGTTATAGTGAGTCAATCTTAAAAGATAGACATAATTATGCTGTCGCGGGCTTTTTTTTAGAACTTTTAAAAAGGAACAATTCCATCATACATGTTATTTGCGTAACTTAAACCGTTTACGCAGCGCACGCAACGGAAGCTCTCAAAAAGGAATATTTTTTCCCGTTTTTGCAACACTTTTCATTTATGCTCCGCTCCTATGAGTCGTAGCGTGATGTTATATAACCTTCCTCGATAAATGGACTATCCCACACAAAAAGAAGTTTTAAATTCCAATCAGTAGATCCTGAGATTAGTGCGTTCAGACAAACTCTTCAGCTTTATAATATTAGTATAGATATTGTGAGATAAATGAGTGGACTGTATGTAATAGCACTGGTTAAAAGAGACTAGGAAGGTAGTTGTGTAGGAACTGAGTTCTGCTCGTTCTCCCAATCAAGGATACAAATTCAACAGAGAAAAATCTAAGTACGACTCACCTTTTTCTCCCGCTGCGGCCGCTTCTCAAGCGTGGTCGTTCCTTTGAGTGGAATATTGATCACAGAGTCCGGCGCGAGTACAAAACACGGTAATGCACAATTTGTTCTTGTTATAGGGATTTTCACTCACGGAACTCCAATTCAGATTGTATACAAGCGAGTACAGGCCGGCAGCCGCGTTTTTTCGATGGCGCGCTTGTCGCGAATCCGCCGAATTATGCGTTTTGGCGGGAATGGGAACCGACCAATCGCGTGCCGCCTTGGCGAGCGTCCATAGATATTCAATATTGGATTTGTCCAATCATGGGATAAATACAGAACAGATATGTATAGTTAGGATAGTAAGTATGGATAGATAGGCCGTTACAATGAAGACCACTGATCCAAAGAAAAAGAATCGAGTGTCATCAAAAAAGTTTTGTGAAAATAAACCATTTTCGTGCTGACTGTACAACTTTAATTCTTCAAGGACTTTCTAATTAACTACAATAGTTTTTGGTCCGCGCGCGGCCCGTCCGCGGTCATACAGGTTAAAATAATCTGTGAATGCAGATTAATATTTATTTCTCAAAAATATCGTTTTCTTGTAGCTACTTACGGTTAAGGTATCTGCCCTTACTGCCCCATCTCGAAAATCCAACCTGTATAGATTTCTATGCAATAGTGGCTAAATAATAACAGCCGAAGGTTAAGCTACGCTAGACACGGTCAGTTCGTGGATGGGTAACCATCCATTAAATATTGAGATCCCTCTGCGCCTCGGAAAACACGTTAAGGTCCCGACTGTCATTTTGTAGAACTTCGACAGTCGTTACGGGTAGTCAGAAGCCCGGTCTGACAACCAGTCGCACCAACGGCTATCGTATTACCCAGTTACTACATTCACTCCATGTAAAATACTGCAGCTGCATCCGGTTTGACTGGAAGCCGACCACAACATAGTTGGGCAGACGATGGAGTCTGCGCAGTGCCGTCGCTTTAAAAGATATTATGTGTCCTGACTAGATAAAGGGAGGAATTTGAAAACTGACGAAGATATTAAAGACTCGAGTGTACGCGTTTTCTCGTGACTGTGCGTGTGTTGCAGGACATCTGCTCGTCGGCGCACTCGGCGCTGTCGCACCACTCGGCGCTGGCCGACAAGCGCCAGTAGCGCCGGGCCCGGCTCACACGCGTCGGGCCCGGCCCCACGCGTCAGTAGCGCCGGGACCGGCCCCACGCGCCAGTAGCGCTGGGCCCGGCCCACACGCGTCAGGCCCGGCCCCACGCGCCAGTAGTGCGGGGCCTGGCCCCACGCGGCAGTCGCGCCGGGCCCACACGCGCCAGAAGCGCCCACGAGCTGCGTGCGGTGCTGCTCCACATTAGTTTGTATTGTCATCTTCGGCGATTATGAATTCGGCACAAGACACAAATAACTCATAGTGCAGTAGGACAGAGTGCGCTGCATCACTCTGCGTGACGTCCGGGTGCGTCCTCGAAGTTCATTTTTTTTTAACTATATTCCTGGACGAATTTAATTAGCCCTTGAAATATGCCACTATACAGTGTTTCCGGAATCAGCATTTATAACATGAAAATTCATTTTGTTCACAAATATAGTCTAACATATTCATCGTCTTTCCACGCTATAAAGTTACTGGACGTTTTATATCGCCGCCTCACAGTGTATTCAATCTTCAATGTTGTTATCCGATCGTTTAAAGTGTCATTACTGTGATAAGACTGAACGCACAGTATCCGTTGTGACGCTCACTTACAATGTTATAGGACTAGTATTACAGGAGGCATAAATAAAACCACTTTATTACAGTATTAATATTGTATTCTGTTAAAACAATACAAATAGCTGGAATATCCGAAACTGTCAATTTCTTCACAAATAATATGCTAGAGACAGACGAAAGAGCTTCAGATTTCTCCGCGGGTGTGCACCCGGCTGTCGTGCTCTCAAGGCACTATATAGTCGACGCGACAGGCACGCGTACAGCCGCGCGCTGCGGCAGTAGCGAGCGGAGCGAGCGAGCTGAGCGAGCACGCGCCGCCCATGTATTTCCTTTTGTATATATTATTAAAGTTAGGATTAAAGCGACTGTGTTGTTTCATTGCCCCGCCCTGTACCCTTCTCCTGGATTACTGCCGCTGGCGCTTCCGAGTACACTACTATTACATATATTAATATCTCGGATAAACTTTAAAAACATTAACAACCAATAACTATACAACAGGCGCTTCGGACGGTCGAGTCGGTGCACGTCCTAAGAGTATATTATAATACATAAGGTGGGCCCGACGATATTTACTCGTGCGCCATTTTCGATAAGATATGTATGCGCGAGTCCATCGCGTATAGAGATCAGTACGAGCGTTGCGTGGTCGACGACGCCTTACACCTAAGTAAGTACATGAAAACTTGTAGCGTATAAAAGTTAGTCGTTGTAGTAAAAACTTATACAAGAGGAGCTCTGTTATACAACAATATTATATGGAGGGCTCGCGGGCTATTTGTATTAAGCGGCATTTTTGGAACTTTACAGGAGAGCATTTCAAAGTTTCATTTTTAGGAAAAAAAAACATTAAGTATAAAAAAATTATTCATACAAAATTACCTCAAATTAATTTTATTTAGAAACAGGCTAAATGATTCAAGCGTCATAAACTGTATATTATAGGTTCACGAAAAAGGATTTAAGCAACACTCGGTGTTGTTTTAGTGTAAGGTTAAATGTACCTAATAGCTACCATCGCGATAGTAATATAGAATCAGGCTATGCAGCTGAAGTATCATAATAGTAGTTTGAGACCAAAATGATTTATGTAGCACTTCACATTAAGTATTTATAATAAATTCCACGTGCAGGCTAAATGTTGCAAACGACATCAAGCATGGATTTCAGATGCAGGCAAAACGATTCAAACGCCCTATGTTACGAAATGTATGTCAGGACAAACAGCTTAAGTCAAAATCACAAAATATTTGGTCTGTGTGAAGTCCATCTTTACTAAAATTGTATAAAATTTGTGTCGCATCAGTCAAATCAGATTCAAACTAGACCTAACTTTACTGATGTTTTAAGCGCCAAAAAAGTGCTCAGAATTGTACGAAACCTCATCCGACACAGAAAAATTCGCTGATTCCGAATATGTATATAAATCAATATCGTTCAAAAAGTCGCTTCAAACAAATAGCCTTTCACCCCTCGATATGGCGTGTCGCCGCTCCGGTGTCGCTTACTAAACGAATATTTAAGAGTGTATAATGAGGAACGAGTTATATTATACGAAATGTTCAAACAATGAAGAAAGCATTACTGCAGAACAGTGCTCTTTTGCTAGTGTAAAGAAGATATAGCAATCATACAAAAATAGTTGGTCTTCCAAGTGTTATCTGTTAGTTATAGCGAAAATGAACAGTGGAAAACATTGCTTAGAATCCTACTAGAATAGATAGTTTGTATCACTTTTAAAATTAAGTAATAATACAATTCTTTACAAATTCGTTTGTTTAGCCCGTCGAAGAATTAGAAACGCTGGCAATCTACTCCACCACCACACCTAGTCCAGGGACAAACCGATTTTGAAAAACCGAACTGAAGAGAAATTCTTAGCAGTATGTGGTTGGTCGCATAATTATAAGTTGGTACTTAGTAACATGTAGAGAACATAGTGAAAGTCCTGGAAGAGGGGTAGGGTAATGGTAGTTTTGAGGGGTGAATAATGATTTTAACGTTTACCCCTCTTCCGGGACCAAGTTCATCAAGTTCTCTTATAATTTACCTATAGGTACTAAATTTTCCGATAGGTACTGCATTTTTTTTTAGGGTTCCGTAGTCAACAAGGAACCCTTATAGTTTCGCCATGTCCGTCTGTCTGTCCATCCGTCTGTCCGCGACTTAGCTCAGAAACTGTTGGTACTAGAGGGCTGTAATTTGGTATGGATATACCTACATATACATCACGCCGACAAAGTGGTAAAAAAAAATCGAAAACTTTTTTTTTAGGTTACTTCCCCTACACGTAACGTGGGAATGGTTTTTTTTCTTCGTTAATCCCATGGTGTGTGGTATCGTTGGAAAGGTCGTTTAAAAATAACGTGAGTTTGTAAAAACCATTGTTGGATTCAGGGATCGGTTTGCAAAATATTAAGCTTTAAAGTGCTAATTTTTGTTAGAGTCAAGTCCCCCCCCTGCCAGCTAAATGGTTGGTTTTGGAGATGTGAAAAAATTCTCGGCAGTAGTATATAACGAAATTAAAAGGAAAACTATCACCGCTACGTAGGCTCCACAAGTTACAGAGTAATAATCGACCAACTTAAATTTGTAGTTGCAAAAACTTATTCAACTAGAACAAGTTTTTCAACTACAATGTTAAGTTTGTTGAATAAATTCATCCCAACTACGGAACCCTTCATTGTGCTTGGTTCGACATGCACTAGGCCGATTTTTTTTTTTTTTTTCTAAAGATGTTTTGAAATTAGACGAAAGATAATTCAATAAAATGCAATTCTGGTTGCACAGCGCTAATTACCTACAGTTATATTCAACCAGAAGTTGCCTCTTTCTATCGCGTAAATCAATATCTTCCGACTACACTCATGAATTGGCGCGACAAGACGCGCCCGCCGCGTACACAAGTAGCTCGTACATGAAGCTACAAAGCTTCATACCTAAAATGCGGAGTGAACCGTCTGTATTCATGTGGTATGAGTAGGTACCTACGACGCAAGTGCAGTGACGTCATAGTGTTCATAGTTCGGAGACGTGGCACTACTTCGAACCAGGAGAGCACAGTTGTCTCAATGGTTGCGTCGTTGCGATCTCGGCTCAGTTAGTCGCCCGAAGAGAAATAGGTTCCTGTTGTAAGCGTGCCAACAACATGTTCATCGCTTACGATGCCGTCGGTCGGTGGAATCTCGCCGGTATTATTATATTTTTTGTGTAAGTGTTGACTAGAACAGAAAACACTGCTGGCTACGGTACATAGCCGACTGCTTATATGCGACTGGCCCCATGTTCTTCGGTTGAGAAGTTGTAGTACCTACATCTCGCAATCGAGCGGTGTCAAAGCATGGAATACAGAGAGAGAGTAGTTGTGACTCTCCAAAAATGTGAAGTGTGCAATACATCAGGTGTAGGTTTCTATTACCTACTACCTAACTCATAGGCCCCCTGTAGACTTATTGTACTCTTTCTTTGCTCATAGGCTCGCTTGCAAATCACTAAATGCGTTGAACGGTAAATAGAATATAAAACAGATTAAAATAAATATTTGTTTTTAAAGCTAGCTACACATTTTTAGTTAACAAAATATTAAAAGATGAATAAGTAACACATATTATTAGAATGCGTTTCATGGAATAGTTCCTTTGGGGCAATATAATAATATTAAGTCACCATTTTCTAATTATCCGGGCTTTCGCGAAAAGTCGAATTAGTAGGACGTGTTAGTGACTGTGTCGGTTTTGAAATATGGATTGGCATGGAATGTTCGGAGATCTACTGTAAATTAAGGTACCTAGGTAACCTATTAGTTTCATCGTAAATATTGGGATATTAACTAAATAGTGATATTATGTGGGTAATAGGAGATGTGATGGTATGGTGGAGAATATTGAATTTGATGTTGGCAAATGGAGGAGCTCGTGGCTACGTAATAACAGCCGCACGGGTCGATCCATCAGGTTAAGCTACGCTTGCCGGGGTTGGTCCGTGGATGGGTGACCATCTTTACATACCGAGACTCCTCCGTGCCTCGGAAAGCACGTTAAGCCGTTGGTCCCGGCTGTCATTTGTGGATCTTTGACAGTCGTTACGGGTCGTCAGAAGCCCGAAAGTCTTACAACCAGTCTTACCAAGGGGTATCGTATTACCCAGTTACTGGGTTGTGGAGGTCAGATAGGCAGTCGCTCCATGTAAAATACTGGTATTCAGCTGCATCCCGTTAGACTGGAAGCCGACCCCAACATAGTTGGGAAAAGGCTAGGCAGATGATGATGTTGGCAAATTGGCAAAGTAATATAAATGAATGACGAAATATCTTGTTGTTTCATCTTATTTCCCTAATCCCTGAAATACTGTTAATATATGGTTATAATAAACAGTTAGAGATTATGATATCTATTGGTATAATGAATTTGAGATCCATTTGGGAATTAGTTATGGGTGGTTTTTATTACAGAAGCAATGGATTAGAAATAGAAAACTCTTGGATTGTGATCGAAACTGTGTTACGCAATTAAGGGGCCGGCGGAGCTTCGATCGCAACTACGAATCAAGTGCTACAAATGTTGCGCTAGTGTGCCTGTCGGAGCGATACACACAGCTACCGTGAACTGTACGACCACGCACACATTTTCATTGATATGACATTTGCTTGACGCGATAGCACTACTGGCTATTGAAAATGTATGATCAATTTGGGTGTGTTCCGTAATACCAAAAATGATTAATGAAAATTTAATGTTTTTCCATATTTTTTTCGATAATTTGTTACTTGATAATATAGGCTATGTTTCTGCTGAAACAATATCACAAGTATTGTTGTTTATAATACAGAAAAAACAAATGAAAACATGTCATTTACGCTGTAAAAATGTGCGAAATTCAATTCGCTACAACTTCATTTTAGTTAGGTATTTTGGAAAAAAAAAAGATGTAGGAACCTAGATAAATACTGTCTCAATCCGAATAACAACACACTATGGTGGAAATATGCTCAAATTGCAAATGATTTAGGTATTACGTTTGTATGGAGAATTCATCTGTCGCCGTGTTCTTAAGTGCTGGTTAAACACTGCCTTAGATGGCATCATTGCCGCACGCTGTTGTTTTTCTGTAATTTGCCGCCGCGGTCTGCAGCGATCCTCAATATTCTGTAGGTACTTACCTGTAAACTTCCAACGATTGACAGAACTAAAACGATGTTTTAAATTCGTTTAACGCTAAAAGCGTGTAGTGATTTGTGCAAGCGGCCATAGTATTTACAACATCACGCCTGTATTCCTTGAAGATTAGACGGCAGTGTATAGAAAGGGACCTATGCGCTTCGGCAATCATCGCTTATCTTTGGTAAGGAACGCGCGATGATGAGATCTTTATAGAGCTGTTACAACCATGCAATCACTTATTTTGTTTTATCTTGGTTACATAGAGATGAAGAACTCGATGCAATTCCAAAAAAAAAAGTACCTACCGTCTGGAATGAAGTTCCTTAACGTGATACTCGCACGCACACACATTCGTTAAAAAGAGAAAGAAAGGCATACCGCTTTTTCGCGTGACGATTTCTACTAGTCAACAAGCGGCGTCACGGTAGCCCGCGAAATACAAATTTTCTATTTTTTTTGCATTTTGCATGTCAGTATCACGTTGCATATTGATCTAGATATGATTCGCGGTCGTTTCAAATATTTATTAGAATTTTATGTATGTTACCCGCGTGTCGGCATCGGCAGTTACCAAGAGGCTACCAATGTAAAATTTTGATCGGTGGGGAGATTGCCAGTGATAGACGACATACCGCGGTGCTATGTGCCCGCCTGGAGTCGGCTCATTCTCAAAATCACAGCAGAGTAGAGTCCCGTGTCACGGTGTCCAAAAGCGTAACGCAGCGTGTCTACTAGTTTCGTGTGTGGTTACATAATATCTACATTATCTTAACTAGATATATACAGTGCGGAGGCGGGCCCCGGGCCCCCGGCGCCCCGCCGCGCTAGTGCGGCCGCGCGCCGGGCGCCGCCGCGCGCTACACGAAGTCCCGGCGCCGCTGCGACGCGCTGGCGCCCGGGCTGGCGGGGCCGGCGGGGGCCTCGCTCGGCGTCGTGGCGGGCGGCGTGGGCGCGGCGCCCTTGCTCCGCGCCTGCCGGACACGCTAGTGTTAGCGACGGGAACGAGTCGTACCGGTAGCCGCAGATACAGTGTCACTCGTCACCTTGGAGCGACGCTTGCGAGCGGTGCTGGCGGCGTCGCGCGGCGCGTCGGTCTCGGGCGCGGGTCCGGGCGCAGGCGCGGGCGCGGGGCCGGGTCCGGGCGCGGTCGTGGGGGCGGGCCCGGGCGCGGGCGAGGGCAGTGCGGCCGCGCCCTCCGCCAGCGGGTCTGCGCCCAGCCGCGACGCCAACATGGTCAGCAGCTCTTCCACACGACCCAGCTGAAACCGTGCAGCATGTTAATACATATATCTGACTGATCTGCCTTGTGCGTAGTTTCTGAGGTCCGTGACAAAATCTATAACAGGCAGTTGCCTAATTGACCGAGCGAGCGAAGCGTCTCTGCTTCAAGTCTGGCAAAAGTGTAGGTAAGTATATTCTTTTAGGCGGAAAATTGCAAAAAAACCCCTCCCCCTTAAATCTCATTGAAATTAACAATGTAGGTATGTATTACTTACAAGGCGAAACCATAAGTACCTAAATATCTTTGTTTAATGTGTTAGCTTGTACCTCAGCATCCCATCATCCCATACAAAACTTACAGATATCGTCATTTGAATCACCGGTGGTCTCGCACGTCATCGGGGCGCGGGACCACCCAGAAGATGCGTAACAGGATGCGCTAATTCGCGAAAATGGCCGACCAGCGGAGGGGCAAGGTCCGTTTATAAAATTGAACAGTGAAGCCAATATTTCGGCAAAGTAACTATTTGATGAAACGCACTCTATTCTGATAGTGATTCATTTGACAAAGTTGTCAATTAGGGCTTTCTTCGCAAAAAATGGAACTCGCAGAAATGAAATTAATACTGAACTGGGTTCAATTAAAACCTTTTGCTGAAGTCTCTGAACCTCGTTGCGTACGTCTCTGCGCAGCTCGGCGAGCGCGGCGTCGTGCGAAGCGTGAGCCACCTGAGCTGCGTGTGCCGCGTGGGACGCGTGCAGCGCGTGCGCCGAGACACTCGACCGCCGCTCGTCCAGTTCCTCCTCGATGGTGTCCTGTCGCGCGCTCGCACCTCCCATGCTCAACGCGCTCACCGAGCGGCCCTTCGCGAACGTGGCCTGCCGATTGATAATCAATTCTATAATCAAGCGACTGGCTCAACCGCACTAAGGGACACGTGCCACGTTCCGCCGTTCACCTTGAGCGTGAGCGCGGTCGCCGTCGACGCGACGGTCACGGTCGGCGCTGGCACCGCGGCCGGCGCGGGCTCGGCGGTCGCCAGGGGCCGGTCGCGTGCGCTCAAGCTGCGCGTGAAGGCGCCGCGCGCAGTCTCGGGCGCGCCCGCGTCTAGCGAGCCCGTGGCTAGCAGGCGGCCCCATTTACCGCGCGCGGCAGCGGGCGCGGCGGGTGCGGGTGCGGGTGCTGGCTCGCCGCGCTCGGGGTCGGGCGGTGCGGCGGGCGCAGGTGCGGGCGTAGTGCGGGCGGGTGCGGGCGCGGGCGCGGCAGCCACGCTCCGCTCGCGGCGGAAGCGAGAGAAGATCTTGCGCACGAGGTGGTCCTGGGCCTGCTCGAGCTGCGGCTCGCGCTTACGGCGCTCCATGAGCTCGCGTTCGCGCCGCACGTCCGCCACCTTGCGGAAGATGAGCCGATGGCGCAGGTTGTAGGTGAGCGTGAGATTGCGCGCGAAGCTGTTGGCGAAGGCCTGGTAGAAGTCCAGCACCTCGAGCAGGCGGTCGCGTTTGATAGTGTGCAGGTCGCAGTACGTAAGCGCGCGCACGTTGGCCGCTGACTGTCCCACGGCGCTGTCCTTCCAGAACGAGTCGCCGAACACGTCGCCCTTACCTGCAACGCGAGGGCCGGAGCCGAGCGTCAGTGCGCTGATTCTCTCTCCCTGATACAACCCCCAAGCACCAGAAACCTTCTACATGTTATATTACACCATAACAGAGTAGGTTCGTAACTGATGTAGAATGATTTATCACCTGAATATAATGGGAATCCTGAGTTTCACGTACCGAGAATAGCGACGACCTCGTCGTCCTGGATGACCTCGAGGCTGCCGGTGACGATGAAGCACAGCGAGTCTATGGACTCGCCGGTGTGGTATAGCAGGTCGCCGGGCGCCGAGTGCGACATCTGGAAGTGCATTGCTAGCGCGCGCAGGCAGCCGTCAGACGCGAGCCGGAAGGCGGGGTGCTCGTTGAACACCTTGCGGTTCAGGTGCACGCAGATGTCCGCCTTCATGTCCTTGGGGCAGTAGTTCAGCACCTACGGGCACGCGGGAGGTGAGAGCCTGCGCCGGCGGCGCCGGGGGAGAGGGCGGCGTGGCATACCTTGTCGGTGTCCAGTCCCTTGGTCATGGCCCACGTGGACACAACGTAGTCCATGACGCGCTCACTTAGCGCCTTGGGCACCTCGTGCAGCTTCATGAACTCCCGCACGTTGTTCAGCATGTCGTGATACTTGGCCGTGGCCGACGTCATTTGCTGGATGATGGTGGTCACGTGGCCGAATATGGTGGCGTACAGCAGGGCTGCCAACATTGGAACGCTTCGCGGTGAGCGGGAGAAGGCGCCCCGCTCCTCGCTCAACGTGCGACAACGATTACTTCACACACAAATTAGGTATTACATACAAATACTTCTCTAGCAACTTACTCTCCTCAAATTTATGACACATGGAATTTTGATGAACAGAAACTATTTGATGTAAACGTGATACAAATAGAGCGTACCTACAATTTTATCATACCAAAACGTTCGAAATTAATTTTAATGAAAATTAGGTATAAAGCCATGAGCACACCGCCGCTGCGAAACCATAGCAGCGAAACGGCAGCAGTAACCGCGACTCAGTACAATTGAACTACTGCAGTTTCGCGGCGGAGGTGTGCTACCGGCGTTAATAATATACATTTGTAACGTTACGGGTGATCAAACCAAACGATGACGAGCGTTATGTACGACGCGAAGCTTCGCATACCTAAGGGTTTTATCTCACTAGGGCATGCAGTGGCGGCGCAACCGTGGTCGCACTGTCAAAAATATATGGTCGGTTGCGCAACAAAAATTCATGGTCTTCCTTTTATTTGTGATACTATGTTATTTAGCGAAAAATAATCCTTATGATGAAGCCTTTCGATCGGTATGATAAAGCTACAGGATGATTATTTTTCTCATGTAACGTATTCGATTCCCGGTTCAACCATGTAATTATTTAAATATCGATGAATGCAGTTTAAATGGTTTTTTAAATTCAAATAATGTCTTCTTTCAGTAAAATGTTCCATCTACAATATTCAAGGTACTTTCCCTCCATGTGGCATATCCGTGAGACGCCCTGTATATTGCTGGCAGCGCGACCATGGTTGCGCCACCTTGGTGTCCTACTCCTAATGAGATATAAGCCTAGCATTTAGTCAGACTGTAGATTCCGACGAAGAGACCAAGCCAAAGGGAGGGTTATGATTTTAGGAGCCTATACAGGTAAGTATATAATTTACAGAGATATTTTTTACCTGTTGGTAAGCCAACAATAACAGACGAAAAGTTTATTGTTAGAAATCGATATTGTTAGAGAAATATCGTACGACGCAAGAGTGGTCATTGGTAGCCACGCAGCACTTGTTGCGTGTCGGTATACGTGTATTGTACCGTGTCGGCGTCGGGTCCAAGGTGACGGTCGGCGTCGTCACGCGCAAGTGACAGCTATTCTGTGCAAAAGAATACGGACGATACGAGAAACGCAGAAAGTGCTATCGTGACCTCACCGAGAGTAGACTAATCTTTCTTCGTACAATCATAAATATTATGGTTTGACACCAATACGGTACAATACAGTACTTAATTCAATGTTTCAAAATGTGATCCGGGCTCTTGCCGTACATGACGCTCATGACCACGTATGTGACGCGCCCTGACGCTTCGTGGGCCTGCACGGGGATTTGGGGTGGGGGTGGACAACACAACGAAATACTAACAAAATATACACAGGTCTGTGGACGGAGTACAGGACTGGGCTGGAGTGGAGGGTGCAGCGATGGTGCGCGAGTACAACACACACCGTGAGCACGCGACAGTGAGGATACAGGAGTGCGGGAGGCGCGGCCCCCGCTGCAGTGCGGGCCTGCGCGGGGGTCGCGCCGTGCTCCGGCTAATAACAGAAGAATTCCGGCACCTGCCACGATCATCATGCAGATGGTGAAGATCTTCTCGTTATCGGTCTCGGCGGCGACGTTGCCGAAGCCCACGGAGGTCATGCAGGTCATGGTGAAGTAGAGCGCGGTGACGTACATGGTCTTGCGCGACGGGCCATTGACGAGCTCGGGCCCGTCCGACTCATTGGACCACACGTACGAATACGGGCTCTGCGTGACGTTAGCGAGCTTCCACAGCCACGAGTACTGCAGGCCCGAGTCAGCGTCCGAGCGGCCGATGGAGTACCACACGCACGCCAGCCAGTGCGCCACCAGCATGTAGAAGCACAGCAGCAGGATGAGCATGGCGGCGCCGTACTCCAGGTAGCGGTCCAGCTTGCGCACCACGCGGCCCAGGCGCAGTAGCCGCACCACCTTCAACGCGCTGAATAGGCTGCCGATGCCCTGCCGACCCAGAGACTGGCAATGTACTGCGACAGGTACCAAGAAAGAGGTACAAGCAAACTAGTCATTCTGAATTATGGTGAATGACGAGTGAGTTGTGAGGGTTATGCGGGACACCGGGTGGCTGAGTAGTACTCACGTCTTCGTCGTGGTCGAAGGCGTTGAAGACGTCGTAGGGCAGGCATGACAGAAGGTCGATGAGGAACCATGACTTGAAGTAGTTCTTGCGGATGACCTTGGGGTCGCTCACAACCTCGCCGCCCGGGCCTACGAACGTGGTGTGGAAGTTCAGCACAATGTCGATGAAGAACACCACGTCCACGATGGAATCGATGACCAGCAGTGACACGTCCTCGCTCGTCTTGTTCTTGAAAGCCACGTTGTACGGCACCATGATGGCCGTGTAGAACGTGAGGCACAGGATGATCCAGTCCCAGATGGCCTTGAAGGCACAGTAGTGCAGCAGGATATGCGGCGGGGTCTTGGGCGCCTCCTGCCGGTATTGCGGGAGCACGTCGCCCGACAGCGACATCACCTGCGACACACGGACGTCACACACACATGCACGCCACACGCGCAGTCAAGCAGCCCAGCATGGGTAATGCGGTTCTCAAAAATGTTTTATCATTATTTTATCGTCAAGCAGACCCACACTGCGAAAAAAATTCGCGCGTTTCTCAATCGATTATTTAGATCGTCAATCGTCAAAGTACTCTTATTTAACGCGATGTTGTAACGCAATGTGTTGTGTACTTGTGTTGCTGCGTGCTCGTACAGACGCAGCGCTTCGTTAGCTCGTCGCCAGAAGCACGCACACGTACACGTGACGTACTCAGGGCTCAGCGTGTTAGTGTGTGTACGCTGTGTAGGTGTGCGTGCGTTCCGTGCAGAGGAGTTATTCCATTCCGTTGAGATGAGTCAGTATGGACCAATCTCCAACTATAGAGGTAGGAATAGATTGTTTTTAGGAAACACGTCATTTATTTTAGAGTTAAGAAATCGAAGATTAAAAAATAAAGTTAAAGTAATAAAAACTAAAACCCAACTAAGACTAAAAAGGTATAAACAAGACACCACAGACAGACAAATAAATGTCAATATTAGTAAAACCAAACTTATACAGTTCCAAACTTACAATAGCAAACGTCATCAATTAGAAATTAGATATGCAAATAACGCTGTGGAAGAGGTTGAAAGTGCTACTTTTTTGGGGATAACATTAGATAAATATTGCAACTGGAAAGTACACACTGACAAATTATGCACTAAGCTGCAAAGATTTGTATTTGTTCTAAATCGAATAACTCGCGTAGCTGGTATCAATGCAGCACTTTGTGCTTATCATGGTCACGTAGCATCAATTCTCCGCTACGGCATCATTATATGAGGAAATTCTGTTGATACTATTAAAGCATTCCGAGCACAAAAGAAATGTATTCGATCAATGACTAGAGCCCAAACAATACAAAGCTGTGTCCCAATCTTTAAAAAATTAAAAATATTACCACTGGTGTGGAAAACTACCAATTCAGATTTATTTTTAATTTAAGTGGACTGTATTTAAAGGTTGGCGGTGATAGATGATGAACGGGCGATCAATTATCAGGAATACAAGGAGAGCACGCCTTACCTTGCAATATTTTCCCTCGCGACACGCGTTCAGCTTCAAGATGGCGGATTGGCGGCGACGGGATCCTGCTTTGAAGCTCGGCACTGGTCGATTGAGTCCCACATGCACCAAATTACTCAACGACACCCGCGGGCGATTATTAGTTTAATAGTTCAATCACAGTTTTATTGAAAGCGGTTGAAGCGGATTAAGCGAGCAGAGCGGCGGCGTGCGCGCAGCGTTGTCACACACGGATACGCGGCATGACCGTCGGAGGCGTACTACCCCACGCGTCGGTGAAGGCGTGCGTTTTAGGAGGGAGAAAGGGATATATCATCGCCCGTTGTAAATAATTGTAAATTCCCCAAGAGATGGCGTTACCATTTCCCCCCGGCTTTAAAGGGTTACCTTTACAAGGAACTAAAAGAAAATAAGCCATGTTAGGTATACTACCGCATAACCTAACCATAAGCTAAGACAACGTTATGATATTAAATAATCAAAATTAACTATAGCGGAACACTTATAACCAAAGCTATTAACTAAATACCTAAACTAAGGGAGAGATCCAACTTCAGGCTAGATCTCACTGAGTCGGTAGCGGACAGAGACGCACAACAGGGCGTATATAGCTACCCTTGACGGTTTTTACAGTAACAACGCGAGTTGTACCGTCTTTAGATGTGTGCAATTTCTCTATAAGGGCTAAGGGCCAAGAAAGCGACGGAGAATTATCATTCATGACAATGACTAACGTACCCTCCTGTATAGGGGATGCAGGACTATTCCATTTGGACCTAGCCTGAAGCTGATGAAGGTATTCAGAACGCCAGCGCCGCCAGAACGACTGCACGAGCATATCAAGCAGAGTATGTCTCTGAAGCAAGCTAGAAGAGTCAGCTTCAGGAGCGGGAAGTGACGACAATGGCGCTGTGTTCAAGAAATGCGCAGGGGTTAACGCGGATGGTTCTGCAGGGTCACTACTCAGTGCTGTGAGCGGACGCGAGTTAACCAGTGCCTCGACTTGAGCGAGCACAGTTAAAAGCTCTTCGTAGGAGAGAATCTGTTGGCCTATGACCTTGAAGAGATGCGTCTTTATTACCTTGACCATGCTTTCCCAACATCCGCCGAAATGTGGAGAAGCTGGCGGAATAAACTTCCAATCTATATGATCCATGGAAAGTTCTTCCTGAAGACGGGTACGATATTCTCCTTTGATAAACTTATAGAGATCGCGTAAATAAGAATTTGCACCTACGAAACAAGTTCCGTTGTCCGTGTACAAACATTGTATAGGGCCACGTCGCGAAAGAAATCGTTTTAGGGCTGCCAGAAATGACACTGTGCTCAGATCTGTCGCAACTTCAATATGTGTAGCGCGCGTCGTCAAGCATGTGAAAATGCATAGCCAAGCTTTACGGCTTTTAACGCCTCGACCACGCACTGGCGTGTACTGCAGCGGTCCTGCGTAATCACAACCGGTATGTGTGAACGCTTTATCTACCTGCTTGACGCGATGGCTAGGAAGGTCAGCCATGAGAGGAAAGACCTGGCGAGGACGGAATTTAAAACAGACGTTACATTTATATATTCTGTGGCGAATTATTCGCCGTGCAGCTAAAATCCAATATTTATGCCTGAGTAAGGACATAAGCAACTCTGGACCGGCATGGAGATGCTTCCTGTGATAGAAATCAACAAGAAGGTCAACGACATGGTCGTAACGCGGTAAGATGCAAGGATGCTTATAGTTGTGAGGTTCGTCCGAATTAGACAGACGACCGCCAACGCGTATGATGCCGTGCTCATCGAGAAACGGCTTGAGCTTAAGAAGCGCGAGAGATCAAGGTACATTATTTATTAAATGTTTAATGTCGTTACTAAAATAAACAGCCTGGACAACTCGCAACAATTTATACTCTGCAAATTCAAGGTCAGAACTTGAAACAGAAGCCCCAATAGGAAGTTGCCTAAGAAACCTACAGACATAAACGATGGCGCGTAGTAACTTAGACCACGACGACATGCGAAGCGCGAGCGCATAGATCGGAGATTCCGCGACCTCAACGACCGCGGGATTAGAAACAGACTTCCGTTCGGGTACATCCTCGGCTCCTGCACTGTGGTCACAAGGTTGTATGTTCCACTCTGATGGATCATGGGAAATCCAAGAAGGCCCACGATACCACAAAGGATGTTGCAGAAGTTTAAATGGAGTAACCCCACGAGAAAGACAATCAGCAGGATTCTCAATACCCGCGACGTGATGGAAACAAGTAGCGGGAACCAGCTCTATTATTTTAGTAACGCGATTGGCGACAAAAGTCTGCCAGCGGTGCGGAGAGGAATAAATCCAAGCGAGCGCTACCTTGGAGTCAGAAAATGCGTATATTTTATTGATGGGGTAGTGGGGCAAAACTGCGTCTTGAACCTTGCAGAGCAACTGAGACAGCAGAAGGGCCGCGCACAACTCCAGTCTCGTAACCGAAATGGTTTTGACAGGCGAAACCTTGGACTTGGCACAAACTAACTGTACGGAGTAGTTAGGACCAATGCGGACTTGCAAATATACGACTCCGCCGTAAGCGCGTTCACTGGCATCAGCAAATCCTATTAGATTGACAATACATCCGTCGACCAACCCAAGATGACGTGGAATAACAATTTGATTGAGCGCGGAAAGCTCAATACAAAATTGTTTCCAAGCGGCGACAATATGGTCGGGGAGGTGTGTCATCCCACTCACACTTTGATAGCCAAAGCTCTTTGATCAAGAGCTTGGCGTACAAAATTGTGGGAGCCACAAAACCCAGTATGTCCCATAAATTAAATTAAATTAAAATTCATTTATTACAGATAACAGGGATCCATATTATGTTAGTATTACAAAAACAACTTATATTCTAGTGTTAGTAGTAGTCACGGAATAGATAAATAAGGTTACTTTATTTATCAATTCCGTGGTAGTAGTTAAAGTTAGGTATAAAACAAAATAAAATACCATGATGCACACTCCACGCAGAGGACGAGCAGGCAAGAAAACATGTTTCCTACCTGAGCAACCTCCGGATAAAATGCCGAATATTTGGAGTATAGCTCTCCGCCACAGCTCTCAGGATATAGTTGCGACTACCCCGCACTCTGCTCAGCAGCGACGCGGTTTTTTTTCGGATTATAGCATGAAAGCCATCTGTGTGGGTCTCAGCAAACATTTCCGAAGCGCTGCAGAAACGGGGCAGTCGCAACAACATCCTGAATGCATTATTATATTGTACGCGCAGGGCATCCAGCGATCTCTTGGTGTAATTGACCCATAGATTGCTCGTATAAAAGCTCTGACAGTAGGCCTTAAAAAGCGTAATTTTTACTTGGTCAGAGCACCGAGCAAATCTACGGGCCAACATGTTACCTCTGACCGCTAAAGCCCTACGCTCCCTCTCTATGTCTATATCATCCCTAAAGTCGTCGGTGATGAAATGTCCAAGATATTTAAATTTGGACACCCTATTTAACGGGAGCACATTCAGTCTTATTATTTCCGGAACAGAGTCCGGACACCTACCCGCGGCCTTAAAAATCATATAATATATTCACTCTTGGTGACATTATAAATCAGTCCGTGTGAGGCAGCATAATTCTCACACACTCTGAGCAATTCTCTGATTGCCCCAGCAGTTGGGCCCAGCAGCACCATATCGTCCGCGTAGTTGATGTTATTGACGCTTACTCCATTTATTCGACATCCAATACTCATGCTGCTGAGCTCAGTGATGAGGCCATTAACATACAGATTGAAAAGCCTGGGGGATGTTAAACCCCCTTGTCTCACACCGCATTCCAATCTATATGCTGAAGAGAGAGTGTTAGACCACTTTACCTGGTTCTTTTGATTGGCATACCAGTACTGGAAAATTTTCAGTATTTCTGCAGGGGCACCCCTGTCCCTCAACCTGTCCCAAAGCACATCATAGGAAACAAGATCGAAGGCCTTTGAGAGGTCAAGGAAACAGGCGTACACCGGCGTCTTACGATCTGTATAGTATTGAACAGTATGCTTGAGACTCAAGATAGCAGTTTCAGTAGATAGTCCAGGCTGAAACCCGAACTGTGCTTCATGAAGATTTAAGATATTTTTCAAACATGAGTCAAGCATACTGTCTAACACCTTAGCCATGACCGTTGCCAGGGAAATCGGGCGATAATTCCCTTCACTGGATATGTCCCCAACCCTGTTCTTAACAATGGGAACCACAATAGTTTTCATTAAACTTTCCGGCAGGTATGAATGGCTAACACACATCGCATAGAACAGTGACAAGACCCTTGGCACGTGGACCCCTGCATATTTCAAGTGCTCGATGCTGAGTCCATCATGACCGGGAGACCTGCCCCTGCTCATGCGCTGTATGACTCCTTTAACTTGCTTGGCTGAGAAGTGCATAGGTTTCTCCTCTTCCTGACAACAATACTCCGCGCCTGTGGAAGGAACTGAGGGACCAAGAGGAGATTGCACCTGGAAATGTTTCATAAACAGGTTTGCAATATCCCCGTGATCACTCTCCCCCCCCACACTCACCGCGAGGCCAGGCCTAGTATCCAACTTACCTGTGGATTTCCAGAATTTGCCAAAATTCTTAGCAGCTCTTTGTTCTGTTAATATGTCCATTTTAATTTGTTCTTGACTCTTTTGGCACCATTTCAAGCGACTTTTGAATATTTTACGAGCCTTTCGCATTTGCTCACAAATGTAACCCTGAGTCGGTCGCTTATATTCGATCCAGGTTTTAAGTTTAAGCCTAGCCTCGCTGTGAGCATCCCGTACATGCCTATTCCAGCCATGCAAACACCGATATTGTCTGTGAGGCCTATAGTCTCTCGACTCCTTAGATTGTTCAGCCGCCTCACACAGAATGTTCACAATCCGATCATACAACTTATCCAGTATAACTTTATGTTCTGCCAGGCTGCATGACCCATGACTGCACTCCGTAAATTATTGGGGGAAATCAATGTCACGCAATTTACTATTGCACAAAAACCGGTACTTGTCAATTTCAGAACAGTTTCTTTCACCCCATATAATCGCCCCCATATAGTCGAGCCACTGTGGACAGCATGGTGCGCTTGGTGCACTTATCATCAGGTGGTACGACGTCAAATCGAAAACTATCACAGGATTTATCCCAGCGTAAACCGAGAACCTTATGCGGTACAGACCTTTCAAACTCAATGTCTGGAGAAGCCTTATGAGAATCAGGTAGATGTGCGAGAACCTCTTTACAGTTGCTTGTCCATTTGACAAGATCAAACTGGCCTCGCTTGAAGAGCTGAATAAGCTCTTCACAAAGCGAAATTGCTTGCGGAGCGGATGTGACACTACATGCGATGTCATCCATATATAAAGCGGAGGTGGCGACAGCTGCTGCAGCGGGAAAGTTGTCACCTTCATCAGCGATCAACTTGCGGACAACACGTAACGCGTGATATGGACTGGACTTGAGTCCAAAACAAACACGATTAAATTGATATACGGATAAAGGTTCACTGTTGTCAAAACGATAGAAAATCCTTTGAAATCTACGGTCAGATTCACAAATGCCGATATTTAGAAACATTTGGCGGCAATCAGCTGACAGGGCGACTTGGAAAAGACGAAACTTTATTAGGATGTTAAATAAGTCACCCTGTAGATTAGGGCCGGCATGCAAAATGTCGTTAATCGACTGACCCGATGTAGTCTTGCAACTAGCATCTAAAACCACGCGAAGTTTAGTGGAGGTCTTGTCTTCGCGAACTACGCCGTGATGCGGAATATAATACGAGGGAAGGGAATTATCCTCGTTGTTGACAACCGGACTCAAATATCCCTTATTCATATAGTCACGCATGACTTCATTATAGGCGCCGCGTAACTTGAGCGATGTATTAAGTTTGCGTTCTAAACAATAGAAGCGTCTAAGTGCGGCAGCGTATGAGTCACCTAGCGAATACGGGTCACCACAAAAAGGTAACGCTACAATATATCTGCCACTGTCATCGCGAACAGTGGTAGCGCGGAAGTGTTCTTCACACTCGAGTTCCTTACGGCTCTGCGAGGGCGGTGCGGAAATCTCTTCAAGCTCCCAAAATCGCTTAAGAAGAGAATCAATATTATTTTCTTGAAGAACAGCACAACAAGACATAGTATAATTAGAAGTATGTGATGTAGGTACGGTACCCATAATCACATACCCCAATACCGTCTCAATAGCGGGAGGTATATTATGTTGTTTACTGCGTACCACATTATTTAAAAGTAAATGTGGTAATATGGAGGCCCCTAACAGGGCATCGATGTTTCCCGGTTGCGCAAAGTCAGAATCTGCCAGCGGTAACATTTTATTTTATTTTATTTTTGATCCTTTAATTTTAGGTTTTTAAGGGCGCTAACGGCGGTAATAAAGTTATCTAAGAACAGCTGGAAATTCGAAACAGAGGCGGGGCCAGACAATTTAAGATTCAAAGCCTGATCAAAGTAGGTAGACGCTAGGACACGAGTATCTTGATACCTATCAAGGAGTGACTGGAATATGACCTGATAATTCTCAGCACTGGGGGTACACCTGCAAATACGGATTGCGCTTTCGGTGACAGTTTACCTATTAAATAGTACAACCTGTCTTCATCTGTCAGAGAGCCATTATCGTGCACTGTTGACTTAAAGCTAGCATAGAACAATGGCCAGTTCCGTATATCGCCATCAAACGACATTTAAGTTCAATTGGGGGTAGACGGGGCAATCGGCCTGGCGGCGGCGCTTGCACGGTTGTGTTACTTCTACCCTCTAGTCGCGATTGTATGCGTTTGATGATGCAATAAAGATCCTCGAATGAAGAGTACGCCTGATAATTCGGCTTCGATTCGGGATTAAAAGAGAATAACTTTGCATTATAAGTGTCCAACAAATGATGAAAGTCTGTTCGAATATTATCTACTGTCATACAATAACTAAGAAACGATTCTGATTTAGATTCGGAAGTATGGGCAGTTTTTGAGCGCTCATAAATGTCCTGAATACGCTCAAATAAAACATTGCGTTTAGATTCCAAAATTGAAAGTTCTCTTTCTTTCGACATGTTTATGTTGGTATAAGTATATAAAACCTATCCAAACTATGATTATCTAAAGTTCGTATTATAATCTTAGATGAAATAAGATAACTAAATGTAAGGTAGGTGTAGTTATGCGGCGTTATTACCTAGCTTGGCGAAAACTTTAATAATATTGGCGGTATTACTAAAAGATGTTTGAAGTATGGAATTTACAAGACAACTAATGATAGTTTTTATTATAATAATTATGTAGTAGGTAGCTACTTTGAGTATATTACCTACTGGGTGCGGGAATGACCAGGTAATGGGTCTAGCTAGGTGCTTTAACCACTTACGTAGGCACTTCTAGAAGATACCTACGCTTTATATGGGAGAATATGGATTATAAATCCTTCTCTTGCGGGGTAAGCGAAAAATCCGGCTCGCTAGGATCAAAAATATGGTGTGGAAAACTACTAATTCAGATTTATTTTTAATTTAAATGGACTGTATTTAAAGGTGGCGGTGATAGATGATGAACGGGCGATCAATTATCAGGAATACAAGGAGAGCACGCCTTACCTTACAATATTTTCCCTCGCGACACGCGTTCAGCTCAAGATGGCGGATTGGCCGCGACGGGATCCTGCTTTGAAGCTCGGCACTGGTCGATTGAGTCCCACATGCACCAAATTACTCAACGACACCCGCGGGCGATTATTAGTTTAATAGTTCAATCACAGTTTTATTGAAAGCGGTTGAAGCGGATTAAGCGAGCAGAGCGGCGGCGTGCGCGCAGCGTTGTCACACACGGATACGCGGCATGACCGTCGGAGGCAGGCGTGTGTAACTCTTTACGGAACCGACTCACTGATCCGGATCATTGAAGTGATTCAAAAGATTGGTTCAGTAACAACGTTTGAAACGGATCATTTGGATCTGAAACATTACTTTGCTCTGTGCTCTTTCCGCGCGACGCGTCGCTTGCGAGGCGACTGAGCAGTGAGCGAGAGAGGCAAACTGAGACACACTGAGTTACTCTGACTCGCGAGTCGCGACTTCGCGAGTGAGCGGTTGACATATTGCAATCTCAACAAATCAGAAAGAGATACCAAATGAGATGTGTATCACTCACACTCGCACAGTTTTTCGTTGTCGTTATCCATACACGCAAAAATGACCACTAAGGCGCTTACGTATCAAATACTATACGGTCGTTTTTTGCATATAATGTTTGCACTAACAAGTTATCGTTTTACCACAGGCGGCAGATGAAGGAAGATCGATTATTTTCTTTATAATCTAACATAATACAATAAAAACTTTCAGCATTGTTGCCTCATAACATTTCTCTGACTCAGAAGTAAACGCCCGCGACGAACGTAATGTATACGTAACATAACATTCTATATTTTATATCCTTTGAGCCGATGATCCAAATGAGCCAAAAGAAACATATCCGTGTTTCGGATCATTTCAGTGATCCAGATGCAAATGATCCAATCGTAAAAATGATACACTTTGCCCACCTCTAGTCGGAGGCGTACTACCCCACGCGTCGGTGAAGGCGTGCGTTTTAGGAGGGAGAAAGGGATATATCATCGCCCGTTGTAATTAATTGTAATTCCCCAAGAGATGGCGTTACCAACCACTCCCATCTTTATACATATTCGAACTCTGTATCTTTGTACGTAAAAATTTAGCTTTATTTCAAGTACACAATGATGTTGTTATAAGGAAAAGTCGAAATATCCACAAATTATGTGCACCCCAACAAAGAATTAAACTATTTTCGAATAATGTTTATTGTATGGCAATTCAAATCCTACTAATCCTACTAATCCTACTAATATTATAAATGTGAAAGTTTGTGAGTATGGATGTGTGGATGTTTGTTACTCTTTCACGCTAAAACTACTCGATGGATTTGGATGAAATTTGGTAAACAGATAGTTTATAACCTGGATTAACACATAGGATACTTTTTATCCCGATATTCCCACGGGATCAAGACTTACGCGGGTGAAACCGCGGGGCGCAGCTAGTCTATAATAAATTACCTAATGTTTTTAAAAGTCTTAATCTAACTGTAATTATGGCCACGCTATTGAATTGGGAAATTCCTGTAATGATAGTGATGATGAGTTAATAAATAAATAAATCTCATGACATTTAAAAAGAAACTATTTAACTTTCTATTGCAAAAGTGTTACTACTCAACGAATGAATTTTTAAAAGGAAAAATTTGATTCAATATTTAAATTGGGCGACGACTTACCTCCTAATAATTGAATTTCATTTCATTTCTATGATATTGTATTGAAATCTTTCTTTTTTTTTTGTCCGTTTTCTTTATTGTATTTAATAATTCTTGACATTATGATCAATAACCCCTGACATTGTATTTAATAATTATTGACATTATAATTAATAACCCCCTTTTTTTTTTTTTTTTGAGGTTGGGAAATCATCCAATGTCTTCTCCCGCTCTGGGCGGAGCGGAAGGGCGTGTCAGACTTTTACTGACTAAAACCCACCCGTGTTCCTTCATTTGCCTGTTGCCAAGGTCCCGGTATCCCTTTCGGATTTTCCCGCAACCCTGGCAGGCATCGGTCCTACCGGACCCCGTCAATTGTGCTGACATCTCTTTGAGGCGCGCGTGGAACACGACGCGCCATCGACCCGGGCCTGGTCCTTATCGGACGGCGAGCTGCCCGTTGCTCGCCGTCCGCAAGCCCGCGCCTATGGTGGCCGGGAATCCGCCTGGGATTCCCGACGCCCAGGGCGTCTCCAACGGCGGCGGTTAGGGGCGTGAGGGCGCAAACTTTGCCTTTCCCTCACGCGTTCCGCCTCCTCCTTCGCGAGCATTACTGCTTCGCAGAAGGAGGTGACGGCTTCCCATGCCCTCTCGCTCCGTACCATGGCCTGCAGGGCCGGACGCGAGAGGTCATTGCCGCCAATCGCCTCCGCGAGGACACGGCGTTGCTCCGCCCAAGCAGGGCATACCTCCACCGTATGCTCCACCGTGTCCTCCGGGCGATCCGGGCGATCCGCACAGTAATTAATAACCCCTGACATTGTATTTAATAATTATTGACATCATAATTAATAACCTCTGACATGGTATTTAATAATTCTTAACATTATAATTGATAACCCCTGACATTGTATTTGATAGTATTTAACGTCTCTTTATTTTCGATATTGTACGGTTTGTTTTTAATTTTAATTCTTTGAAATATTTGTACGCTGGTAACAGCAGAATATTATGGACATCATATTATGTGTAACACCTATGTAACAACAATATTATTTAGGGGTATGAGAAACAGGGTGTAAAGTTCACTCATCCACCATAGAAAAGGGAGGATCCTCCGACCAGACGGGTGTTGTGTCTGGCGGGCAACTGCCCAATGATTGATATTGGATTTTTGTATATATGTTCACGGCGCGGTAAACTCTAATTGCGCGATGCAGGATTTTTGTGACGTCAGGATTTTTGTGTGACGTCAGGTTTTTGATGCGTAGTTCGAATGTGGCGATGTAGGTACCGCCACAATTCTAACAAATCAATTTATTACTTACTATTAAGTACTTACTTACAAATAAAAAATCCGGAGTCACACGTGTTAGGGCATAAATCAAACAGGTTACGTGTGACTCCGGATTTTTTATTTGTCTGGTTATGGTGTCTTGTTTATACCTTTTTAGTCGTAGTTGGGTTTTAGTTTTTATTACTTTAATTTTTTTAAATTCTTGTGGGGTTATAAAATATATATTTTTGAAATGTGCTCATTAAACCCTTTCATTTGATACCCAACATGGTACGATTAAACCATTTATTTTTTAAGTTCCTGACTTTATGTCCTCTATAAGACGCCATTTTTATTTATTTAATGTGACGTCACATAGTCTATAACCAGCGGAAAATCAAGACGCTTCCAACGATACCTCATTTGTCAAATTATGATGAGTGGTTTAGAAGATAGGAGGGAACAGATGAACATAGTTACATACATTACATACATACATACATACCGGTCAAAAACATAACATCATTCATCAATCTTCTGGGGGTGTTGGGATTCAATTCTTTGGAGGTAAGAAGGGGCTTTGATCAGCTCACGATTGCCTGTAAAACCCTAAACGGTCGTATTGACTGCCCTGAGCTCCACGGACTTTTCTGCTGCCTATTTGTGCCCGACAAATACCTTGGGCACCGTCAAAGCCGCCGGCATAACCTGTTCGCACTACCGCTATCTAGATCTTTGCTAGAGCTGCATCCCCGGTATGTCGAATCCTAAGGATGCTAAACGCCCTCCTGACTACCGACCCTGAATGTGATGTGTTTGCTGATGATTGGAAGAATATGATGCGTGCTTGTCTGGTGTTTTGTGAGAGACAATATGCGAGGGTGTTCACTGTTAGATGTTAGTTTATGATGTTTTTTAATTTATTTACATTTACGCAAATTATTATTAATACTTTTATCCACGAATTGTATATCTCTGAATTTGAATTTAATGTTTGTACTGTATGTTATTTGAATGCTTATTTTATTTTAATCTTTATAATTCTATGTTAATTAATGTAATTGGACCTGTGCCGTTTTAATTAACTATAAATAAATAAATAACCCTCCTTTTTTTCTTCGCCGTAGTCGGGTAAAAAAACCTGAGTCTAACCGCAACTTTAGGGTTCCACAACCCTAAAATTGCAGAACTGTTACTATAAGTAGGTAATAAAAACAATAAAATACTGAGTCCTTTACTAAAATTGAATCCTAACAATTTGGTACCCAACAATAATTATTAGGGGAAGGTGTGATAATACCCTGCTCCAACGTAACTAAAAATCTACCTAAAGCTATGGCTGTGTACGCAATACGCATAAAATGGACGCCCTTAAGGGTGTGGCGACCGATGAATTGTCCATACAAACTTAATACCAAAATCATTTGCAATTTGAGCATATTTCCACCATATTAAGTTGATATTCGGATTTAGACAGTATTTATCTAGGTTCCTACAGCTTTTTTTTTCCAAAAATCTTACCTAAAATGAAGTTTAAGCGAATTGAATTTCGCACATTTTTACAGAGTAAATGACATGTTTTCATGTTGTTTTTTCTGTATTATAAACAACAATATTTGTAATATTGTTTCAGCAGAAACATAGCTCACATTATCAAGTTACAAATTATAGAAAAAGAATTGGAAATACATTAAGTTTTCATTCATCATTTTTGGTATTACGGAACACATCTAAATTTCTCATAAAATTTCAATAGCCAGTATTGCTATCGCTTCACGCGTATGTCAATGTGTGCGTGGTCGTACAGCTCACGGTAGCTGTGTGTATCGCTTCAATAGGCACATTAGGCAAATAACACAATGGGCGCCGGGGGTTGAGTGAGGCTCGTTCGGGGTGTACCTAGGATTGGTGCTCGACAGCCGGTGGGACTTCGGGCCCCACTTCCGACGGCTGGCGACCAAGTTGCTGGGCGCTGCTGGGGCGCTGTCAACGCTGCTTCCCAATCTGGGGGGCCCGAGCGCCGCTTGTAGGCGGCTCTACGTGGGGATCGTGCGATCGATGGCCCTTTACGGGGCCCCGATCTGGGCGGCTGACCTGACGGCCGGTAGTATCGCAGTCCTGCGCAAGCCGCAGAGAGCGATGGCCGTCAGAGTCATCAGGGGGTATCGCACGATCTCCTACGAGGCGGCTTGTGCACTGGCCGGATCCCCGCCCTGGGACCTCGAGGCGAAAGTACTCGCGTCATCGTATCGGTGGCGCGAGGAAGCGAGGGCGCGGGGTGAGCAACCGATGCAGCGACACATAGAGCTGCATCGGTCTCAGCTTCGCGAGGTCCTGGTGGCGGAATGGCGGGAAAGGCTTTCACGCCCTACCGCCGGCCTCGACATCATCGAGGCGGTCCGGCCGGTGCTCGAGCGCTGGCTCGGGAGGAGGCACGGCTCCCTGTCGTTTCGGGTGACGCAGGTGCTCTCGGGGCATGGTTGCTTCGGAAAGTACCTGTGTCGCATAAACAGGGAGCCGGACGCCCGGTGTCACCACTGCGTCGACTGTCGGGAGGACACGGCGCGGCATACGCTGGCAGAGTGTGCCGCTTGGGAGGAGCCACGCCGTGCCCTCATCTCAGAAGTAGGCAGTGACTTGTCGCTGTCGGCTGTGGTGAATGCCATGGTCGGCAGCGGGGAGTCCTGGGACGCGGTGGTTTCCTACTGCGAGACGGTCGTCTCGCAGAAGGAGGCTGCGGAAAGGGAGAGGGAGATTTCGTCCACTCACCCGGCCCGCAGCAGGCGCACCGGGCGTCGGCGGAGGGCGGATAACGCCCTCTTCCAGCCCCCCTAAATGGGTCCAGGGGTGACGGACTCGGGGACGTCCGTCGCCCCCCACACATCAGGACCCGAGGTGGCGGCGCGTAGTGTTCCACGCGCGCCCCTCTTAGACGTCACGGGGGGAGTCAAACACCTCACTCCCCCCCCTGACCCGAGGAGGCCCGCAGTGGCGGGCCGGCACCAGTCGGGGGTTGCGGAAGATTCTTACGTTCCCGCGACCCCCGGCGTAGGTGTGAGTCGGAACACCGGGGTGGTTTTTAGTCAGTAAGAGTCTGACAGACCCCTCCGCCCACCCCAGGGCGGAGGACATCCATGAGGATTTTCCACCTCGGAAAAAAAAAAAAAAAAAAAAAAAAGGCTCGTTCGGGGTGTTTGTTGTCAGTGTTAGACGATTACTTTAAACTTTTAAATTACTGTGCGTGCGTAATTAATTATTTGTTTGCTAAATTTTATTGTAATCTTTCTGACACAGACCTATGCTACGAACTTGGATTTTGATTTGCCTTGTGATTTGGTATCCAGTAACCTACATTCTTACGAACTTTTTTTTGTTTACGGACTTCGAATATTATTGTTTACGATGTGGATTTGGTTGAAAACATGGCCTCCGAACGGAGGGATGTATCTCACAGTAAGTATTACCCAATGATAAGATAAGATAAGATGATAAGATATGATAAGTTTATAAGTTACCTATAGGTACTTTTTTAGCTAAGTACTAATTGTTTACATATTTACAACTTAGCCCAAGAAAATAAAGACATTTTTTTCTTGCTATTTTCGTTTCTATCTTTAGATGACATTTAGATCTTATCCGTTTCATACTAATATTAATTGGAAGGTACCTACTTATGTATCTAAAGAGCCTCTGTGAGCTGTGGGCTCAGCTAGTGTTTTGTAGTTTGTACGTTACGTATTTGTCATAAAGTTCATTATGCTTTGACCCAATTTCGTGAAAATAAACTTCATTCCGTACCGCGGCAATGTAAATTGAGCCTTATCGTGAGTACCTACTGGCCGAGCCCGCCGAGCCGGTATAAGCTGGTTTCTCTCCGTACGCGACGAACCCGCCATCTCAGCCGTCAAGCAGTCAAGCTTGTAGTAGTGTACCTATCATAGCGCGGCTGAATGAAGCTTTGTCATGTCACTGTTCCGTTTCTTTACCTACTCATATGACCGAGCGGGCGTCATTATTTCAAAGACACTGGTGATAACACTGCTTGCCACTTGACTGTGATAGGGAAGGTGTGTATTTACGCGACCAGGTTTTTACACCAGGTATTTACTTGCTGCGGGAAAGTCCGAAAGGGATACCGGGACCTTGGCAACAGGCAACTGAAGGAACACGGGTGGGTTTTAGTCAGTAAAAGTCTGACACGCCCTTCCGCTCCGCCCAGAGCGGGAGAAGTCATTTGATGATTTACCACCATCAGGAAAAAAAAAAGGTATTTACTTGCAAGTACGCCGACCAAGTGCGGACCCGAAATACTTCAAAGTATTTTGCTCCGTCGACCCTCGACGCTATTCTGATCCTTATTCGTATGTAAGATAAGGATCAATGTTCTGTGAAAGTATTTTTACTTTAAAGGTTTGGAAGTATATTTTTTTGTGGACGCAATTCTGCTCCTTATTTATATTAAATTACGAATCAATATTCTATGCAAGTATTTTTCTACCAACAAGGCTTGGATCTTATGCAAGTATTTTTCCTTTAAAGTTTTGGAAGTATTTTTTTTGTAAACACGATTGTGCTCTTTATTTATATAAAGTTACGGATCAATGTTCTATGCAAGGATTTTTCTTCCACCAAGGCTTGGTCAGAAGTTGGACGTATAGTTTTTTGCATACGCGATTGTACTCCTTATTTGTATAGTCTTACGGATTTATTTTCCATGCAGAAAAAAATACTTGAAAGTATTTCGAGCCCTGGTTTTTGGCGCTGGTGTCCAAAGGTGGACGTACTTGGAAGCCCTGGTACTCGATTTTGCAAGTACGACCCATGTCTACTGTGATGTTTGTCCAGCGTATCCGGGGTAGGGTGACCATACAATTTGATTCCGGATTTGTCTGGACAAGTGCGGCTTTATGGCCACGGTCCGGTTTTTGCTCGGACTTTTGTCTTTTGTTGTGAAATTCCTATTACATAAGTAAACATAGATAAAACTAAAATAAAAGTTCAAAGTCGTTATAGTTTATTTAATCATTCTAGGATTTTTATCTGGACTTTGGTGATCCTTACCTTGGGGAAGTTGCTCTGATAATAACTTGCTTGATAACTAACTGGCTAATCTTTTTAAAATGACAGGACCTATTCGGATATTGCCCGTGTCGACTTTGCCTGGTGGGATTTTAATATTATTTATACATAATAAAACTTCTTGCCGTTTGATTACGGTTGATTATCATCTTATGTATGGTACTGTAGATAACATAAAGTAACAAGCCAAATCCTAAATTAGCGTATTTTGTGTGGATCTTTGAGACTACCTATGTATTCTGATTACCATAATTGTTTTTTTATAATACGTTCAGTCGATAATATATGGTCACCCTACACGACGAATCGATTCATATTTAAAAACAAATTGAATCAATGTCTCTGATGTTAGAACATAACTAGGTAAATAAATGTTTTTTCTAAACACTTGTTTTTTATTTTTATTACTCTTAGCTCAGAACGCTGTTCTTTATCTGAATTTACATCGCGTAAATATAAATTATTGGAATATTTGTCTTTTACTGATACTTTGCATAGTAGTAAATAGTAGTACCTACTTACACTTTTATTATTCGACTTGTATTCATTATTTACTAATAACAATATTTAAAGTCTAGTAAAAAGGAATAGGTAAGTACTGAAATAGAAAAGAAAAAGCCGGCCAAGTGCATGTCGAACCACGCACAATGAAGGGTTCCGTAGTTGGGATGAATTTATCCAACAAACTTAACATTGTATTTGAAAATCTAGTTCTCCCATACAAAATGTATGGGAGAACATGTTTAAGCAACTGCAAATTAAAGTTGGTCGATTATTACTCGGTAACTGGTGGAGCCTTCGTAGCGGTGATAGTTTTCCTTTTAATTTCGTTATATATACTACTGCCGTGAATTTTTTCACATTTCCAAACCCAACCATTTAGCTGGCAGGGGGGGACAATTGCCTCTAACAAAAATTTGCACTTTAAAGCTTAATATTCCGCAAACGGATCCCTGAATCCAAAAATGGTTTTCACAAACTCCCATTATTTTTAAACGACCTTTCCATCGATACCCCACACCATGGGATTGACGAGAAAAAAAAAACAATCCCCACTTTAAATGGAGGGGAGGTACCCTAAAAAAAATATTTTTACCACTTTGTCGGCGTGTTTTATATGTATATCCATACCAAATTACAGCTTTCTAGTACCAACGGTCTTTGAGCTAACCCGCGGACAGACGGACAGACAGCCGGACATGGCGAAACTGTAAGGGTTCCTTGTTGACTACGATACCCTAAAAAACCTTCGTTTATTCAAGTGAAAGCACCCAAAGGAAATAAATAAACATGTGTTTATTGATTTCCTTTAGGGTTAAAATAAATAAAAATAATAAATTGTAATAATAAATACTCCAATAATTTATATTTACGCGATGTGTGTGTGTCAACTTTAGCGCCGTTCTTCGGTTCATTTGCCCCCAAGGCCACGCACGATATCGATGTAGGTTACCTTATTTGAGATCTATTAAATTTTCTTTACATGGCCTAGATCTCGAGATATCCTAATAAGTTGAGATATTGGCATGGAAAAGAAATTTCCAAAAAACGCATTACTAGTCTATACATTCACTAACGATTCCCCAAAGTAGTCAACAAAAATAAAGCAATTATTGAACATACCTAATTACTAATAATAAATATAAATGCCGTGTGGACTCGATGAATGAATGGCAAGTACAGCTAACAATATCTATCTATCCACTCACACACACACACCGCTTCTCCCGCCGGCGTTCATTTGTCAAACAGAGATAGCAATATACCTAAAAAACTTTCGCTCGCATCTCGATTTGTAGTTGAGAGCCGTGTACGGTGGCCTCTTAAGACTGAGAAACCCCTCCCCGCGCGGCAGTTTCCCACGATCAGGTACGTCTGCTGAGAACTTTCGCGCGCAATTCTTATAATTTTCCTGTGAATGACGAATCCAGGTACTTAAGTACTTCTTTTTGTAGCTAAATTATATTGTAGTAATGATTTTTCAACACACTTGCTCGTAAAGTGCCTTTTATTGAACCGCTTTTAGGTTCATTTACTTTATATTACCGCACTAGTGCGGTAGCGTGCGCCACAGATAACTATTTGCTAGTCGGAGTAATAACATGGCAATATGGAATCAGTAAGTATTATCATGGCAGCATGGAATTTGTATCTAATAGAAATTGACTTTGGTGAACTGACTTTTGCTTTTTACCAAAGACAAGCACATTTCAAAAATATATGTATTATAACCCCATAAAAATTAGGGAGTGCCTCCGCTGCCGGCACTGGCTCCCAAAAATAACGTCGTTAGGAACCGGCAGTGATAACACGCCGGCAGCCGAAATTAAAATTTAGATCGAGATTTAGTTGATTTTGACTTCGACATCAGTGAAATCTGTACACTCATACGCAATCACACACATACACTCACTACACTACTTACTCACACAACACACCTGCACACTTCTTACATTGCAAACTAACACAACACATCTACGCAGCACACACACCTACAGTTACTTACTTTTAATTACCAACTTGCTTGTTCCTACTTTTTCATGTATCCTTTTGTTACATGCCTAATACTTAGCTTATACAGTGTGGTCGGACTTGGACTAGCGATATTCTAAATACTTAAATCCTTATACTATTATTATTAATTTTTTGTATGTTTGTACATCTCGGGACCCTGGGGTCCCGGACCTTTGGAAGGCGTACGAGGGGCTGAAGCCAACTCGCAAAGGCCCGTTAGACATCCATAATGAAATGGGGCACCAACTGACGATTATCCCTGTTCGCACTATGCAAGGGCACCCAAGGACAACCATCGGTTGGTGTAGGACTATTGCAGGATATGGAAACAAAACAATGATATTGAGCTATGGGTTTGGGTAACTAAAGTGGACTGGTAACCTGGAACTATGGAAGGACTATGGCCCCTGCCGGATCAATGTTTTATATGTACACGGATAAAATGGCAGGGGGTGACTTGCACAATCAATAATGGGCCCCCAAAAACGGTCGCTAGCACATAGTGACGTAGCGACAAGGGGGCAACACTTCTGAAGTGCTTGAAAGGAGTGGAGAGGTATTGCATGGAGTTTCTTGCCGGCTCTTCTCCATAGGAAACGACCAATTGGAACCGTGCACCTAGCTTCTGACGTTTCATAAGTGCCCATGTAGGCTTATGTGAAATAAAATATTTTGATTTTGATTCCACGGCTAACAGGACAATCCTGGACGTACAGTCAAGATCCCAATCAGCATCTTACTCAAACTCAAAGCATTTATTTCAATTAAACCATCCATTTACAGGCACTTTTGAATTGTCAAAGAGTCGGTCAGTTAGTAAAAAGTTGAAGCTAGTTGCCCATTCCATTTCGTAGATCTCTATTAGTCATTAGTCATTAGTCATTTATTCATGAACAAAGTACCTTGTATCTATGGACAAGAACGGGCAAGAAACTCCAAGGACACTCTTTTAAAAATGTATACAGATATAACAAAATCCTGGGTACAGTATTCTTGGTGCTTCTATATGTGAGAACAATGTCAAACGAAAAATAATTCAAAATATAAGATTAAAAATAAGCCCTGGCAGATAAGAGATGACCAGTCTCAACTGACGGCGCCCGTTCACGAACATGACACGTGGATCAGCACCATCCAACTCAACCATTTTGTAGGGAACCGAATGATCCAACACACGCGCCACCATCAGCGAGACATTTAAGTGAGTATGACATACTCTCATCTGCCATGCTCTTTCAAGTCAACATACAACATGATACCATATGAAACGGCTCCATGGTACTCACATTTACAAAATTGAAAAAATGCTTCTAAATTATACAAAACTATATTTCGCAATGAACTTGAGAGATTAATATAATAGAATTTAAATAAAACTGGAATACTTCCTTCCTCCGAGCACGTTTGCTCTTGCGAATCTCCACTCAAGTCGGCCAATCAAGGCACGAATGAGGTGGCAGCTCTGTTCCTCGTCAGTGTTCACTCCAGCCGGCCAATAAAGGCAAGCCAGAGATGAGGAACGAGACTTATCCTAGGAGGTAGGGTCCGTGGGGTCGCTACTGCCCAACAGCTCGCCACATGCTGCCCTGCGGGTTTTTGTATCTCTCTTGGTCTGGCTCCTCACCCTAGACCCGTTCGAACAAAGTAAACTCTACCGGCACAGACCCAGAGTTCGGAGCGCGCAAGCCCCACCACGACGTCAACGTAGATATACGGCGGTGGGGCGTAGAGGTACGGCGGTGGGGCGTAGAGATACGGCGGTGGGGTTATTATTAATATTATAAATTATATATCATACCTATATTATTTATATTATAAACTAGCTGTACCCTGCGGTTTCACCCGCGTAGGACTCGATCCCGTGGGAATATAGGAATAAAACGTATCCTATGTCCTATTCCAGGTCTACCCGTGTGCCCATCCTATCCTCTCTAGAGTAGGGAACGTAGCGGCGGCGCGGCGCCGGCGTCGAACGGTTCGCGTATTGCATTTCGTGATAACTTCGAAATTAAATGTCCGATTCGAATGAATTAAAATAGTACATTGTGATACGAGTGTGCTCTATTGGATATTACAGTCGAGGCGAAATTATTCGCGCGAGCCATAGGTGAGCGCGATAAGGTAGCCGAGAGTGTAATAATCAATGCACACGCGTTTTATACGACGTTTTTCAACACACTTGCGAGGAAAAAAACAGACTTGTAGTAAGAACTTATCACGGGAACTTATGCTACAATAACGTAACTATAGAGATGATAGATTTATAAAGTTTAACTGACCTTTGTTGCCAGGTACTGACTATCCGGAGTTTCTTTTAAAACTTCTATATCCGTTGGTGACAATACTTTAAATTTTGTAATTTTGTTATTAATTAACCACACAACGAAAACGATAATAAATATTTATGGAAAATGGCGCGCTGGCTGGTTTTGTTTTTCCATAGGTGTAAATAAAGGCACTGGCAAAACCGTTAGACAGCCTATACAAAAAAAAAAAAAATTGAATTAGAAAAAAAATTACAAATAAAAATGTTACTGTAACTAAACGTACCATGGTGGAGTCAAATCTATTTATTATTATTTACTCTCTTCTCCCCTACGTGAAATCGACATTTTTAATAATGATTTTAACCACATAACAAAAAAGTTAACAAATATTTATGGAAAATGGCGGCTAGTTTTGGTTTTTTCCGCTAGCGATGAGCGCGTGGTGTAAATAAAAGTACTGGTAATACCCCTGAACAGCCTCTAAAAAATATAATAATGTTAATAATATACATCATCATCTGCCTAGCCTTTTCCCAACTATGTTGGGGTCGGCTTCCAGTCTAACCGGATGCAGCTGAATACCAGTATTTTACATGGAGCGACTGCCTATCTGACCTCCACAACCCAGTAACTGGGTAATACGATATCCCTTGGCAAGACTGGTTGTCAGACTTTCGGGCTTCTGACGACCCGTAACGACTGTCAAAGATCCACAAATGACAGCCGGGACCAACGGCTTAACGTGCTTTCCGAGGCACGGAGGAGTCTCGGTATGTAAAGATGGTCACCCATCCACGGACCAACCACGGCAAGCGTAGCTTAACCTGATGGATCGACCCGTGCGGCTGTTATTACTTAGCCACGAGCTCCTCCCCCGAATGTTAATAATATACATATAACACGCAAATGGGTTAGGGTAGTGAACAATATAGACTGAAATAGCCACAGACGATATAAACCCTTATTTAATAGTACAGAATGACAGATTCATTCCGCGCAAACGCGGTGGCACACCGGCAGGCCAGCGTGCGTGGTTCGTCGGGGCGGGTCAAGTGGCCTGCGCGCGTGACAACCGCGGTCTTACCGGAAAAAAGACTTGCGTCTCTGCTCGGGTGTAAATAGAGAATGCTAATTTTTTAGTAGGATAGTTCATACTAATTCAATGTATAGTATCCCACTGACGTTTAATTATGGTAAAAAAAAAACCCATGGGCATGCATCGGATTTTTTTTGCTTATGGTTCTTTTTTTTAAATAAAAACTTGCTTTTGAGCGCTTGTCTTTGGTAAAAAGCTTCACCAAAAACGATTACTATTGGATACAAATTCCATGCTGCCATGATAGTACTTACTAATTCCATATTGCCATGTCATTACTCAGATTAGTAAATAGTAATCTGTGGCGCACACTACCACACTAGTGCGGTAATATAAAGTAAAAAGCACGCTTCCATAATACACTGCATTATGAACCTAAAAGCGGTTCAATAAGAGCCACTTTATGAGCAAGTGTGTTGAAAAGTATTTTACTGCTACATAAATAAAGTCTGGCTAACGAAAGCGTGACCTGAGAAAACGCGGCAAATTCAAAAAATCTTTATGTGGATCAACATTACAAAGTCGTACTAACCTAAAAAATCCGAGATCGCATCTAAACATTGTTGTTTTTCTTGGAATACAATTTCTTCCTCTTCTTGTTTTTGTTTAAACTTACTGATCATAGTATGTAGCAGCTTTCGCACGTTACTTTTTATTGTTTTCCCCATATTATAGCGATTATTGTTGAATAGAAATTGTCTTTACAAATTACTGACAATTGTAATCACAGACTTTGACAGCTTAATAATGTTGCCATATTAAACTTTTAAGAAAACTCCAGGACAGGCTTTCGTTAGCCAGACTCTACCCTTGGTGTTAAAACTATTTATTTGAAAAAAAAAATATTATGTTGATAAAACTCCTTCCACAAACAAACAAACTCTTCAGCTTTATAATGTTCTAGAGAGGATATTCTCTAGAGAGGATAGGATGGGCACACGGGTAGACCATGACCTGGAATAGGACATAGGATACGTTATATCCCTATATTCCCACGGGATCGAGACCTACGCGGGTATATGCGAAAGTAACTCTGTCTGTCTGTCTGTCGCGCTTTCACGCCAAAACCACTGAACCGATTTATATGAAATTTGGTACACAGATAGTCTAGAGCCTGAGAAAGGACACAGGCTACTTTTTATCAACATACCACGCGGGCGAAGCCGCAGGCGGAAGCTAGTATAAACTATTTTAAAGTACAATGTTAATGGTTTTTTTTTATGATTTCCTGTTTATGGTTTCGACAATTGCCTTGCAAACAGCACAAAGTTTGCGCATTCGCTATGTTCAAACAAGAATAACTTAAAGAATTATATATAGGTAGGTACAGTTGTGAATTTTTGTTGTATTGTATAGCTTTAGTTCAAAATCTGTCGATCAAGTAAAAAAATAAAAAAGTTGTCGTTTGTAGTACTTAATTAACAATTATTGGTTGAATTGCAGAATTTTTCATAATTAGTTCTTGTTTTTCAATAATTATGGAAATGTGAACACATTGCTTTATAATGCAGGCGGTAGACAATATTATTGCCTTTCGAATATGTAAGCCTATTTTTATCTCAGTATGACTAAAACTTTGAGAGATATTATTTATTTTGTACTCGCATAAAGAATATTTCAACAAAAAAAAAACAAAATGGCTGCCACATGGGTACCTAAGTGTACTTTAAACACAACACACATTGTGTCAGCGTTCCCGCACTAGTTTATATTAAAATATCGCTAGTCCATGTCCGGACACACTGTATAATGTATATTGTCAAAACGCTGACTCATTCTAATCGGAAGTCCCTGTCTCCTGCGATAGTTATGTTGTTTTTTTGCAATTTGCACGTCAGTGTCAGGTTGTACTATGGTTGTATGTTGATTAAAATATGATTCGCGACCGTAACAAATATGGATTTACAGAATTATAAACATAAGAATCAGAAATACAACTCTAAATTGCAAAAAAATTAAGAAAATTTTAATTTCGCGGGCTACCTTAGCGCATAGGATTTTAATCCAGTTCGTCTATGTGTGGGGTAGGTACCTACTATAAATAAAAAGTGATGACAAACACTCGCACTCGTTCATTGATTTTGTTGTTCTATGAACCACATTTCTATTTGTCTTTATTTCAGTTTCTTATAACTCTAAAATCGATTACGTGGTTCCTTAGAAGTAGAACACTATAGTTAGATATTGCTGAGCCACCTCAAGGACTTTGAATAGAGGCTAGCAGGAGTGCGTACAGTGTGAAAGGTGCGTGTTTACATGGTGTGCGGGAGTACTGACATGCGCCAGGTGGCTCGCGCGCTGCGGTTCCTTGAGCGCCGGCAGCGCCGACACCAGCACCGAGCGCGAGCGCGTCACCGAGCGCGCCAGCTTCGCGAACTTCGACAGCCCTGTGAACAGATATCAATAGCATCACACCGAGAGTTTCGCATCTTAACGAAGTTTATTAGATGGGTTTATGGTAAGAGATGCTCGCTCTCCCAACACTGCCAAGGCAAGGATTAAGCAAATAATTGTTATTGGCATGTATCTTCAGCGCAGGTGAAAGGCAGCGCTCAAAACACATGAATAAATATTATTTATGTGCTCAAGATCTGAGTCGATTATTGTAATGCATGTTGATAAGAGTGGTATATGTTCTGTGAGTTTAGAGCGTCGTGTGGTGTACTGGCCTCCTTTGGGGTCGTCGGCGTCGATGGGCTGCTTTAGTGCCGTGATGTCGCGGAACGTAAGTAGGAACAGCACCACCAGCTCGCGCTCGTTGCGGATGGGCGCCACGTGCACCAGCAGCCACAGCGGCGTGCCTGCACACAGAGAGACCCGTCTCAGTACTGACTACTCATCACTGCGAGACTACGCGCGGGTACGTACGGTTCTTTTTGTAGAGCAGGATCTCGAACTGGTCGGCGAGGTGGTGGTCGAGCGCGCGGTCCACGCGCTCCACCGCCTCCTTCTCCGTCAGCTCGCCGTACATCCACGTGCACCTACAACACGAACACGTCACCGACACGCCACCATCACCACACACATGCACACTCACTAAACTGTTACTTCCCATAATAATAAACAAGCACATCGAAGGGCCGACCCAACATCACTGCATCATAATCGCAATGCGGACCAAGTGCTGGGCAGACTTATAATAGTATTGTACCTCTGACAATTTGGTATACCAAGTGATGTGGTTTAGGTCTTAAACAGGTCAGATTGTCTACACGACGCGGCATGCCACGGCAATGCATTAACATTTTTATAATAATAATAAACCGCCGTATCTCTACGTTTACGTCGTGGTGGGGCTTGCTCGCTCCAAACTCTAGGTCTGTGCCGGTAGAGTTTACTTTGCCGGAATAGGTCTAGGACGAGAAGCCAGACCGAGAGAGATATAGAAACCGGCAGGGCAGCATGTGGCGAGCTGTTGGGCAGTAGCGACCCCACGGATCCTATCTCTCGGGCGAAGTTTTTTTCGGGGATTGTCCTGATAGCCGTGGAATACATCTCCTCTCCTCATAAGCACCGCAGGAAATGTTGCCCTCTTGTTGCTCCGACACTTTGTGCTAGCGACCGTTTTCGGAGGCCCATTATAAAGTGTGTAAGTCACCCCCTGCCATTCTCCTGTGTATTTTATATATAGAAGTTCTAGGAACCAGTTCTCTTAGCCACCCAAACCCATAATCCAATAACTTTGTTGCTATTATCCTGCAATAGTTCTGCACAAACCGGTCTTTGGGTGCACTAGAAACTCAAACTCAAACTCAAAGCATTTATTTCAATTAAACCATTTACAGGCACTTTTGAATTGTCAAGGAGTTGGTCAGTCAGAAATATGAAGCTAGTTGCCCATTCAAAAGCGTAGTAGGTACCTATGGAGAAGAATGGGCAAGAAACTCCACGGACACTCTTTTAAATCAAAATATTGATACAATATATGGGTTACATCATTCATGTTGAAATTACACATGTGAGAACAATGTAGAAAGCACGTTAAAAGCATCCGCAATTATTACATAAAACAATTCAAAAAATAAAATAAGCCATGGCAGCTAAGAGATGACCAGTCACAACTGACGGCGCCCGTTCACGAACATGACTCATGGATCAGCACCATTCAGCTCAACCATTTTGAAGGGAGCTAAATGATCCAACACACGCGCCACCATCAGCGAGACATTTCAGTGAGCATGACATTCCCAGTCGCCAGGGCACATTCAAGTCAATGAAAGACAAATTACCCGGTAAATGGTAGCTCAATAGTATATAGTACTCACACCTGTGCTATGCAATTATATAATACAAAGGAGATTGAGTTTATACAATGCAAAGATGGTCTTCCGATCTTCAGCAGCTCCAACAGTATTTTCGAATGTTAATTAGAACTTATAATATGCCTGCCTGCATAGTGTGCGTTTTATACAAGTTTTGAATTTCGACTCATTCAGTTGAAGTATGTGGGGAGGAATTTTATTGTAACATTTTAAACAGTACCCCATGAAAGATGAGTCTAGTTTAGTCTAGTCTGAAACCTGGTTGAACTAATAGGTCCCTATTTCTAGTACTATAATTATGTCTATCACCTCTTTTACAAAAAAGATCTAAATTTTTTCTTACGTGCATGATGTTTTCATAGATATATTGACAAGGTACCGTCATGATGTTTATATCCTTAAACAGTTCCCTTAAAGAATCGCGCCTGCGGAGATTATAAATACCGAGATTCCTGATGCGTTTGACTTGCTCAAGGCTTGGATAGATTCATATTGTTGGTTCATTACTATTGCAGGAGTTCAATTTAACTGAGAGATGGTCCGGGCAGGAAGTTCTTATGCTTACGCTAAAATACTCGCTCCCTACGTTAAGCGTCAATTGATTGTGAGTAAGCCAACTGGAAACCGGGTTTATGCTGTTAGCAGCCTCGTGGACCCCTTCCCAAATTTTGTCAAAAAGACTATGGCGGTAACATCAGCGTAGGCGAATATTTTAGCTCGGTCTAGTTCCAATGTGCACAGGTTGTTTATGTATAGGATAAAGAGTGTCGGCCCGAGCCCGGCACTACCCTGAGGAACTCCGTAGTTTAGGCTGGCATTGCTGCTGCACTTGTCACACATGCGGACCCTTTGTGTGCGGTTTGTTAGATAAGACTGAAACCACTCCAGAGTTGAACCTCGATTACCAATAGCTTCCATCTTTTTAAGGAGAATACCTACCTGGACACTGTATCAAAGGCTTTTGCCAGGTCAAGGAAGACACCAGTGCATTAATAGCCGCCGTCCACTTTATTTAAGTACTACAAAATCAACTAGGTTGGTGACTGCGTCCTCCTTTGACTTGTGGTTGCGAAATCCATATAAATTTTCTGATATCAAGCCATTTTTCTCATGGAAGTTGAGGAGTCTGTTGTTCATAATCTTCTCCAGGATTTTGGATAGGGATGTGAGTAGAGATATCGGTCGATAATTCGATGGGATGGGACTGCTTTATCGCCTGATTGGGCATACATTAGCGGTTTTCATTAGCGTAGGAACGTTCCCAGTATACTTAGATACACAAAAAAATAATGGTGCAGTAAGGAGACTTTTATATATTTATATAATTCGCAGACGCGAGACTGAGCGGACGTGTTTTTGTGTTGATTATAGAGATATTGATTTAAGTATTAGCGAATAGTGTTATTGTAATAATTTGCGGAGTCAGTTTATTGTTTGTTGTGAAAGATGAACTAAATAGTTTTTAATCAGCGTTTTCGGTGTTAGTAGAATGTCTAACCCAGGAGATAGCCCTTTCGGCCGCAGCCAATTAGTACGACGAAGTCCCCCACCGACGCCATCGCCTGCCGATCAAAAACAGACAAGAGAACCAGCGCCGCCAGCAGCCACGGAGAACGAAGCAGCTACTGAAGTCGTTTCTACGTCGGAGGTTCAGAGATGGCTGGGGTCCATCGATACAATTTTGACCGAAATTTGCTCGATTGTGGCTGAGGGAAAAATGAATACGGATCAAAAACTCCGTGTGACCAATCTTTGCAGAAAAGTAAACCATGGGACATCTCAGATGGCCGTGCTGTACCAATCCCTGAAGCAGAAGTCCATCCAAGCGCACACAACCATCCAACACCTTCAAGTGCAGCAGAATGTTGCGGAATCCATTAGCCAGTTCAAAGAAGTCATGGAAACGAAGATGAGCCGACCCGAATCAGACAGTACTTCCTACGCTAACATGGTGAAGAAAGGCTCTGATAAATTTATTCGCCCAGAAAATCTCAGTTCGGTCGCTATATATCCCAGCGATAAGACCAAAACCAGTGACGACACCAAGTCGTTGGTACAAAAAATTATCTCCCCTGAGGAATTAAAACTCCATGTCCGCGGTCTAAGGAAAATTAGAAACGGAGGCGTCATCATTAGGACGGACAACAAAGACGACATTAATAAATTAAAAAGCTCACAGAAGCTAGTTTCCTCAGGACTTACAGTTGAAGAACCATCCAAACGCCGTCCTAGGATTGCTGTCATTGGTGTTCCCGTAGCCCTAACTGAAAAAGAGGTATTTGATTGCATTTACATCCAAAACTTGACGGATAAATTGCCAAACATTACTCGTGAGTCCTTTTTAGACAGTGTAAAATTGAGCCATAAGTCAGGAAAGAAAGATCGTCCAACTTGCAATTATATATTGGAAGTTCCTGCTTCTATCAGAAAAATTATGATGGACCAAGGCCGAATTTTCATAAACTGGACATCATGTCCAGTGAGAGATTTCACTATTGTGACCAGGTGTTTTAACTGCCAGCAGTTCGGACACGCCGCCAAATTTTGTAGAGAGACGAGCCCTACTTGCAACCTCTGTGGCGAAACAGGACATTCTTTCAAGGAATGCAATAATAAAGGTTCTCCACCTCAATGTGCGACCTGCAGACGTTTCAAGAGGAAAAATGATCATCCAACTGGTGATGTAAATTGTCCAGCACGTAAATATGCAGAGGACAATTATATTAATTCCATTGACTATGAAGGCGCCTAAGAGCGCCGCCGACTACATAGTTAATTAAGCACATAGACAGTAGGTTAACTTCTACATATAATTGTTTTTATGGCCAATCAGCTAATCTCTGATTTAGATGGGTTTTCCGTGTCTGAAGCTAAAATCTGTAATGTTGAGGAGTGCAAAAAGTTAGTCTATACTGGGGATAAAACATTGACTTTACTTACACAAAATATACGCAGTATAACCCGAAATTTTAACGGTCTCCAAGTTTTGTTGCAAAATCTTGATATAGGCTGCGACGTTATTGTTCTAACAGAATGTTGGCTATCCAACAAAACTGCCAATATACCATCTCTCGATGGCTTTAATCTTCACAAAAGCGATAGAACATTCAACCAGAACGATGGCGTAGTGGTTTATATTAAAAAGAATTTAAGAACATTAGTAGATGAACCCCATTTTCTAGACTGCAACTGCTTAGTAATTAAAATTATTCCCGATACAGTAATTATGGCTATTTATAGGCCTCCATCCCAAAGTCTTGATGGGTTTTTGGATTCCCTTAACAGTAATTTAGCAAAATTATCTTCGTTTAAAAATGTCATACTGGTAGGTGATATCAACATAAACATTGCTGCCGAAAAAATCGATACTCATTCACATAACTACCTTAATATTTGCTCATTTCATGGACTATTACCAGCTCATTATCACCCAACCCACCAGAGCGGCTCTTGTCTAGACCATATCCTTATAAAATCGAAAAGTCCATCCAAGACATTAGTTACTAATTCGTCACTTACCGATCATCAAGCTGTTTTGCTAACACTACTAATATCTTCACCTAGATATAAGTGCATGCGCAGCAATACTAAACTCAGTATGACGAGTCTTGAGACTGATTTTCGCGGTATTAATTTTGACCTCGTTTACAATTCACACGATCCAAATGTTTCTCTACAATATTTTGTAGATTTGTTACAAGCTACAATAAGGAAAAATACATTAACTAAAGTAATACCTAGAAAGTATAGTAATATTAAACCATGGATTACGCCTGGACTTGTTCGCTGTATCAGAAATAGAGATAAACTTCACCATAAATCGAAAAAAGCACCGGATAATGAACTACTATCAATGACTTACAAACGATATAGGAATTTCTGTAATAATCTTTTGAAAAAGCTAAAAAACCAATATGATCAAAGTCAACTACAGAAAGCAGGTAAAAACAATAGACTTATATGGAAATTCATAAAAACTAACACTATTACGTCAAAAAATCCCGAACCTGCTCTTGATCTTTTATCTTCTCAGCTAGGCCCTACCGCAGCAGCAAATAAAGCTAATAACTTCTTCATTAACGTAGGAAAAAACTTAGCAGAAAAAACCTTAATAACTAATCGGTGTTTCTCCATTCAAAGTCAAACTAAGACTAATGCAACTCGTAACTCTTTTGTCTTATTAGATACTGATGTTAATGAGGTAGTAAGTATAATAGATGGATTAAAGGAAATTTGTGCCGTAGGTTGCGACGACATACCTAATAGCATACTCAAAAGATTTAAATACATCATTGCCCCTCCGTTGACTCACATTTTTCAGTTATGTCTAAAAAAAGGAGTATTTCCTAAATTACTTAAAAAAGCCGTAGTCACCCCTGTGTTTAAAGCCGGAGACAAAAATTGTGTAAATAACTACAGGCCAATTTCAGTTTTAACAGGCCTCTCAAAGATATTGGAAAAAATTATTAACAGTAGATTAGTAAAATATCTCGAAAGTAATAAATTACTTTCTGATCATCAATTTGGTTTTAGGCCCAAAAGATCAACAAGCCAAGCTGTACACCAACTGACAAATTTTATAAGCACAAACCTGGATAACGGCATGCACACGATAGGGATATTTTTAGACCTTGCCAAGGCTTTTGACACAATTTCTTGTACTTTGCTATTGAACAAGCTGGAAATGCTGGGAATACGGGGAATTCAATTCCAACTATTATCTGATTACCTTAGCGACCGCCATCAGTGTGTAAAAATAGGTCAGTGCATGAGTTCTGAACTTAGGAATAGCTGTTACGGAATCCCGCAAGGCAGTATTTTGGGTCCTACTTTGTTTTTAATTTATATAAATGACCTGTGCAATTTAACACTCCAAAAGGGGGTAATTATGTCGTATGCGGATGACACTGCTCTACTGTTTGCTGCTAAATCAAAGGCCGAGGTCTATGAAGTAGCACAGAATGGTTTTACTACCGTGTCAAATTGGCTTCATAAAAATCTCTTAACATTAAATACAGATAAAACCAAGTACCTATTATTTACAATGAGAAATACTAATCCAACGCTTACTAATCCTAACATTCAAGCGCATAACAATTGTGATTTTCATTATGCTGACATTGCGTGTACTTGTCCCACTTTAGCTAAAACCGACCATATCAAATATCTAGGCGTCACGATTGACACAAACCTGAATTTCCGCAAACACATCGATTTATTATGCAACAGAGTGCGTAAACTAATGTACATTTTCAAAAATTTACGTAACATTGCCGACTTTCAATTAATTAGACAGGTTTATTTGGCTCTGTGTCAATCTATTATTACCTACTGCATAACGTCCTGGGGTGGTGCCGCAAAATCAATTTTACTGCACCTAGAACGCGCCCAAAGAGCAGTTTTAAAGGTTGCTACTTTTCGTCCATTTAGATTTCCAACACACCAGCTTTATATGGCATGTAAGGTGCTAACAGTACGTCAGTTATTTGTTTTGAATGTAGTTCTATTCCAACACACTGAACTTTGTTTTAACCCAGTACCTTCAGACAGGAGAAGAAAAGATTTGGTTTGTGCTAACACTCAGACTAAACATGCTTTTGCTCGTCGATTTTATTTATTTTTGGGACCCTACTTGTATAACCAATTTAACAGAGTGCTAAAGATTTATAGTTTAAGCTATAATAGGTGTAACTTACTAGTACAGGAATATTTGGCAAAACTCAATTATGCAGACACGGAAAAACTACTAGAAATATTAAAATAAAAATTCCATTCACCTACTCTAATATAAGTCTCTTCCTTTACCTAATTAATAATAGTCTCCACTTTATTTACTTTAATACTATTCGTTAATTTATTTAAAAATAATATATCTTACTTAATCTAGTTTTAAAAAAATGTACCGAAACAGTTACTATTTCAGTCATTGAAAATATTATGTCTTATTTTTATTTAGCTTCTTATAAAATTATTGTCTTCTTTTAAAATGTTTGATGTAAATTGATGGCCTGAAACACAGGTTCTCACAAACCTAGATCAGGCAGGTCTATATTACAGCTAGAATTAAAGTTACCTCGTTTGTAATTAATGTTAATCATAATTTTACCTTATTGTTTTACTTGAATAAATTTTTTTTTTTTTTTTTTTTTTTGCATTACTTAAGTGTCCTGGTTCGTGACTCCATCCCATACAGGTGCTGAATTGTTCGTCTGTTGGCGTTGCGAAGAAAGATTCGCTAGATACTGAAGCCTTCCGTGGCAATGGCATATCGCTGCGTTCGCAGCTTACCCCGCTATGTTCAATTCCCTTGTGACGATATCAACGAAATGTGAGTGCTAAGAGTTTAAAAATACTACTTAAAATCATTTCCGCTTGCGAAATTCCTTTGCCATACCGTGCCGCGCCGTGCTACCTGGTGAGCGCCAGGTTATTATCGTCATGATTCAAGACTAGTCAAGACTCATCAACTGAGTCGTCCGACCAAGGTCGGTGGTTTGAATGCATGTTATCTACTTAGTTCAACGAGTTACATTTAGGTTTCCTAACCCCGCGTTACGGCAAAGCATAAAACATAATATAGTAACTATCTGATCTATTTTTTTATCATTTAGGTACTTACATCTAAAACAAGTTGTTAAGACTGGTTGTATTCAAAACTTGTAAAAAATTACAGAAATTTGAGAAAATTTATTAACGAAACATGTCTGAAACAATGTCAATACCTGTATCATACATACATGCTATTACCATATGAAGGAAGCATAAGCTGTGAGCATTATTTTGATTGATTATTTAACAGGAATTCTAAAAAAGTTCATGTTTGCAAAAGTTAAAAAACACTTAGGTACAACGAATATTTATTTGAAGATCTATATCCATTAGGTACCTACACAATAATTATACTCACGCCTTTTTCTTATGCGGGTAACTACTGAACGCCACCCGCTACGATCCTTACACCTTATCTCCTTATGCGGGTAACTACTGAACGCCACCCGCTACGATCCTTACACCTTATCTCCTTATGCGGGTAACTACTGAACGCCACCCGCTACGATCCTTACACCTTACCTCCTTTTTGCTTCGATTATAATATGTATATTTGAAGAAGTCGTGTAGTTTTTGAGACATGGGATATTTTCGGTTAGGACCGCAAAATAACTTTGTTATTCAGTTTCTAATCAGAGGAATACTAGACTATACAAACTTATTTTGAGCGTCGATAAAATCAATATTTTGCATGCGTAAATATTCATCCTGAATTCCTGACGAGTACGTTCCTGTGGGATAATTTCCGATCTCATTGCGCGAAACCGCGAGCAAAAGCTAGCGAATGCTATAGTTGCTCATACGGATAACCTAGTTAGCTGATAGGATACTCATAAAAGTGCTGTATACCTGCACGACTTCTGCATGACCTCGGCGCGGTTGTAGCCGCTCATCTTGCAGAAGGTTTCGTTGCAGTATACGATGGGGTAGTCCACGATCTGCGCGTTCGCCAGCAGGAAGCTGCTGTCTGCTGCAAAGAAGCGGCATACTTTACAGAACGTCCTGGCAACTACTACCATCATGCCCATTCCTACCGCCGTCAAGCGTGCCGAGTTCCGGTTTGAAGGGTGCCTATGGGTGCTGGTGTAATTACAGGCACAAGAGATATTTCAGCTTGGTCTGTGGGATGGTACGCATATTTCCATGGCGGTGGTGAGCACAGAAAATCAGGTAGGAAGTGCACTCGGGACTCACGCTGCGAGGAGGAGCGGCGAATGATGTTCTCGAGGAAGGTGTTCTGCGGGGCTACGAGCCCCCGGCGGCCACCCGGCATGCCGCCGCGCGCCGCGCGCCTCTAGCGCCGCCCAGCCGGCCGTCACATGCTGCGCCTGTCACACAACCAACACATAGGTAGGTAGCTCATGTTATTTATAGTTTCAACTTTGTTGATTAATTTTCACCTATCCACCGTTTGCGCACCTGTGCAACTGTGCTCCGTGCATCTGCAACTGCTCTAATAGTGGCTACGCACCGGCGGTGCATGCTCCATGGCGAGCGCAACACGCGGTCGCGGTCTTGTCTTTTGGAAAACAGGAATCTCCATAAATTACTTACTATTGACAATAATAATCGCAGATGCGCGGAGCAAGGTTGGTGCGCTAATATAATATACGAACCCAGCACCCTAATTGCGAAATGCACCCGCGGTTAGTTTCACTTATGAAGCAATGGATAAGACATTTGTTTCGAACCGATTCCAATTCAAATTGATCTATTTTTATTATTTATTTATTTAACCACTTATATACACACATAATAAACAGACAATGAGAAAAGAACAGAAAAAAACGTACAAAGGTGATGCTTATTTCTAAGGAAATCTCTTCCACCACACCTGCGATAGGAAACTAGATAAGAGATGTAGACACCGTGTGTAAAAATCGAGAGAACGTAAAATACATAAAATAAAAACAATTCGATAGTAAAATAAAACAAAAAATATGATAATTCACTTAAATACAAACATACATACTTCCTAAATTTACGAGTATATCATTAATTATGATGTTATTTTAGAAATAAATACATACCTACGCAACTATGACGAAGTGGAGAGATAGTGTTCTTTCACTCTTCTTTTAAACAGTGCAACAGTTTGGCTGTCCCTAATGTCAGTCAGTGTAATGGGGAAGGGACTTAAGCAGATTTCTAAGAAGCGACCTGCAAGGCGCATCTGAAGGACGGGCATAGGAAAAACGCTCCTGCAGGTAGGATGGAGTTTTAGGATTGTGAAGGAGGTTATAAAGTAGATACAATATCCGAGAGTTCCTGCGAAATCGAATAGGGAGCCACTTGAGTAGGTTCCGAAAGTGAGAAACATGATCATACTTTTTAAGGTTAAAAACAAAACGAATACAGTTATTTTGCAAACGCTCAAGTTTATTTAAAAGCTCCTCGGTGGCATCCAAATAACAGGCATCGGCGTAATCTATAATGGGCTGAATGAGAGTTTGGGCAAGGGAGATTTTGGGCAAGAGAGATTTTGGTGTTCAAAGGCAAGAAGCTCAACTTTACTTTAACCAAGAGTTAAGTTAAGACTATTGGGTGTATGACCAGGGGTAAGTCTCCAGGACATGACGGACTCAGCATCGAGCACCTTCAGCATGCAGGTCCCCACCTGCCACGTGTTTTGGCTATGCTGTTCACATTCTGCCTTCGCCACTCGTACTTGCCGGATGAAATGATGAGGACGGTTGTAGTTCCAATTGTTAAAAATAAAACCGGTGATATATCAGATAAGAACAATTACAGACCGATCTCATTAGCGACAGTCATCGCGAAGGTATTTGACAGCATGCTTAATGCTCAGTTAAACAATAAAATAACTTTGCACGATAACCAGTTTGGGTTCAGGCCCAAACTGTCCACAGATAGTGCTATATTGAGTTTAAAGCATGCTGTCAGATATTACACGGATCGGAGCACGCCTGTTTACACCTGCTTCCTCGATCTGTCCAGAGCGTTTGACCTGGTTTCTTAAAAGTGCTGTGGAAGAAGTTGCTCGATAGGCAAGTTGCGCCGGAAGTTGTTAAAATCTTCCAGCACTGGTACGGGAACCAGGTCAATAATGTTAAATGACTCTTACAGGTTGGAGTGCGGGGTGAGGCAGGGAGGATTGAGCTCACCAACGCTCTTCAATCCGTATATTGATGGACTTGTTGCCGAGCTCAGCAGCCGCCATGTTGGATATCATGTTGATGATGTGTGCTTTAACAACATCAGCTACGCTGATGATATGGTGCTGCTGAGCGCGTCAATAGGGGGACTTAGAGAGCTAATAAGCATTTGCAAAACGTACGCTCATATACATGGCCTAAAATATAACGTCAAAAAGAGCGAGCTTATGGTTTTCAATACGGGTTCTAGGTGTCCGGCGGAGGTTCCACCAGTAAGGCTATGTGGGGTGCCCTTTGAGCTGGTACTTACTTTTAAGTATCTGAGCCATATTGTGACGTCCGACCTGAAGGACGACGCTGATATTGAGCGAGAAAGGAGGGCGCTGTCGGTGAGGGCGAATATGATTGCCCGCAGGTTTGCTCGTAGCTCCAAGGATGTGAAGATCACCTTGTTTCGAGCTTATTGCACATCTTTTTATACGAGCAGTCTGTGGGTGTCTTATTCGCAGAAATCCAACAGCGCTCTCCGCGTTCAATATAATAACGCGCTGAGGGCGCTGCTGCGGCTGCCTCGCTTCTGCAGCGCATCGGGAATGTTCACGAGCGTCCGCATTGACTGTTTTTATGCCAGCATGCGCAAGAGGGCGACCTCGACAGCGAGCAGAGTGTGGGGCAACGGCAACAGTCTTCTTACCGTTGTTGCCAACAGGTTGGACGGGCCTTTCATGCAGCACTGGCAGGCCGTACATGCACCCGTATATCGAGCCTGGGGCAGGTAGGAATTTAAAATGAAAATGTGTTTGCAATTGATAATTTTTATAACTTTTTAATTTTAATTTTTTGACATTATTTATAACATTTTACAATTTGAGAATTTTAGATTTGACATTTTATTTTATTGCTGACTGTACGGGGTCAACCACCGTACAGTATGTTCACCTGGGCCGTCATTATTGCGTCACCCGTTCAGTATGTTCTATCATTTATATTATTGCACTTACACCGCAATAATCAGTACGTAATTCGGCGACATACCGTGCGCGTGACTCATAATTCCATATCGCTCATCATACCCTAGTATAAATTAATCTTAATCGTATATTTGTGGAAACAGACAATACAGTGAATTTATTAACCCTAAACTGACTTTCATCTTATTTCATCCTTTAACTATCTCTCTTATCTCAACCCCGAACATTGGTCCTTCGAGCCTATTGAAGCGGGACCGACGCGTGTGCATTAGTGCAATTCGTGTGTCTACTAACTGTACAGTGTGAGTGTCTCGCTTGAATCTTGTAACCAGACCCTGGTGGACAAAATTCAGTGAATCAAATCCTGCTGATCCTGTTGAACCTGGTTTAACGAGAGCATCGCATCATCTCATCGCGCTGCTACTCCAGGTTTGTTCTTGCAGCCATCGCAAGACAATTTAATCCCCGAAGAAACCCTACAAGTAAGGTATCTTTCTTCTCACCTTTACTATGGCTACTATGGACGACATTTTAGCTACTCAACAGCAACTCATTGAAGGCATAGATAGACTTTACTCTAACTTCAAGAAAGATGGAGCAGAGCGGAAGACCCCCGACTACTTACGTCGACGATTAGAAAGTCTAGAGCAATATCTTACGGAGTTTCATAACAATCATATGAATCTGTTATCCTTTGGTGATCGATCCCATGCGTACTTCACTACCGATCAGTATGATCAAATGAAGGTGAAGTATAGCAATGTTAAAACAGCCATTCAGAGTTATAAGCCCTCCACAGACAGACCTCAAACCCCTGTTTTGAAACCCCCTACTTTTCAACCATCTTCAACATCCCTAACCTCGACCCTATCATCTCAGAATAATCCTCCTATGGATAGCGTAAATATAGAAGACCTCTTGAAGAAGCAAGCTACTAATTTTAGGGCATTTTCAAGAGAAGCTGCTGACATTGATCTCAATCTCATCTCTGAAAAGTGGGAGTTTGAAGACATCCTAAAAACTTTAAAAACTCGTTGGGCAGCTATTGACACCCTACACTGGGAACTGGACAACGAGCTCAATGGCTCCAACGCCCAGTACGACGAGCAATTTTCGAACTACGAGAAACATTATAAAACTTTGAAAAGGGATATTAACCGAAAAATGTGGTCGGTGGCTCATGTTGAGAAATCGACCCCAAAAATGGAAATAGCTACCTTTGAAGGAAGTTATACGTCCTGGATATCTTTCAAAGATCTTTTTACAGAAACTGTACACAATAATCCATCCTTATCAAACGCCCAAAAAATGCAGTTCCTGAAAAGTAAGATCAAGGGCGAGCCGGAAAAATTAATCCAACATCTTCAAATAAGTTCAGACAACTACCCCGTCTCTTGGAATATACTTACGCATCGCTATGACAATAAGCGTCGTATTTTTATATCTCATCTCAGAAACCTCCTAAATATCCCGACATCCCAACAAAAATCAGCAAGTCACCTCAAACGGATCCACGATACAACGTATGAGAGCGTGAACGCTATAAAAAATCTCGGAATTAATGTATCTACTTGGGATCCCTTCCTCGTATGTATCCTAGCTGAGAAACTAGACTCGGAAACTAACGACGACTATATAGATTCGTTGAAATCTCCAAAGGAGTTGCCAGTACTGGAAGAATTTCTTCGGTTTCTGGAGAATAAGTTTACGTCACTGGAAACTTCACGGAAGAAACAAGAACCCTTCATTCAAAGGTCATCTCAGCCCCAAAACGCATCTTCATCATCTAAAGGCTATCCTAATAGCCAACAATCTCATTCAAAAGGATTTAATTATCGTTTTAAACAAAATAATAACACCTCAAATCATACCTATTCGACAAACCAGGTCATTTCGCAATCGTCAAAGTCCAATTGGAAAAATAACGAAAGACGTAAACAATGTTGTATTTGCAATGCAAGCGATCATCGCATACAAAACTGCCAAAAGCTAGCAAAAATGCATCCATCGGCCCGTAGAAACGCAATCGCAAATTTGAACCTTTGTGTCAACTGTTTGCACTATCACGAAGGTAGAAAATGCCTTTCGGAAGTAAAGTGTAAAGAGTGCAATAAAGATCACAATACGATTCTACATGAATGTTTTATGTCAAGAAATGCTAATTTGGATACGTCGCGATCGGGGCCGAACACGGCCACTATTACGAAATCTCCACCTCAGCAAGATATGAACGCCTTAGTATCTATGCAAAATGATCCTACAGAAATACTCCTCGCGACAGCAATCATCAAGGTTCAAGCAGCTGATGGATCTTACGAAAGAATGAGAGCTCTTCTAGATCAGGGATCTCAGACCTCAATCATTACTGAACGAACTGCACAGCTCCTAAACCTGCGTCGGCAAAAATGCACTGGACTTATCTCTGGAATCGGAAACAATGAAAATAGCTGCAAGGGCATGACCTCTATTAAGTGTATGTCGTTAATTAATGACTTTACTTTCGAATCCGATGTATTTATAATGAAAAGACTAGTCAAGAATTTGCCTAGTCATACATTCACTAAACCCAACTGGCCAACTCTTAACCAAATAACCCTAGCTGATCCTGAATTCTACAAAAGTAGGCCAGTTGATATCTTATTCGGCGCTGACGTTTATTCCCAAATCATATTGGATGGTATCTGCCGTTCCGAGGGAAGGTTACCCATTGCCCAGCAGACACAGCTGGGATGGATCCTAAGCGGTAACTGTAAAACATTTCAGTGCAATGTGATCCTAAACAATCTCACCGATATCCAACAGTTCTGGGAAATGGAGGATATTCGCGAACCCTTATCAATATCTCAAGAGGATCAGGCTTGCATTGACCTCTTTCAATCCTCAACCTCAAGGCGCGAAGACGGCAGCTATGTCGTAAAAATACCCTTTAAAGACAATTTTGAAGAAAAGTTAGGTGAGTCTAAAAATAAATCCATTGCGCAATTCTTTCAAATAGAAAGGAAATTAATTAAGCAACCAGACTTGGCACGTGATTATAAATTGTTTATGTCCGAGTATTTAGAGCTCGGACATATGATCCCCGTTGCGACACATGTCAACGTAAACCCAGACTGCTACCTTTCGCATCATGGCGTACTTCGAGCGGAGTCATTAACTACGAAATTACGAGTTGTCTTTAATGCCTCTGCAAAAACCTCAACAAGTCACAGCCTCAACGATCTTATGTGCAGGGGGCCGAACCTGCAGCAAGATCTCTTAAGTCTCATCCTAAAATGGAGACAGTTTAAATACGGATTCACAGCCGACATTGAAAAGATGTTCCGTAACATTTGGCTACATCCTGATCATCAAAAGTTCCAGAAAATAATTTGGAGAAATCATCAATCCCAACCTTTGCAAGAATATCAGCTAGCGACTGTCACCTATGGTACCAAGGCCGCACCTTTCCTGGCCATGATGACACTGAAACAACTTGCTATCGATGAAAGGCCAAATTATCCCAATAGTAGCGCCCCTGATATCTTAGAATCCTCTTTTTACATGGATGATCTCATGCATGGAGCTCATACCGCGACAGCTGCTAAACATCTCAAAGCAGAGATGACAAACCTTCTTAAGTCAGGCGGCTTCAATCTTAGGAAATGGCGCTCGAACCTGACAGAAGTTTTAGACAATCATACTAATCCTCAAGATGAAGAATTTCACTTTAAACAGCCAGAATCTACAAAGACTTTAGGTCTCCGCTGGAATCCAAAAGAAGACTACTTTATCTTTCATCCACTAGAAATTACCACAGAAGGCATCCCAACAAAACGACAATTCTTGTCGGAAATCTCAAAAATCTTTGACCCATTGGGCTGGCTGTCACCAGCCACAATAAAACTCAAAATATTATTTCAAGAGACATGGAAAACGCAATTAGGTTGGGATCAACCGATTCCTCATAATATTGCCCTGGAATGGAACAAAATAAAGGCCGACCTACCTTATATATCCCAATTCAAAATACCTCGATGGATACAAACCATGGAGAATGATATAATTGAGCTTCATGGATTTTGTGACGCTAGCACCAAAGCCTACGCTTGTGTTGTTTATTGTAAAATCACAAGAGACCACAAGAAATACGTAACCCTTGTTGCTGGAAAATCTAAAGTGGTACCTCTGAAAAAATCTCAATCTATACCTCGCTTGGAACTTAGTGGAGCTCTTTTATTATCAAAACTTATAGCCAAAATAATCTCATCCCTATCTGATCTCAAAATCCAAGCATATGGCTGGGTAGACTCCATGGCAGTACTCGGATGGATAAATGGTGAACCAGAAAAATGGAAACCCTTTGTTGCCAATCGAGTAAAAATGATTTGCGAAATTATCCCAAAAAATAATTGGCGGTATGTGAAATCCCAAGAGAATCCCGCAGATTGCGCTAGCCGTAGTCTGACTGCATCCCATTTAGCAAATCATTCACTTTGGTGGCACGGACCCGATTGGTTACCTCAATACAATCCGGAAAAGAATCTTGAACCCATCCTATATAAAACAAACGAAGATCTCAGAAAGAAAAAGCTAGTGAACACTATTACTGCTGACTCTAGCAATTCCATTATAAAACAATTATTAGAGAAATACAGCAGTTACAAAAAAACCATTCGAGTCTTAGCATATGTAAACAAATTCAACGATATCTTGATTTACAAAAAGAAGCGGGAAAACTATCTTACTCTGCATGACCTCAAACGAGCGACGGAAATGTTAATAAAACATGTGCAACAAGAATACTTTTTCAAGGAAATAACTCAACTTGAAAAAGGTGAATCCTTAAGCAAAAAAAGCCAGATCTTGAATCTCAATCCTATCTTAGACAGCCACGGATTACTCCGCGTCGGTGGACGGCTAAAACATTCGAGCTTAGACCCCGAAATGAAGCATCCCATTATCATCCCAAATCAAACTAAATTAGCTGATCTTATAATAGACGAATCCCATAAATTAGTATTCCATGGTGGAGTGAAAATGACGTGTGGATTTATACGACAAAAATACTGGATTATTGGAGGAAACCGCGCTACCAAAAAACGATTAAGAACGTGCGTAAAGTGTAGGAGACACGATCCTATTCTAAAACATCAACTCATGGGTGACTTGCCTCCATCCAGATTAAACCCTAGTAGACCCTTTTATCATACCGGAATTGACTACACTGGACATATTTTGGTGAAAGCGAACAAAGGTCGCGGCATCAAAACAGATAAAGGATACGTTGCAGTATTCATATGTATGGTTACAAAGGCTATACATTTAGAACTCGTATCTGATCTCACAGCGTCAGCGTTTATAACAGCGCTCAGACGTATGTCAGCCAGAAGAGGAGTTCCCGGGCACATCTACAGTGACCAAGGAACTAACTTCATTGGAGCCAACAAGATCCTAAAACAAGAAATCTTAGAAATCTCTGATATCTTATCGAGCCAAGAAACATTAGCCAACATCGCAGAAATGAACATCGAGTGGCATTTTAATGCTCCGTCATGGCCTTCTGCGGGCGGACTTTGGGAAGCTGCGGTGAAAAGTTTAAAACATCACCTTAAGCGTGTTGTTGGTGAACAAAAACTCACCTACGAAGAATATAGCACCCTCCTGTCTCAACTCGAGGGTTGTTTGAACTCTCGACCACTTTGCCCTTTGAAGGAAGATCCCGAAGACATGGACTTTTTAACACCGGCACACTTTCTTGCAAGTGGGCCTACCTTAACAATCTTTGAAACAGAAAATGATCTTAGGACACGGTGGCACTTGGTACAAAAAATCTATAGAGATATTTGGACAAAGTGGAAAAATGAATATCTCTCACAGCTATCCATTAGAGCTAAATGGAGACAATCTCAAAGGAATCTCAGTCTCAACGATATTGTTATCATCAAAGATGAAAACCTCCCGCCGGGGAAGTGGGCTCTAGGGCGTGTAGTAGAACTGCATCCTGGTTCGGACGGACACGTCAGAGTCGTCACCCTTAAAACCAAAAATGGTTTCCTAAAACGGCCTGTTGTTAAGCTATCTCTATTACCAGCGGACAGAGACAATAATCCTCCTAGTGACACAAAGGTTAAGGATAAAGCACCAAGGAAGAAAAATCTCAAGCGTATCTCCTTCTCGACTATAGCTATGTCAGTAACGCTATTCTTATTGTCACTAATAAACTTATCTCAAGCATCTTATAGTTTTACCCCATTGACCAACAACAGCGTTTACTTCGATAAAATCTCCAATATGCATCTTATTAGAGACGATTGGCGTTTAATTGTTTATTATGACACATATCCCTACAAAGAAGGCACGTCGGCACTCGAGAAGTATATCAATTATCTTGAAACATTATGCTCTACTATTAAAGAACACACACCTTGCGACGGTATCATTTTACAAATCGAGCACGAGTTCGAAGAAATCAAACATTATGATAGTATGTTGACAATGAATGAATCATTGGTAACTGGAGACGAGCGGCGCCGGCGTCGTGGTTTAATAGACGGAGTAGGCTACGTCGCAAACAGCTTGTTTGGCGTGCTGGATCAGCGGTTTGCGGAGAAATACGCACAAGACATCGACCTTTTGAAAGAAAATGATAAACATTTGTATAACCTCTGGAAAAACCAAACCTCAATCGTGGAAGCCGAATTTAATCTTATGAAAAGAATGGAGAAAGCTGCGAGCAAACATCATAAATCGATAAATCAAAAGCTTAACTACCTTAAAGAATCCTATCAAGATATACAACGCCATGTACAGAACATGACCTTAGTTATCGATTTCTTAGCATCAGCTATGACGACAAATAACTTACTGTATAGCCTCAGGAAAATACAAGACTCCATTCTTGACACAGTAACTAATATTTACAATGGAAAATTGGACTTCCATCTGATATCTCCTAAACAGCTGAGAACGGAATTAAGCTCTATATCAGCACATATCCCCAAAGACATGGCACTTCCTGTCAACCATTTGAATCTCAAGGATCTCTACAACTTGATAAAGGTGCGGACTAAGTACTATAGTACGTACTTGATCATTGAAATAAGAATACCCCTCATCGAAAGAGACCTTTACGAAATCTTTAATCTCATTCCAGTCCCACGATTATTGAACCACGACATGATACATGTGCAAGTTATCTCAAGTTTTGCTGCTATTAACCTCAAAAAAGACTCATTCGTAACCCTTAATGAGGCTGATCTCCAGACTTGTATAAGACAAAATCCTGGGATAATTTTATGTCACACAAAAAACCCTATAAGTATTTTAAAAGATGATCACAGCTTGTGTGAAACGATCCCACCCACAAGAACCTGTGAAACTATTCGAACCCCATGTAAAAACAGTTGGAAGGAATTAACAGCAGATAATAAATATTATTACTTCTGTTGCAATGAATGCAACCTTAAACTCCTATGTGACGGTGAAATAACCGCCGTTAAATTGATGAATGCAGGTCTGTTGAATGTGCAGGAAGGCTGTATGATAAAGACGGACAATTTCGTTGTACATTCTAATAATAGGCTGTCTAGCAAAATGAGTATTGGCGCAAGAATTATTGCGCCACAAATATCACCTATTAATCATATTTTCAACATATCTATCCCTGAATCTCCCGAAATTAATCCTAATAACTCTGAAATATTGCGACAATTTGAAGATATACAGAAAAAGATTGAGATCATGAAACAAACTGAATCATGGAGTGATAAAATATCCTATCACGACGTACATCTTTATAGCGTCTTGTATGCTCTAATCTTTGGAATCCTGATAACTGCGGCGGTATACTGTTGGCGGCGTCACAGGCGGTCAACACGTCGAGAACCCTCGGTGCCTGGTGGAGAGGCACCTACTGCGATCTCTTCACATCCCGGAAATGGGAGTGTTATAAGTGAGTGTAGTGCGGTTAGGGAAAAAAGGCAATCTTTAATCAAAGTGAAAAGTGAAGCGAGTGAGTGTTGCGATCTTAGGGAAAAAGGTCAATTTGGTAAATCCATGAAAAGTTATCCCAAAACTCTTATTAAATCTAGCGAGTGTTTACAAACAGAAGATAGGGCCTCGTCCCCTGTTTTTCGCGTATTTTCCCTTCCTGATCTAAGATAAGTAGTTGCTAGACTACTTGTAATTGTTCAAAACATTGTTAATCACTCACTACTAATCTTCACCCCTGTCATATAGTTGATAAGTTGAATATTGTTCATCATCTTGTAATACTCATCTCCATTTTATCCTACTAACCTCCATCTTTGCCCCCGGGAGCATGTACGGGGTCAACCACCGTACAGTATGTTCACCTGGGCCGTCATTATTGCGTCACCCGTTCAGTATGTTCTATCATTTATATTATTGCACTTACACCGCAATAATCAGTACGTAATTCGGCGACATACCGTGCGCGTGACTCATAATTCCATATCGCTCATCATACCCTAGTATAAATTAATCTTAATCGTATATTTGTGGAAACAGACAATACAGTGAATTTATTAACCCTAAACTGACTTTCATCTTATTTCATCCTTTAACTATCTCTCTTATCTCAACCCCGAACACTGACAATTTTAATTATTTTGCACAATGAAATTTTATTAATCACATTTTTGTTTTGGGTTTTTATCTGTTTGGAATTTATAATAGTTTGAATTTTTGTAATTTAATGTATGAGTTGTATATGTCTATGGACTAGAATGATTTCTGAAATAAATAAAATAAAATTTACCACTCTTATCTATTATCGTCCCTCTGCATCATGTATTGTATCAGTAGTAGATACTACTCACGGTACTACTCGCGCTCACGGTGCACAATGAGAAACGTAAGTGGGGCCGCTTCATTAAATGCAATAATTCTCGCGGTAAATCTCTTCGATTTGCCTAAAATACCGCCACGATAGTTATCTACCAACGTTAAACGCCGATGTGAATGCCGTCGACAAATTCTCGAGGTAAGTTGTGGTGTGGTACTTACACCAACGGTTTACGTCTATTATCGCGATAATCCGTTGGTGTGGCCCCAGCATACAAGATTTGTCATATTTAAAAATCATTTTAAAAAAAACTTTGTATCTCCGGCAGGGGGGATCTACTAAACCTTCCCCCCTCTCCTCCTTCCCCTATCCAGGCGACCTATCGAGGCGGCACGTTTCTAAACTTTAACCTGCTCAGGTCCTAGGGTAAAACGTGTTCTCACAAATAAATTGATATCAATTAAAATATTAACTCTTTAATGATTTTTTTTAACTTTCAATCTCACTGTAACGATTCAAAACTATTTAAAAAAAGAAATTGCTTCTAAGTCCATTTTTGCGGGAATGGGGGCCAATTTCACAAAAGTAGTTAAAATCGTTGATAAATAAAACTAATTAATCTCTAACGATTTTTCTTTTCTCTCTAACTGTCTCTAACGATTAGCATTAAAAAAGTTGAGAATAATTAAATCGGGGGAATAAGTTGAGAATAATTCACAGAGGTCAAATCAAATAAAATATTAACTCTCTAACGATTTTGTGTAACTCTCAATCTATCTCTAACGATTCGCAAACGATTAAAAAAATAAAATTACGCATAATTTACGTCTAAGTCCATTTTTGCAGGAAGGGGGGCCAACTTCACACGAAAAATTTAAATTGTTTTTACATAAAAACTAATTACTCTCTAAAGATTTTTTTTTTCTCTCTAACTCTCTCTAACGATTAGCATTAACAAAAGTTCATAATAATGAAATCGTGCGGCTAACTTCACGGAGGTTATTAGGTACAGGCGGGGACAAACCAACAACCTGAAATATGGTGTAACTTTTGATTGTCCCCGCCTGCAGTACCTTACGTGTGCGTTACCCTAGCAAAATGTTGACGAAAATGGACATTTCAAGCATATAGATAATTAGTTGCCTAGCTTCTGTAATTGTTGCGCACATTTTAAAATTTGTTGCAATTATAGTTTTTTTTTTATTTCACAAAAACATTTCCTGCAGGGGTAACGTTTCAAACGTTACCGCAGCCAGACATTTTTTTAAATAATGGGAATATTGAAATAAATATTAGCTATATAATTAGTTGTCTAGACGAGGTAAATGTTGCAACTTATTTTTATTTTTTTTTACTTCGGCTGCCAAGTTATTCTAAATCCTGCTGGGGTAACGTTTGTGGTTTTGCTGGATCTCTGAAACGGTTAAGCGGATTCTTTTCATCTTTTGTACATGACTTCTTAGGAATTAGTTTTAATTTGTTGTGCAATAAAAAAACCAAAATAATGCACCATCTATGGGGTATTTAATTCAATATAAAAACACTTCAATAAGTCCTAACACTCTGAATAAGAGCTTTAAAGACTTACTTTAAACTTTATTTTGTAGCTTGTAACGGCATTCAAATGTATGTGAAGTTTCATTAGTATCCAAAATATGATGATATTCAGTTCTCCACGTTCACGGTCACAATGCGCGCGAAGTTATTTGGCCACCAGTAAACCTGTATGTGGATATATAAACTGAATTTTATATCAATAATTAGTTGCTTAGTTCAGTTTTATGCCCGTAAAATTTCAGCGTAGTAAATACAGTAATTAACGAGATAATAAAATAAAAGTGATTAGGAAGTCCAAGTCTGTGGTAACCCGACGAAGTTTAGGTGGTTACAAAAAACCGCCCGCGTAGTACATTATGCTATCTTCTAAAATATGTAGGATAATACACCTTACAGACACGTACTACACTGTTAAATACGTAACAATATTATAATATCTGTCATATGAAATAGTATCTAGATTGTTGCATCGAGCGCAAAGAGCGTTTCATTAATGCACAAGGGTTATGTTGATTTCTTTAAAAATATAAATTTTAAAGAAATCAACATTTACATACTTAACATATTTTGTGAAATTAAAAAAAAACTATAATTGCAACAAATTTAAAAATGTGCGCAGCAATTACAGAAGCTAGGCAACTAATTATCTATAAGCTTGAAATGTCCATTTTCGACAACATTTTGCTAGGGTAACGCACACGTACCTTACATATAAAACAAAGTTCAATGCTTATTTTTCTCTTTTCATTTCAGTTATAGGTTCTTGTAGTCGGGTTTTTTGTTTTTTAAATAATTTGTTTGACACCTTGGCTTTTTAATCTTAAAAGTTAAATAATTTTTTTTAAAAACCTCCGACAAAAACAAAGCCGCCCCCCGACACGACGACGCTTGGATCAAAATATTACCTACAACTCTTAGATTTAACTTAAAGCTACATATTGTTTTTTTACTTTTAAGATGCTTTGTTTTTGTAGGGGGTTTTTTACATTTTTCATTTAACTTTTATTTCCTGCTTTTTAAATTTTATATTATACTAGCCGATACCCGCGACTTCGCCCGCGTGGATGTCGGTTATTATATACTAAAACCTTACTCGAGAACCACTCTATCCATTGGTGAAAACAACATGATAATCGGTGCAACTGTTTTTGAGTTTATTGCGTACAGGACGACAGACAGACGCGGCGGGGGACTTTCGTTTTATAATACATAACCGTGCGTTTGCACTGGCGAAACATTCAAGACAAAACATGTTGAAATCTCAACTTTCTGTCAATGTTCCATACAATTTTTGACAGGAACTAGAGATTTCAACATGTTTTATATTAAATGTTTCGCCAGTGCAAACGCACGGTAAGGATTACTAGTACACACGCTACAATCGACACGTGTCTCGCCGAAATCTGCGTAGCTGTACCTATATGTTTGCCTCAGTGCAGCTAGTTGCTAATTTTGTCTCATTTCTCTTTCCTACTCCATCATCAGACCCTGATCACCATCCATCTGTAACCTAATTTTTGAGACCTTTCCAATGAGCCCAAACACGACACCTCTGCTATAAGTTAGTGAGGGAGTTGGGTATCCTGCAAATACCAGGTAATGCTGCAGCATCAGTTCAAGGTTACTATATTCTTCTCATATCATTGAAGTAGGTAACAGAACTCTAAATTTCGAATCGATTAGACCTATAGAAGATGCTCATATCCATTCATCAACTTGAAAAGAGCTGATAATCTTTAAACGGATGAACCGATTTTCTTGAATCATAGCTAAGAACACTCTCACCTTTCAACCAAAACAAAATAATCAAAATCGGTTCAGCCGTTTGGCAGCTACGAGGGAACAGACAGACACAGATACACACGTTAAACTTATAACACCCCTCTTTTTCCGTCGGGGGTTAAAAGAGTAAAAAGTAGCAACAATTTGAAAAGGAGTGTTTTTGTTTATAAGATTTTTTTAGCCATCATATGGTTATCGGCTATAAAGTTTTATATAAAAAATTGAATTCTTTTTGTAATCCTTTTTATTTGGAAAATATATCTTGTGCAATTTAAAAGTTAGATACCTATTGTAATTTTAGAAGTGTGGTACTAAGTTTTGACGGCCAGTGTATAAGGGTTCCTTGTTGACTACGGAACCCTAAAAAAGAGCATAGAGCACGTACACAACACCGTTGGAAGCAGACGAGATCGATACCTAATATTGTTTACGTGTTCAAGTGACCATCCAGCGGACGCGAGCGGCCGCAGCACAGCTGGCTGACCGACGCGGTCGAGCGGGCCCCAGGGCCCCGGCGCGCTTTAATCCACTTAGGAGCCTCGAGCCTCACACGCGCCACACGGCTCCAGCGCGAGCATCGCTCGATACGATCGACGTCACACGACACTATGCACCGCACCACACACGCGATCGAACATCCTACTAGGGCAATAGACGAGCACAACGCACGGGGCTCCGCTCGCCACTCGCTAGACGGCTCGGCGCGGCCGGCAGCGGCACCTACCTCGCTGTCCGGCGGCGCATCGGACGCGCGAGCGGTGCGGGACCGTGGAGCACGCACTTCCGACGCTGTAGCTGGTCGCTCGCTGACTTGCAATGGTTTCAGGACGATCTAGAGGGGTTCATGTTTTGAACGGGGTCGCATGCGTCGCGGAGGGCTCAGGGCGCGGGGCGCAGAGTGCTCAATGCGGCGGCGGCGGCGCGGCGCGGCTCACTACCGTACGCTCGCAGTGCGCGCTGCGCGTGGTGCGCGGCCGCTCGCGCACGCGCGTTTTGTTAGGTTAGGACGAGCGTTACGTAAGGTGAGAGTGCTGCGACCTCTCGGCTGTCGCGGTCTGACAACACCGCGTCGAGGCCGCAGAATCCGCCAGAAACGTTGATAACCCTTTTAATTTTAATTATATATACCTTCCACGCCAGATGTTCTAGGTAAATACCGTCTGCGAATTTTCTCTTTTTTCAGCCGACCCCAAAAAGGAGGTTTAGGCTTCCAAACTTAAACAAAAACGGCACTTTTATAGGGAACATCACTTTTTGTCCGTCTGTCACAGAAGTTTTACTCAAGAATGCAAAGTAGGAATTTGATTGAATTTTTGAATGTTGCATAATCTCGTTGACGCTTTTAGATCGGGAATTGCCTTAACTCCTAGTTTAAATTGAATGATCCATATTTTATATTTTACAGGAAAATTAAAGCTGTTTGCGACACTGAAATGCTTAATAATTGCAAAAAAAAGTATATTAGGTGCTTATTAACAAGGTCATAGCTATGGCAGTAGGCTGTACGGATATGTCATGTCATGTACCTTCCGATGTGTAAAAAAAGAGAAAAAAAATTACCACATTACTTCCCGAGTTATGTAGAATTACATTATGTTGCCTAACAGGGGTAATTATTACCTATTTCATCAAAAACATCAATTTTATTAAGTATTGTACTTTCACGGTTTTTTAAAATCATATTAGGTATGTATTTATCTGAACTTTAGCACCGTCCGTAAGCTGGGTTCTTACTCTCAAGAGTCCGTCAACGAAGACAAAAGTTCCAAAGAAAGGACTACTTTAGGAGGCTCGTCCAAAAGTAGATAACTTCGGAGTGAACCTCGGGCAATACTTGAAAAACTCGAAAACAGCGTTTTCAAAGCAGCCAAATTGTGCAGAAAGTGTCACTTTTTTGCACTAGTGCTTTTATCATCTCAGTTTTTTTTTAAATTTTTATTTCCGTCGACAGCCTTTTTTTTTTTTTTTTTTTTTTGAGGGTGGGAAATCATCCAATGACTTCTCCCGCTCTGGGCGGAGCGGAAGGGCGTGTCAGACTTTTACTGACTAAAACCCACCCGTGTTCCTTCATTTGCCTGTTGCCAAGGTCCCGGTATCCCTTTCGGACTTTCCCGCAACCCTGGCAAGCATCGGTCCTATTGGACCCCGTCATTTTTGCTGACATCTCTTTGAGGCGCGCGTGGAACACGACGCGCCATCGACCCGGGCCTGGTCCTTATCGGACGGCGAGCTGCCCGTTGCTCGCCGTCCGCAAGCCCGCGCCTATGGTGGCCGGAAATCCGCCTGGGATTCCCGACGCCCAGGGCGTCTCCAACGGCGGCGGTTAGGGGCGTGAGGGCGCAAACTTTGCCTTTCCCTCACGCGTTCCGCCTCCTCCTTCGCGAGCATTACTGCTTCGCAGAAGGAGGTGACGGCTTCCCATGCCCTCTCGCTCCGTACCATGGCCTGAACCAGGGCCGGACGCGAGAGGTCACCGCCGCCAATCGCCTCCGCGAGGACACGGCGGTGCTCCGCCCAAGCAGGGCACACCTCAACCGTATGCTCCACCGTGTCCTCCGGGCGATCCACACAGTGGTGACACCCGGGCGTTTCCTCCCGCCTAATCCTACACAGGTACCTCCCGAAGCTGCCAAGTCCGGTGAGGACCTGTGTCAGGCGGAAGGTGAGGACGCCGTGGCGCCTCTCTATCCACTCCTCAAAGAGGGGACTTATCGCCGCTATTGTGGCGTGCCCAGCACTGGGTTGCGACAATCGCACTCTCCATGCCGCCATGAGATCTTGCCGGAGCTCTGTCCGCTGTGCCGCGATTTCTCGCGGCAGCGGAGTTACACCCCGGCGCTTCACCTCCTCGCGCCACTCCCAGATGTGCGCGAGGACCTTCGCCTCCAGATCCCATGGCGGTAATCCGGCAAGGAGGCTCGCCGCCTCACGGGAGACCGTGCGGTATCCCCGGGCCAGCCGAATGGCCATGACCCTTTGGGACGCGTTCAACCGGCGTGCTGGCCGCAGCCTAAGGGAACGCGCCCACACCGGTGCCCCGTAAAGGGCCATGGACCGCACGACCCCCGCATAGAGCCTCCGGCAGGAGGCGTTTGGACCCCCTAGATTGGGCAGGAGCCGCCTCAAGGCGGCCCCAGCCCGGTCCAGCCTTGGAGCCAAACGTCGGAAATGCTCCACGAAGTTCCACCGGCTGTCGAGGACGAGTCCCAGGTACTTCATCGTCGACTCGACGCCGATGTGAACCCCTCCTACCGTAATTTGGGAACCCGACGGTGGCGCGTTCCGAGGGCCATGAAAACACATGACCTCGGACTTGTGCAAGGCCACCTCGAGTCCCAACTGCCGGATTCTATCTACGATTGTCGCAACCCAGCGTGTCGCTAGATCGGCCGCCGCCTGGTGCGACCTCCCCTGCGCCAGGACCAGCGTGTCGTCAGCGTAGCTCCGTCGACAGCCTGCCGTTGTTTTTGTTTTAAGACATACGTGAGAAGGGACGAGGTACTGGCGGGTGTCGGCGCCGTGCGCGGTCGACCCCCGTCAGAAACGAAGTTCCTTAGCAATAAAACTAATTCTTCATTAATCGCGTTACTCAGACCAACAAAAAAAGAAAGACGGAGCATTTCGAACATCAAAATGAAGCCACCTTTTTATCTATGTGTCTGTAAAAAGGGTTGTCATTTGCTAAAGTTTTTCCCTATAATTTGGGGAATAATATTTTGGGTAGGATAATTTGTACGAGTAAGATATTGTTGAGTATGGTATTGTACCTCAATCGTTAGGAAGGATTCCGAAACAAAACCATTTTTTTTTTACATCGCAAAATAAAATAACAATTAAGTACAAAGTGCATTTACATACATGATTTGGAGATTACCTTTTAATCAAGAATTGCTTGTGATAGGAAGCTCCGCTCTTTCACTTAGAACTATCCATTAATTATCAATTGAATGTAAAAAAAATTGGTTTGTAAATTATAGAAATATTAAGTTATAAGGTTGTTGAAGCGTAAATCATAACATCGTCGTGGGTAGTAAATTGTTTTGAAATAAAATAGGTACTTAATTATATTTACAATCAACTTTATTAAATTCAAGAAGACCACGATAACAAAATCACTGACTATAGAAAGCACGTAAAAAGCGTCCGCAATTTGGGAAAAAATAAAATTTGGGACAGTAGTATTTAAATTAGCTAGTCTAAGTTGAGAAACTAACTAAAATAAAATAAAAAATACAGTCTCGTATTTAATTACTGTTTTGATAAAATCTCATTTTTGTTTTTTAAATTGTATGTACGTTTTTAGGATATCCGGTTTTGATCACACGGCGAAGTCCACGATTAGTTGAATAAAGGTCATTATTATCAAAATGATCGGAACAAACCACGCTGGTTTTCGATGGAAGCCATTCTGGATCATTCCGACTATTTCTTATAGCTACTATCTATTTACTTTTATTTTCAATATTACTTGGAAATCTAAAATATTAAATACATAAAAAAACAGGCATATAATTACTCGAACTAAAAAATATCGAACGGGGAAATTTCAAATCATATTATGGCAACCCTCGCACGTTAAATGTCACTGTTTTCGTTCGTTCATTCGTTCAGGTTGTTGTTCCAAGTAACCTAAAATTCATAGTTTACTAAATTAAGAAACGATGTTATTTGAAGTACTTACTTGTGAAAAGTGATTCTGTGAGACTTTTTATGTGATTTGCTATTGTTTTTACAAGTTTTCACTACACAAGAAGGCATAATTCAATTTTTTTTATTGAAGTTTACTAGACGACGACTCGTGACGTACTAGGAGCGATGAGCATAGTTTTTCTGTAGGTGTGTGCGTGAGCCTGTGTGTTTACTTGCAGGAGCATAGTTTTGTGGCTACACGTTTGATGTACGTAGTGATCCGTCTTTCTATTTTGGTTGGTCTGAGTCGCGTTATTAATTATCTTCTCTAGATTTTGATCAAATAATTATGATTTTTTCAATTTGTTATTTCCTCGCACAGGGCATAGTAAAACGTTGTATGATACACGTGCGTACGATGATTTCCGACTCATGTGGGCTTAAACACTCGCTCGTGAATCACAATGCCACTCATCGGGAATCTCCTATTTTACGCACTTCACTAAGTAGGTACTACATATTATATAAAAGTTAAATTAAAAATTTAAAAAACCCCCGACAAAAACAAAGCATCTAAAAAGTAAAAAAATAATATGTATTTTGCATTCAAACTACACCTCACTAATGACTACGTAAGTGCACACATGTTTACGAAACCGGCCTCACGTCACTGTCAACAGCGCTCTGTCTTGGGTTTGTTATATTCTTATTTTAATTTAATTTTATATCAGGTACACGATAAAGGAAAAAAGAAGACAATAAAGGCTCATACAGACTGGCGCGACTTTCATCATCATCTGCCTAGCCTTTTCCCAACTATGTTGGGGTCGGCTTCCAGTCTAACCGGATGCAGCTGAATACCAGTATTTTACATGGAACGACTGCCTATCTGACCTCCACAACCCAGTAATTGGGTAATACGATACCCCTTGGTAAGACTGGTTGTCAGACTTTCGGGCTTCTGACGACCCGTAACGACTGTCAAAGATCCACAAATGACAGCCGGGACCAACGGCTTAACGTGCTTTCCGAGGCACGGAGGAGTCTCGGTATGTAAAGATGGTCACCCATCTACGGACCAATCCCGGCAAGCGTAGCTTAACCTGATGGATCGACCCGTGCGGCTGTTATTACGTAGCCACGAGCTCCTCGAGACTAGCGCGACTTTAATAGAAAATTAATAGACATTTTCTTTAACATAACATACAGTAAGGGACAGCCCTCCGCAAATTAACGGGGGGCATTCAGCTCCTTATTTTGAATCGTATTCCACCGGAAATTTTCTTAGGCAATCATTTTTTTCTTTTTTAAATTTATTTCTCCTTTATTTCAATGTAAAGCTGCGTACGGATAGCGCGTTCCTGTGTTATGCGCTCTCCACGCGTACATTGGATACGCGTACAACTCCTGTACGAACCGCCGGCGCCGCGCCGCGAACCTGAACGCGAGGTCAATCAATTCATAGCTACGCGAGCCTCAGTCATTCCGCATGACGAGAAACATAGCGGTTGCATGCACCACCACTGCTGCGGCATTACTTATTATAGAATAGAATTTTTCTTTAAAGTATCATGACTCACAAATGGTTAGTAAGACTTACAACTATGTTAGTAAAAACTGACCCTTCACAAAAACAATAACAAACGAATAGTATTGGATCACCGTTGTGGCAAAACATGTGAGATGGCACAACAGTGACCCATGAAAACACAGTCTAGGCGACTCGAAATCATACTTAGGATACTGTTGGAGCTGCTCCACACCCTGCGCACCATGGAAGCGCACCTTTTGCGCATGGTTGCGTAGAAACAATCTACATGCGCATCCGCGAACATTCCCGACGCACTACAGAAGCGGGGCAGCCCCACCAGCATCCTAAACGCGTTATTATACTGAACGCGGAGAGCGTTGTACGATCTTTGCGTATATTTAGCCCACAGGCTGCTTGTGTAAAAAGACGTACAGTAGGCTCGAAAGAGCGCGTTATCTTTAGCGGAAGTGAGCATTGTGCAAACCTGCGAGCCAGCATGTTCGCTCTAACCGACAACGCTCTTCGCTCCCGTTCAATGTCGTCATCGTCTTTGAGATTGGGGGTTAATATATGACCTAGATACTTAAACTTATGGACCCTTTTTAAAGGTGTGGCATAAAGTAAAACAGGCAGTACCTTATTAGGGCTCCTACCCCCAGCCTCGAAGACCATGACCTCCGACTTCTTGACGTTATATGCCAGGCCGTGTAACCTAGCAAACGTCTCACACTGGGCAACAAGTTTTCTCAACCCACAAATCGACGCGCTCAGCAGCACCATGTCGTCCGCGTAACTTATATTATTAACGCAGATACCGTCTACGTAACAGCCAACCCTGGTACTGCTGAGCTCGTCAATCAGTTCATTCACATACAGGTTAAAGAGCGTAGGTGAGCTCAACCCACCCTGCCTCACCCCGCACTCCAACCCGTATGGACGAGACAACGCCCCAGCCCATCGTACAGCGTTGATCTGATTCCCGTACCAAAACTTATAAATATTTAAAAGTTCTGTGGGCATATTAACCCGTTCTAACTTACTCCATAACACATCATAGGAAACCAGATCAAAAGCCTTAGATAGGTCCAGGAAGCAGGCATAAATAGGCGTCTCACGCTTCGTATAGTATGTGACAGCATGCTTAAGACACAACACTGCACTCTCAGTTGATAACCCAGTCTTGAAACCGAACTGGTTGTCATGTGTTGTTGTTCTTTTATTCAGTTGTGCATTAAGCATGCTGTCAAAAACCTTTGATGTCACAGTAGCTAGTGAAATTAGTCAACACATCCTTACATATTATAAAACAAAGACCTCCGCCGCGTCTGTCTGTGATCCTGTACGCGATAAACTCAAAAACTACTGCATCGATTTTCACGCTGTTTTAACCAATGGATAGAGTGGTTTTCGAGGAAGGTTTTAGTATATAATAACCGACATCCACATGGGCGAAGCCGCAGGCATCAGCTAGTCTTAAATAAAAAAACGAGAAGCAAACGGAAACCAAGGTCATGGTGGATGAAAAAATTTTAGGTATCGTGAAAGACAATGACTATATAACTGGTTTAATTCTCTTTGGTGAAAGATTACAATGTGGAAACGGACTTATGCAAGATATGAATTTTGAAGAAAATGGGATAGGTAGTTAATTAGTGTGCTATCCCACAAACACCTGTGAAATTCATGAACCTGAATCAATCTGACAATATTTTCATTATTGAAACTCGATGAACTCGCGTGTCTATCCGTATTGCCGTCCAAATATAGCGTACCCAGGCGTGCGCGTCCGCTCCGCTTTGACGTGCAACCAAAAACCTGAAATATGGTGCAACTGTTGTTTATTCCCCGCCTGTAATACCAAAATTCTACAGATTATAATGCTTGTTTTTCTCTTTTAAGTTATGCGTTTTTGCAGGTGGGTTTTTTGTTTTTTAAATAATTTATTTTATTTTATTGTTCATGAATAAATGACTTATGACTTAAAAGGGGCCGGCGGAGCATCGGTCGCAACTATAAATCGAGTGCTACAAATGTTGCGCTAGTGTGCCTGTCGGAGCGATACACACAGCTACCGTGAACTGTACGACCACGCACAAATTGGCATTGACATGACATTTGCTTGATGCGATAGCTATTGAAACTTTGTGATAAATTTGGACATGTTCCGTAATACCTTTATTTATTTTTTTGAGGGTGGGAAATCATCCAATGACTTCTCCCGCTCTGGGCGGAGCGGAAGGGCGTGTCAGACGTTTACTGACTAAAACCCACCCGTGTTCCTTCATTTGCCTGTTGCCAAGGTCCCGGTATCCCTTTCGGACTTTCCCGCAACCTTGGCAGGCATCGGTCCTACCGGACCCCGTCAATTGTGCTGACATCTCTTTGAGGCGCGCGTTGAACACGACGCGCCATCGACCCGGGCCTGGTCCTTATCGGACGGCGAGCTGCCCGTTGCTCGCCGTCCGCAAGCCCGCGCCTATGGTGGCCGGGAATCCGCCTTGGATTCCCGACGCCCAGGGCGTCTCCAACGGCGGCGGTTAGGGGCGTGAGGGCGCAAACTTTGCCTTTCCCTCACGCGTTCCGCCTCCTCCTTCGCGAGCATTACTGCTTCGCAGAAGGAGGTGACGGCTTCCCATGCCCTCTCGCTCCGTACCATGGCCTGGACCAGGGCCGGACGCGAGAGGTCATTGCCGCCAATCGCCTCCGCGAGGACACGGCGGTGCTCCGCCCAAGCAGGGCATACCTCAACCGTATGCTCCACCGTGTCCTCCGGGCGATCCGCACAGTGGTGACTGACACCCGGGCGTTTCCTCCCGCCTAATTCTACACAGGAACCTCCCGAAGCTGCCATGTCCGGTGAGGACCTGTGTCAGGCGGAAGGTGAGGACGCCGTGGCGCCTCTCTAGCCACTCCTCAAAGAGGGGACTTATCGCCGCTATTGTGGCGTGCCCAATGTTCCGTAATACCTAAAATGATGAATGAAAAGTTAAGGTTTTGTCAATTTTTTTTCGATAATTTGTAACTTGATAATATTAGCTGTTCTGCTGAAACAATATTACATACTCGTATATTGTTGTTTATAATACAGAAAAAACAATATGAAAACTATGTCATTTACGCTGTAAAAATGTGCGAAATTCAATTCGCTTAAACTTCATTTTAAGTAAGATTTTTGAAAAAAAAAAAATGTAGGATCCTATATAAATACTGTCTAAATCCGAATATCAACATTACATGGTAGAAATATGCTCAAATTGCAAATAATTTAGGTATTACGTTTGTATGGAAAACTCATCGGTCGCCGCATTCTTAACTACGGGTACATTTTAAAAACATGATACCTACCATGGAGCTGGTCTGATGATGGAGCCCGAAGACGGCCATAGGAGCTCCTCAATCGAACAAGATAGCACCATCGTGTTCGGAGTCATTGGTTATGTATTGACATTTGACAAGTGCTATTACACGTACGTATATACGTACTTTTGCTGTATCAGCATTATAGGATCGTACAGGAAGTACCTACAAATACAAACGCCCCACAACGTCTGTATGGAAAAAAACTAACTAGCGACTATACTGAATACTACTCATAAGAAAAAATGCGAAAGAAATTGGGATATTAGAATAAAGTCGCATTCAACGGGTTATTATTTAATAATAGTATAATTATTATACAAGCTATCGCATCGGTCGTACAAGCGGCGGCGCTAGTGCGGACGGTCGGCACGCGACAGTAGGCGTAGGCCACGCCGCAGAAGCACGGGCCGCCCGGGCCGCACAGCCGGACCGGGCCGCACAGCCGGACCGGGCCGCACGGACGGGCCGGGGCGGCCGGGCCCGGGCCGCAAGCCGCGCGCGCCCCCGTGTGGCCCGCCGCGTGACGCGACGATGACGCGCGTGTAGCCGCGCGAGCCCGACGTCACCGTCACGGGGCTGGCGGCCGGCTCGTCCAGCGCGGGCTCGTCGTCCGCGAACACGATGGGCAGGTGCATGATGTCCGCGGCCTGCAGCGCGGGCGCGGGCGCGGCCGGGGGCGCGGGGGGCGCGGGGGGCGCGGGGGGCGCGGGCGGCGCGGCCGGCGAGGGCGCGCGGCGCCTCAGCGGCAGCAGCGCCAGGGGCGTGGCGCCCGAGCCGCGCGACACGACGCGTCCCGCGTGAGGCGCCTCCAGAGACGACGCGGACCCGCGCCGTGCTGATGACTCCCCGACCGTTTCCGTCGGCCTATCAGATCTGGAATCGTGTCGTAGACGTGAAGAGTTCTCGATTCTTAAAATGTTGTCGGGCCGAGACATCTAATCAAGGGCTTCTACACAAAACTGCGATGCGACGTCGCATCGTAAAAATCTACGAGCTCCCACGACGCATCGCAAGAACTTGCGAATTGATTCGCATCGCGCATTCCTGCGATGTTACGTCACACTTGTTGTCGCCATTTTAGTCCGCTCTGAGACAGTATGTAAAAGTTTATTTCCAAATTTCTAGGAAAAAGAAAACAATGAAAAAACGAAACTTGGTAAGTAGACAAATATAAATAATTTTTGGTCGGTTATCAAAGCTTCATAATTATTTTAGACGAAAGTAGTTCCCATCGGCGTTCATAATAGTAATAAATGGATGAACCCAAAATCTTATTTGTTTCTTTTTCCTGTATCTCCTTAGCAATAACGGAAGTATGCACTTCTGTACGATGTATGTCACGACCTAGTTTACAAAATACGTTCAGTACGGATGACAGTCAACGAAGGAATGGTCACCCGAATTGTGGAAGGGCCTTGCCGCACGAAATCGCATCGCAGCAATTCGTGTCGCAGTTTTCTGCGTTGCGAAATCGCATCGCACCGATTCGCAGTTTTGTGTACAAGCCCAATTACGGTAGTCTCACCCGGCAGAGGGTACGGCGAGAGGCGCCGAGGGCGCAGGGGGCGCGGTAGGCGCGGGCGGCGCGTGTGGCGCGGGCGGCGCGTGTGGCGCGGGCGGCGCGTGTGGCGCGGGCGACGCGTGTGGCGCGGGCGACGCGTGTGGCGCGGGCCGGCCGGCGCTGGGCAGGTGCGCGTAGTCCTCCTCGTCGTCGGCGCCGCGACCCGCGCGCGTCTCGCGCCGGCGCGCCCGCTCCCGAACGGGGCTCGCCCGGCACGAGTCAGCCGTGCTCGTCGCCGTCTCGATGGCCCAGCGCGCGCACTCTTCCTGCACCGCGGCGGCAGCGACACATTAAGTATTTAGCACATTAAGTATTTCACTTATAGTATTAAGCTCTCAGTACACGTCGGGCGAGCGACGTGTACCGGGGGCTTAAGGCGATCGAACTCGGCAAGGGACGGATGATGGTCGCGGTCCGCTCATTTTTAAATCTGTTACTAAATCCTGTGTTACCTTATTAAGACACATTTTTAACGCGTGGGAAGAGGCCCAAGACGCCATAGGAATCTTTTGTGACCTCTCCAAGGCTTTTGATTGCGTCGATCACGAAACCTTACTGTTGAAACTTGAGCATTACGGACTTGGAAAACTTGAGCTTAGTGTAGTAAAATCTTTTTTAAATGATAGAGAACAGCAAGTTCAAATAAACGGTATCAACTCACTAGGTTTAAAAGTAAAAATGGGCGTTCCACAAGGCTCGATTTTGGGTCCTTTCCTCTTTTTAGTATACATTAATGATCTACTCCATTTATTAAAAAATCAGCCACACATGGGGTTATTTGCTGATGATACTTCCTTAATTTTTAAGGTAGATAGACGTGCTACAAATTTTGACGAAGTATGTAACGCCCTACTGCAGGTCCAAAATTGGTTCACTGCTAATAATTTAGTATTAAATGGGAAAAAAACTAAGTGCATCAAATTTTCTTTGCCAAATGTCAAAAGTAGGGATTACGAGATTGTATTGAATCAAGAGAAACTAGAGTTCGTCGATAACACTGTTTTCCTGGGGATCACGCTCGACTCAAGGCTACAATGGGGTCCTCATTTAACATCTTTTGCAGGACGGCTAAGTTCAGCAGCATATGCTGTTGAGTTGAGTTGAGTTGAAATTGGCGGTAGACCGACGTAACCGACGCACAGAATACGGACCGCAGAGTACGCCGTCCGGCCTTATCTAGTTCGACCGTGCGCACTAGGCTCGCTCACCGCTACGGCCGCGTCCAGGGCGTGCTGCGGCAGGCGGCGCCGGCGCCGGTGCTCGGCCGGCAGGCGCAGCGCGTCGTCCGCGCCGCGCAGCTCCAGCACGCGCCGCGCGCCGCCCTCGCCGCGCGCGCGCGTCACCTCCCGCGCCGCCCCGCGCCAGCACGCAGCCGCGCCCGTGCCCGCCACCACCAGCATCGGCAGGCGCACCTGCGCGAGACGGAGCGGTCAGAGCGGTCCGCGCGGTCCGCGCGGCCCGGCGCCGGAGTGCGGCAGGTCGCACGACTCACCTCGGCCAGCACGTCGTCGGGCGTGTCGCGCGCGCCCTCAGCCGTCAGCAGCGGCGGCGCCAGCAGCAGCAGGCCGCGCACGCGCGCCGCGGCGCCCGCGCCCGCGCCCCCTGCGCCCGCGCCCCCCGTACCCGAACTCCCTGCGCCCGCCAGCGCCGTCACCAGAGCCGCGCCGGCGCCGATGCCACCCAGGATCACCGGCCGCTCCCTGCAAGCACACACGCTAGTTACTCACTAGGACACCAGTGACGGCGCAACCGTGGCTGCACTACCGAAAAATATATGGTCGGTTGCGCAACCGATCGAACGCCTGGGGAAACACCCACCATAAAGCTGTGTATATTTTGCTGGTAGCCCGACCATGGTTGCCCCACCATGTTTTCCTAGTGAGATATAAGCCATACTTTTCATTCAGTACCGAGTCGCTCTTGCCCTCGCACTCACCCGGCCTCCACCAGCGTATCGGCCAGCGCGGCGCGCACGCTCCCCGCCACCGCCGCGCACCACGCGTCCGGCGCCGCGCTCTCAGCGCCTCCCGCGCCCCCCAGCACGCGCGTGTACACCAGCGCGCCAAGGCGCCGCGCCCAGCGCGCGTCCAGGCGCGCGCGCCCGCAACCCAACCACACCAGCCACGGGCTCGAGTCGCAGCCCAGCGCCGGCCCCACCGCCGCAAGCGGGTCGCGGCGCGGCGGTGGTGCGCGCCCTCCCATCGCGCGCTCCGCCAGGCGCGGCGCGGAGCGGCGCAACTCGCTCGCCAGCTCATCGTACAGACGCCGCTCTGCCCGCGGCATGTAGGCGTGCAGCGTGGCGTGCAGCCACGCGCCCGGGCGCTGCGCGTGCGCGGCGGGGTGCGCCGCCGCGCCCGCTAGCGCCAGGCGCAGGCGCCGCGCCGCCGTGCGCGCCGCCGCGTCGCCGGCCGAGCCGCGCGTGCCCGCCAGGCGCTCGAGGCGCATGCGGCGCAGCGTGTCGAGTGCATGCTCGGCGAGGCGCGCATGCACGGCGCTGGGCGCGAGCGCGGTGACGCGCGTCTCCCAGTCTTCGTCGTGTTCGCTGTCGGAGTGGTCGCGCTCGGGCGAACGGTCGGCGGGCAGCTCGGGCGGCGGCGGCTCCACGCGCTCCACGTCTACTTCGCCGCGCTCGACACTCAGGCGCGGCGCCAGCAGCACGCGCACGTGCGCGGCGGGCGCGTGAGAGGCGCCCCGCGCACGCGCGTACGAGTGCTCCACCCACACGCCGGAGCGCGGCTCCTGCGGACAGTGACGGTGAGTGTCGGGTGCGCTCGGTTGCGCTCGAGCACGGTCGGGCGCACTCGGCGAGTACTCACATGTCCGCCGGCGAGCGCGTGCACGTAGGCGACGAGGCGCTCGTGCAGCGCCGTTGCCTCGGCGCTCGCGTAGTCTGTCGCCTCGCCCGCCTGTATCGGCAACATCTTATCAAATCTGATGTACAAATATAGGGTGACCTATTGGGAACGCACATTTTAAAATGGGTCACATTTAGCCAAATAGCCGAAATGGAACACTATAATTTCGTCTGGATGCCAGTCATTTTATTCAGAGACTTTAGGCTCAATAATACAGGGTGGTTGATAATTGGGAACATTATTTTAAATGATTACACATTTAAAGTAGAGATTAGAGCTAATTTGCAACAAAAGGCAATTACCGGGACCTTTTTTTTTCATGGTCATTAATGAAACCTTAGTCATTCAGTACAAAATAACATTTGCAAGTATTTGATGAATCACTCTGAGCTGAGTTAATGCGTGGACCACTTTGATCTACTACCCATAGTTTCAGGTTTTGTGGGTTTCTTCTGTCTTTCAAGAGAAGACTCATCAATGTGTGCACTCTTCCCAACGTCATGTATGTCGAGAGTGAGAGCTATGAGAACTGAGTATTCTGAAAAGACCCTCTGGCCTCAAAGTTACTTATCCAATACATCAAATACATAAAAACAGTAATTTTGTGACAAGAAAAAATTATATTAAGTATGTAAAGTAACAGTGTTAATTGTCTTTTGTTGTTGACTCTACAGAATTAGAGTAAAATTTTTGACATGGTTAATGTGAGCATACTATTATGTAGTTCCTCAGAGATGGTCTGAGCGTAGTATAATTATGAATGTGTTTCTTGTAATGAGCAAGGGTCAAGATGCTCATACCAAATGTATGGACAAAAAATAATACACAGTTTAACATACACAATGATAAAATTACTCTGGTATCGAGCATCAACTGTATCTGACTACAACAGGGCTGACCAAGCTGGTATGTCGACCAATTTTTTAATTTCCAATATTTATACATAAAAAGTCGCTTTTCATATTTGTTTGTGTGACCTTGTTGTTTTTCTTAACTATGCAACAGATTTTGATGTGGTTGTCACCATAATTTAGAGAATTTCATTCTGAAATGTTTTTGTGTATAATACAATTATATTAAACATATCTAGTGTGTTGTACAAGCTATTTGGCTCAAAAAGTGATTCTATTTTGCCTATACCTATACCAAATAGCTTGTTCAATTGTACTTACTAAATTAAATAACTAACTCCATAAACAAATAGCATGTGGAATACAGAATCAGTCATTATTGTGCTGACATTACAGTCAATGGGTTTGAGAGCTTTCACCAACACCAATGTTCTGAGATGTTATTGATCAACAGTTGCACAGAATCAGATGCAGGAAGCAGTAATCGTGGACACGGAAAGCATTGTAAGAATGGAAAAGTTGATTATAATCAGATGAGAGATATAATCAGGTACTTAATCATTGAGTTGAGATGTGTCGACTTCAATTCTTCATTAGTGGGTTATGAGGAAGAAACACCACACTTTATTCAATCATAACATAGGTAAGTACTATGAAACTTCATTTATTTTACCACACGGTGTTCTATAGTGGTTGATTAGGGTAATTAACTAGTTTTGTCTGTGGTCCCATGCTCAAAATTCATGATAACATAAGCAACGGCAGCGGTGGTTCTTACCTTATGCGTCAGTTCGCAACCGGAGAATTGTTGACACACGCTTCCAGTGGCCATCACCATTTGTGCCTCTGCTCGGTACTATACTTTCACACGATGAAATCAAAACGTGGCCTTGTCATATGCTTGAATCGAGTTGATTGATCAATTAATTTCCAGATCAATTATCTAAATACTTACAACCTAAGCTTACAACATTTACGGAATTAACATTTGCAACTTCGTCTTGATTACTATCTATAGGGAAAATTCATTTTACAATAGGAAATTGAACAACTGTGGAGTCACTACAAATAATAAGCTGACTGATCTCACGGAGGTCCTTTGATATTGATATATGTATCACGTTAGTTCTCTAAGTAGTCTGTGTATGTATCGAAATAAATCGAAAATTGAGTTCAGCGTTCAGTACCGCCGTTGCGTTGGAAACTGCGAGTAATGACAGTGACAGTTTGGTGACAGTGACAGTTTCAGTCATGGAATTAGTATTTTACATTTATACAATAATAATATTATAAATATTTTGTAAATCGGTTCTCCTATCCTTCTGGTGAAGCCTTACGAACGCTTTCCCCTCTGTAAAAGAACAAGAACAAAATGTTCATAAAAATAACTTTAGTTTCGGAAGAACGGAAATTGAAAAGCAAAGACTTTCGAAATTAAAGTTATTTTTCAGTTTTTAGTGCATTTTTGGAGTTGTTTTTTTCGTAAAAAGTTTTTAAACATGACGGTAGTAGTGCCGATTCTCTTGTCACAAAACTCTCAAAACTAAATTAAAAATCACTAAAATTAAGTTTATTCCTGTCAAACGGCGATTTCCCATTCTGACTATATTTTAGTTTGACAGCAATAAGATAGCATTGAGTTATAAATTTAGTGAAAATGCTATTCTGAACTTAACATAAAGTATTGTTCTATAACTAAAATCCTCCAACTAAATCTGATTATTTTTAATCGCGATTAAAAATATGTGGAATAAAATTAGATGTCATGAACAAAAATTCAAACCAACGCACGGTGGTCCAAGCGCCCTACAAGCGCGGTCATAAATACCTTACTTTATTAAATGAGATTTTTCTGAAGGGTAAATAATAAAAATACTTCTCAAATGTACATTAATGCTTTATTTACGTAATTTAACACATATTATACAATAAACTGTACAATATGTACTGTTTATAAATAAATTTAAATCCTACTAATATTATAAATGTGAAAGTTTGTGAGTATGGATGTGTGGATGTATGTATGTGTGGATGTTTGTTACTCTTTCACGCTAAAACTACTGAATAGATTTGGATGAAATTTGGCAAACAGATAGTTTATAACCTGGATTAACTTATAGGATACTTTTATCCCGATATTCCTACGGGATCAAGACTTACGCGGGTGAAACCGCGGGGCGCAGCTAATAGTCAATATTTGAGATTTATTGTCCCTCGTTTGGAACTACATCTGAATATATTATATTAATGCTATTTATTACTATTCGCAAAATTTCAAGTATAAGTTTACCGGCCTTCCTCGCCTCAGTCCACAGTACTGATAAATTAACCAGGAACATTTTATCTTTCTCACTGGTTGATTTTGAGGTACCGTGTTTGGCTGAGGCGTTGAACGCTTGGAAAATGGCTTGTCCCAATACGGATATGCCTGACAACCCGTCCTCCCAGAGACGGTGGGACGTGCCGCTCCGCAGTATTCAAAATCAAAATCAAAATATTTTATTTCACATAAGCCTACATGGGCACTTATGAAACGTCAGAAGCTAGGTGCACGGTTCCAATTGGTCGTTTCCTATGGAGAAGAGCCGGCAAGAAACTCCATGGTTACTCTTTTAAAAGATAATTGGCTTTTACAATAATTTCGAATTACAGTGTTAATAGTTATGGGAGGACAGTGTAGGCCTTTCAAAAAGTTTCAGATAAAGTTAAAAAAAAAAGAAAAAAATTCAAATTAAATTAAAATTAAAAATAAAAGTCTACAGTTCACTAAGCCTACGACATTCTCACATTCACAAGATAGAAAGGAATCTATATACGATAAATAAGATACTACAGATAAAAACCTATTTAAACCAAATGACATGATTGCCATTACAACTGTAACAAATCTGAATAATTAACATGTCCGCAAAAGCCACTACTATAGAGTTGAAATTAAATAGTAGGTATATAATGTCAAATAATACTATGATTATTATTATGTCTGTCTGCGATGAATGTAAAAAAATAAAAAATAAACATGGTAATTTGGGAGCAGTTAATAGACTCTTACAAAATTATGCCGTTAATGAGGTACCAGGGAAGCCACATGTGCAGAAGGAATTATTGCCAAACTTCCTTGTCTTCAACGTAGTCTTTAATCTTATAATAAATGCTTTTTTGATAAGGACACGTTTGATGTGGGTTTTGAACTTACCATCGCTAAGTTCTGTAACCGGCTTTGGCAACTTATTGTAAAAGCGGAAGCCGCTAAGAAAGGAATGCCACAAAGAGCTATATTAGAAATATTTATACATAAGGAAGTTAAAGGAATAAAAAATCTGACCCCCCCTATAAATCGAATATCTTGAGTATTATTTATTATATGGATAATAACTCCTGCACATATAAATAATAAAGCTTTAAATATAGCATGAGTTAATAAATGAAAGAAAGCTAAATCTGGAAATCCTATTCTTAAAATTCTCATTATCAACCCTAATTGTCTTAAAGTCGATAAAGCAATAATTTTCTTTAAGTCAAATTCATAATTAGCAGAAATTCCAGCTATAAATATAGTCAACCCAGATAATAATAATAATAACTTTAAAAAAAATATATCTAATAATAATATATTAAAACGAATTAATAAATAAACCCCAGCTGTAACTAAAGTAGAAGAATGGAATGTGGAACATCGGTTACGACTGGGTGCTGAGGGGCGAGCTCAGTCCGGGGGTAGACCTGACGTGTTATGCGGATGACACGCTGGTCACTGCCCGGGGGAGCTCGCACAGGGAGGCAGCGTTGCTGGCGACGGCTGCGGTCTCACAGGTGGTGAGCCGCATACGTCGCCTAGGCCTGGAGGTGGCCCTCAGCAAGTCGGAGGCCATGGTGTTTCATGGCCCCCGGCGGGCGCCGCCACCCGGCTCACACATCGTGGTCGGGGGGGCTCGGATCGCTGTCGAGTCTACCATGAAGTACCTAGGATTGGTGCTCGACAGCCGGTGGGACTTCGGGCCCCACTTCCGACGGCTGGCGCCCAAGTTGCTGGGCGCTGCTGGGGCGCTGTCAACGCTGCTTGTGGAGACCTTGTCGGACCACCGATATGTGCGGTTCGACATCTCCACCCAGGGGGGTGGGATGGCCCGTGCTGGGCAATCTCCCTTCCCGCGGTGGGCACTCACCCGCCTGGACCGGGAGGCAGCCAAGGAGGCGGCCTTTCTCCAGGACTGGCTGTCGCCTCCTGTTGAGGTCCTGGACGTGGACGCCGCAGCGGTCCGGCTCAGGAGGTCCCTGACCGAGGTGTGCAACTCCAGCATGCCTCGGTCTCGTCGTCCGCCTCCCCGTCGTGCCGTCTATTGGTGGACGGAGGAGCTGGCGGGGCTCCGGGACGCCTGCGTGGCGGCCAGAAGGGCCTACGCGCGAAGCCGACGGCGCAGCGCCCAAAACCGAGTCCGGGCAGAAGAGGACCGCCTATACGCCTCTTACCGAGAGGCGACGACGGTCCTCAAGTCTGCAATGTTCGCCGCAGAGGACTCGGCGAGGGCCGAGATGCTGGAGGGCCTCGATAGGGACCCTTATGGGAGACCGTACAAAGCGGCGCGGAACCAGCTGCGCCCGTATGGTCCCCCACTGACGGAGACCCTCGAGCCGGCGTTGCTGGATGGGGTGGTCCGGTCCCTGTTTCCGCGCAGGACCGACTTCACCCCACCAACGATGGATCCCCCGCAGGCGGCGGCTCCGCTGGAGGAGGAAGTCCCCCCGGTGACGACGGCGGAGTTCTACGCGGGGGTTCTCAGCCTCCGCGCGAAGAAGACGGCCCCTGGACCGGACGGTGTCCCCGCACGAGTAGCGGCGATCGCCGCCTCCCAAATGGAGACCAGGTTTCGGGACCTCTTCAGCGCGTGCTTTACGGCTGGGAGGTTCCCGAAACTGTGGAAGGAGGGGCAGCTATGCCTTCTCCGAAAGGAGGGACGCCCGGTGGACTCGCCCTCGGCATACCGGCCCATCGTTCTGCTCGATGAGGTCGGTAAATTGTTCGAGGGGATTGTCGCCTCCCGGCTTAATAGCCATTTGCGTGGGGTAGGGCCGGACCTGTCGGACGCCCAATTCGGCTTCCGTCGAGAGCGTTCGACGATCGATGCGCTGGCCCTACTCAAGGGCCAGGTGAAGGAGGCGGTGGAGGCGGGGGACGGAGTGCTGGCGGTGTCATTCGACATTTCGAATGCCTTCAACTCCGTTCCCCACTCGACGATATTGGAGGCGCTTCGGTATCACGGAGTGCCCCAATACCTGCAGAACCTCCTGGCCAGCTACTTGGAGGACCGAGAGGTCCTCCTCGTAGACAAGACGGCCACGGTGAGGCGGTACGGCGCAGAGTCCGGCGTTCCACAGGGGTCAGTGCTGGGGCCGCCCCTGTGGAACATCGGGTTCGACTGGCTCCTGCGGGGAGCCCTCCTCCAGGGCACGAGTGTCATCTGCTACGCGGATGACACTCTCCTCACTGCCCGGGGGAGGAACTTTGGGGACGCGGCCTGTCTGGCGTCGGCTGGCGGATCCTTGGTTGCAGAGAGGATCCGCCACCTGGGGTTGAGGGTGGCGCTGCACAAGACCGAGGCCGTGTTCTTTCGCGGGCCTCGGCAGCGCTGCCCTCCCGACGCCCACATTGTCGTAGAGGGCGTCAGGATACGGGTCCAGCCCCAGATGAAGTATCTGGGCCTGGTGCTGGACGATAGGTGGCGCTTCGGTCCGCATTTCAGCGGGCTGTCGACGCGCCTATTGAAAGCCGCTGACGCCCTCTCATGGCTCCTCCCGAACCTGGGGGGGCCAAAGGCGAAATGCCGGCGCCTGTATGCCGGCATCCTGCGGAGCATGGCCCTATACGGGGCCCCCATCTGGGCGGACTCCCTCCACAGGAGGGAGAATGCGACCGCCATCCGCAAGCCCCAAAGGGCCATTGCACTGCGGGTGGCGAGGGCCTACCGCTCGGTGGGCTTCTCGGCGGCGTGCGCCCTGGCCGGCACCCCTCCTTGGGAGTTGGAGGCTTGGGTGCTCGCCAGGGTGTACGAGTGGAAGGCGCGCCGGAAGGCGCTCGGTGAGCGCCCCGTCGCCGAGGAGCAAGAGGCCGTGCGGCGGGAGATGAAGGATGCCGTCGTCCTCCACTGGACGGAGGACCTCGCCAACGCCGCCTTTGGCCGCCGAACGCTGGACGCGCTCGGTCCGGTCCTGCGCGGCTGGCTCGAGCGGTCCCACGGTTTCCTCTCGTTCCGTCTGGTGCAGGTGTTGTCCGGCCATGGCTGCTTCGGATCGCATCTGTGCCGGATAGGGAGGGAGGAGACCGCGGCCTGCCACGACTGCGGTGCGGCGGAGGATACGGCGCAGCACACCCTCGAGGTGTGCCCAGCTTGGTCCGGGCTGCGCCGCGGTCTGACGGCGGTGATTGGACAGGACCTCTCGCTTCCCGGCGTGGTCAGCGCCATGCTGGGGAGCGAGGAGGCCTGGGCGGCGGTTGCCTCCTTTTGCGAGGACGTAATCTCGCAAAAGGAGGAGGCGGAGCGCGTGCGGGAGGACGACCCTCTCGCTGCGCCGCTCCGCAGACGAAGAAGGGGCCGGAGAGGGCGCCGTCCTCTCCCTCCTTACAGTGGCGACGGGCGGGTGACAGGCACGGGGGTGCCTTCGCCCGCATTGCACCCGTCACCACCTTCGTCGGTCATCCCCGGGCCCATCCCCCTCCCCACGGGGAGGGCGTGAGGGGCCCGCCATGAAGGGCGATCGTCGGCGGAGGACTGGACGTGAAGGCTGTGCCGGTTTCCCAGTCCCCCGCCACTAAGACGAAGCGGGAATGCCGCTGGGTTATTTTAGTGGGTATACCGGGTCAGACCGGGGAGTCCCACATACCCCTCCCATCCCCCGATGGGAGGGTATGCGTAATGCATTTTTTCCCAGCGCAAACAAAAAAAAAAAAAAAAAAAAAAAAAGGTTGGGGGACCCCCCACAGTGCTTGCGTCCACGTCGCGTCCCCTGGAAACGACCCAGTCTGACCACCGTAACGGAGTGGCAGATTGGGTTGGCCAAAGTGCACTGTGCATTCGTAGCTATTTTAACCCTATTGTCGTGTTGCATACGAAACTGCGGAGGCTATGCCGAAACTGGAGAGAGACGCCTGCGGGCGATTTTTAAAACTAAAAGGCCCTTCTCAGGGCCAACCCAAAGGCCCTTCTCAGGGCCAACCAAAAGGCCCTTCTCAGGGCCAACCCAAAGGCCCTTCTCAGGGCCAACCAAAAGGCCCTTCTCAGGGCCAACCCAAAGCGCCTTCTCAGGGCCAACCAAAAGGCCCTTCTCAGGGCCAACCCAAAGGCCCTTCTCAGGGCCTCTCCGACACTCTAGCGTCAGAGACTAGCCGCGCGTCGTCTGCGGCTAGCTTATTTGGAGGGGCTAACTTAAGCGAGTCGTCCGACAACGACTCGCTTATGACTGTGTCGGATGCGGACGACTCTCGGTCGCGGAAGCGGGTCCGAGGAAGAGGGTCCGAGGGCTCCTCGGCCTCTGGGTCGACGAGATTGCCGAAGGCAAAAAAGCCGACGGCGGCCGCGGATACCCATGTCGTTGGGCTCGCGGACGCCCAACGCCAGTTGGACCTGGCTCGGCGGGTGCAGCTCCAGCAAGAGCTGGAAGAGCGGGTCGCTGCAAAGGAGAAACGGGCGCAAGTCACCCGGGCCAGGGCCGGGTACGGTGCGTCCCGTGTTCTCTACGCAGACCATTCTCTGGCCGAGCTGGAGAGAATGGCGGAGGAGGACGAAGAGGAGATTGTGGAGGTTGCCTCCAAATCTTCAAATCTAAAGGGGACCTTCCAAAAGGCCCTCAAGAGCCGGGCCGCGAGCATGCGTGGCGTCGTCGCGGAGCTGGTCCGACGGAAGGCCACCGACGAGACGCGGCAAATGCAGGCGAAAATAGATCGCCTGCAGTCGGAGGTCAGCCAGCTTCATCAGAAGCTGGCTGAAGCCACGGCCCGGCCACCACCACAAGCCGAGACGAGCCTTGCGGCGGAGGGCCCCTCCTCCAACCTTGAGGATATCATCCGCAAGGTTGTAATGGAGGAGAGGGCCTTCACAAGAGCCTGCTTAGCAGGTATTGAGGACCGGCTCTTGCCGGAGAAGCGCCTCCGACCACCGCTTGCAGCGGATAAGAGGCGCTGCGACCCGGGGCCGTCCTCCTCCTCCCAGGCAGAAGACGCCCTTCTCCCTTCAACCACCCCGTCCAACGAGTGGACGGAAGTGGTCCGTAAGGGGAAGGGCAAAGGAAAAAAGTCGGCAACGGCAGCTCCTGTCGCCCCCGCCACCACCGCTCCCAGCCGGTCTCAGACGACCGACAAGGGAAAGGGGAAGGGGAAAGGGAAAGGGAGGGGGAAAAGGAAACTGGTCCCCCCAAAAACCGCGGCCGTCGTGGTGACGCTCACCGCGGAGGCTGCGGAGCGAGGGGAGACGTACGCGTCTATTTTGGTGCGGGCGCGTGCCAATGCCGATCCCACCCAGCTGGGGATCGGCAGTGTGTCTTGCCGACGGACCCAAGCCGGGGCTCGAATCTTCGAGTTCCCGGGGACAGAGGGGAGTGCCCATGCGGACCTCTTTGCAGCCAAGCTGCAGGAGGTCATCGCAGATTCGGCCAAGGTGGCCCGACCGGTCAAGTCGGCGGCCATAGAGGTGACTGAGCTAGATGACTCAGTCACCAAGGAGGAGGTGGTGGCGGCGGTCGCGGCGATAGGGGGCTGTGGCGTCGCGGCGGTCCAAGGTCGGGACATAAGGCCCGGCCGCGGTGGCATGGGCACCATTCGCCTCGAATGCCCAATCGCCGCTGCCAAAGCCATCCTTGCCAAAGGGCGGCTCACAGTCGGGTTCAGCTCGGGTGCAGTCCGGGCACTCGAGGACCAGCCTCTGCGGTGTTTCCGGTGTTTCGGCATCGGACACACCCGGGCTCTGTGTCCGTCCACGGTCGACAGGACGGACGCGTGCTTCCGCTGCGGCAGGGAGGGCCACAAAGCCGCCTCCTGCGAGGCCGCCACGCCGCACTGCGCGGTGTGTGCCGCCAGTGGCTGCCCGGCAGGCCACGTTATGAAGGGGAGGAACTGCAATCCTCCCCCAAAGCGGGGCAAAGCGCAGGCGCCGACCGGGCCTGCTGCCGCCGCTAGCACCGTTGTTCCTGCAGCAGCGACAGCGGAGGAGGGTGCGATGTCCGACTGATGGATAGGGTCGAACATCGCATACTGCAGGCGAACACCAACCACTGCAGGGCAGCCCAGGATCTGCTGATGCAGACCATGGCTGAGTGGTTGGTGGACTTGGCGGTGGTCGCCGAACCTTACTCGGTCCCTGGCCGTTGGCTGGGTGACCGGGACGGCTTGGTGGCGTTGGTCTCGCGGTCTTCCACAGACTCCCCTCCCCTCTCGCTCTTAGAGAGGGGACCGGGATACGTGGCCGCCGCGTGGGGAGACATGGCCCTGGTGGGGGTCTACTTCTCCCCAAACCGCCCTCTCTCGGACTTTGAGGATTTCCTCGAGATCCTCACCGCAGCCGTAGGGAGGGCGGCGCCACGCCAGGTCGTGGTCTTGGGTGACCTGAACGCCAAGTCGGTGGCCTGGGGCAACCCAGCCGCCGGTTGCAACGTCCGGGGACGCGCCGTCGAGTTTTGGGCGGCCTCATGCGGTGTGTCCCTCCTCAACAGGGGGGTGGTCCACACGTGTGTGCGGCAACAGGGTGGGTCGGTGGTGGACGTCTCGTTTGCCACCCCTGCACTGGCCGCCCGCGTCGTCAACTGGCGAGTTGAGATGGTGGAGACCTTGTCGGACCACCGATATGTGCGGTTCGACATCTCCACCCAGGGGGGTGGGATGGCCCGTGCTGGGCAATCTCCCTTCCCGCGGTGGGCACTCACTCGCCTGGACCGGGAGGCCGCCAAGGAGGCGGCCTTTCTCCAGGACTGGCTGTCGCCTCCTGTTGAGGTCCTGGACGTGGACGCCGCAGCGGTCCGGCTCAGGGGGTCCCTGACCGAGGTGTGCAACTCCAGCATGCCTCGGTCTCGTCGTCCGCCTCCCCGTCGTGCCGTCTATTGGTGGACGGAGGAGCTGGCGGGGCTCCGGGTCGCTTGCGTGGCGGCCAGAAGGGCCTTCGCGCGAAGCCGACGGCGCAGCGCCCAAAACCGAGTCCGGGCAGAAGAGGACCGCCTATACGCCTCTTACCGAGAGGCGACGACGGTCCTCAAGTCTGCAATGTTCGCCGCAGAGGACTCGGCGAGGGCCGAGATGCTGGAGGGCCTCGATAGGGACCCTTATGGGAGACCGTACAAAGCGGCGCGGAACCAGCTGCGCCCGTACGGTCCCCCACTGACGGAGACCCTCGAGCCGGCGTTGCTGGATGGGGTGGTCCGGTCCCTGTTTCCGCGCAGGACCGACTTCACCCCACCAACGATGGATCCCCCGCAAGGGGCGGCTCCGCCTCCGGAGGAGGAAGTACCCCCGGTGACGACGGCGGAGTTCTACGCGGGGGTTCTCAGCCTCCGCGAAAAGAAGACGGCCCCCGGACCGGACGGTGTCCCCGCACGGGTGGCGGCGATCGCCGCCTCCCAAATGGAGACCAGGTTTCGGGACCTCTTCAGCGCGTGCTTTACGGCTGGGAGGTTCCCGAAACTGTGGAAGGAGGGGCAGCTATGCCTCCTCCGAAAGGAGGGACGCCCGGTGGACTCGCCCTCGGCATACCGGCCCATCGTCCTGCTCGATGAGGTCGGTAAATTGTTCGAGGGGATTGTCGCCTCCCGGCTTAATAGCCATCTGCGTGGGGTAGGGCCGGACCTGTCGGACGCCCAATTCGGCTTCCGTCGAGAGCGTTCGACGATCGATGCGCTGGCCCTACTCAAGGGCCAGGTGAAGGAGGCGGTGGAGGCGGGGGGCGGAGTGCTGGCGGTGTCGTTCGACATCTCGAACGCCTTCAACTCCGTGCCCCACTCGACGATATTGGAGGCGCTTCGGTATCACGGAGTGCCCCAATACCTGCAGAACCTCCTGGCCAGCTACTTGGAGGACCGAGAGGTCCTCCTCGTGGACAAGACGGCAACGGTGAGGCGGTACGGCGCAGAGTCCGGTGTTCCGCAGGGGTCAGTGCTGGGGCCGCCCCTGTGGAGCATCGGGTTCGACTGGCTCCTGCGGGGAGCCCTCCTCCAGGGCACGAGTGTCATCTGCTACGCGGATGACACTCTCCTCACTGCCCGGGGGAGGAACTTTGTGGACGCGGCCTGTCTGGCCTCGGCTGGCGGATCCTTGGTTGCAGAGAGGATCCGCCGCCTGGGATTGAGGGTGGCGCTGCACAAGACCGAGGCCGTGTTCTTTCGCGGGCCTCGGCAGCGCTGCCCTCCCGACGCCCACATCGTCGTAGAGGGCGTCAGGATAAGGGTCCAGCCCCAGATGAAGTATCTGGGCCTGGTGCTGGACGATAGGTGGCGCTTCGGTCCGCATTTCAGCGGGCTGTCGACGCGCCTATTGAAAGCCGCTGACGCCCTCTCATGGCTCCTCCCGAACCTGGGTGGGCCCAAGGCGAAATGCCGGCGCCTGTATGCCGGCATTCTGCGGAGCATGGCCCTATACGGGGCCCCCATCTGGGCGGACTCCCTCCACAGGAGGGAGAATGCGACCGCCATCCGCAAGCCCCAAAGGGCCATTGCACTGCGGGTGGCGAGGGCCTACCGCTCGGTGGGCTTCTCGGCGGCGTGCGCCCTGGCCGGCACCCCTCCTTGGGAGTTGGAGGCTTGGGTGCTCGCCAGGGTGTACGAGTGGAAGGCGCGCCGGAAGGCGCTCGGTGAGCGCCCTGTCGCCGAGGAGCAAGAGGCCGTGCGGCGGGAGATGCGGGATGCCGTCGTCCTCCACTGGACGGAGGACCTCGCCAACGCCGCCTTTGGCCGCCGAACGCTGGACGCGCTCGGTCCGGTCCTGCGCGGCTGGCTCGAGCGGTCCCACGGTTTCCTCTCGTTCCGTCTGGTGCAGGTGTTGTCCGGCCATGGCTGCTTCGGATCGCATCTGTGCCGGATAGGGAGGGAGGAGACCGCGGCCTGCCACGACTGCGGTGCGGCGGAGGATACGGCGCAGCACACCCTCGAGGTGTGCCCAGCTTGGTCCGGGCTGCGCCGCGGTCTGACGGCGGTGATTGGACAGGACCTCTCGCTTCCCGGCGTGGTCAGCGCCATGCTGGGGAGCGAGGAGGCCTGGGCGGCGGTTGCCTCCTTTTGCGAGGACGTAATCTCGCAAAAGGAGGAGGCGGAGCGCGTGCGGGAGGACGACCCTCTCGCTGCGCCGCTCCGCAGACGAAGAAGGGGTCGGAGAGGGCGCCGTCCTCTCCCTCCTTTTAGTGGCGACGGGCGGGTGACAGGCACGGGGGTGCCTTCGCCCGCATTGCACCCGTCACCACCTTCGTCGGTCATTCCCGGGCCCATCCCCCTCCCCACGGGGAGGGCGTGAGGGGCCCGCCATGAAGGGCGATCGTCGGCGGAGGACTGGACGTGAAGGCTGTGCCGGTTTCCCAGTCCCCCGCCACTAAGACGAAGCGGGAATGCCGCTGGGTTATTTTAGTGGGTATACCGGGTCAGACCGGGGAGTCCCACATACCCCTCTCCTTATATCCACCTATGCGTAATGCATTTTTTCCCAGCGCAAAAAAAAAAAAAAAAAAAAAAAAAAAAAAAAAAAAAAAAAAAAAAAAAAAAAAAAAAAAAAAAAAAAAAAAAAGGTTAGGTTAGGTTTGGAGGCAAGGAGGGAATACGCGCGGAGTCGGCGGCGGCGCCGAAGGGACCAGGCCGTCGGGGACCACCTCTATGAGGTATACGTGGAGGCAAAAATGGTCCTCGATCGAGCCATCGCCGACGCCAGAGACTCTGCGAGAGCTGAGATGCTGGAGGGTCTCGACAACGACCCCTACGGGAGACCATATAAGGCGGCGCGCAACAAATTGCGCCCGTTTGGTCCCCCGGTGGCCGAGACCCTGGAGCCCTCATTTCTTGGTGGGGTGGTTCAGTCCCTGTTCCCGTGCAGGGACAACTTCACCCCACCAGTGATGGACCCACCGCAGACAGCTCCGCCAGCTGAGGAAGAAGAGGAGGCCCCTCCTGTCACGGAGTCGGAACTTGGCGCGGCGATTCTCCGTATCCGCGCCAAGAAGACTGCTCCGGGCCCCGACGGTGTTCCGGCAAGAGTGGTGGCGATCGCTGCCACTCAAATGGAGGAGAGGTTTCGGGACCTTTTCAGCGCATGCCTTGCGTCTGGAAGGTTCCCGAAACCGTGGAAGGAGGGGCAACTGTGCCTCCTTCGCAAAGAGGGCCGCCCAGCAGACTCCCCCTCGGCATACCGGCCCATCGTTCTGCTCGATGAGGTCGGCAAAATGTTCGAGGGGATAATCGCTGCCCGCCTAAAGTGCCATCTGCGTACTATCGGGCCGGACTTGTCGGACGCTCAGTTCGGTTTTCGGGCTGAGCGTTCGACGGTGGATGCGCTGGCCTGCCTTAAGGGTCAGGTGAAGGGGGCGATGGAGGCGGGGGACGGACTGTTGGCGGTGTCATTCGACATAGCCAACGCCTTCAACTCCGTTCCCCACTCCACAATCCTAGAGGCGCTCCGATTTCACGGAGTGCCTCGATACATGCGCAGGCTGCTGGCCGGCTACCTGGAGGATCGGGCGATCCTCCTGGTTAATAGGACTGGCCAAGTCCGGCGGTATGCCGTTGAGGCCGGCGTTCCGCAGGGGTCAGTCTTAGGCCCACTCCTCTGGAACGTTGGCTATGATTGGCTCCTGCGGGGAACTCTCCTCCGAGGCACGAGTGTCGTCTGCTATGCGGATGACACTCTCCTCACTGCCCGGGGGGGGAGTTTCAGGGAGGCGGCCAACTTGGCCTCGGCGGGCGGATCCTTGGTCGCGGGGAGGATCCGCCGCCTAGGTTTAACGGTGGCGCTGCACAAGACCGAGGCCGTGTTCTTCCACGGCCCTCGGCAGCGCCCCCCACCACCTGACGCCCACATCTTCGTGGAGGGCGTCAGAATTGAGGTGAAGGCCCAGATGAAATATCTGGGCCTTGTACTCGACAGCAAGTGGCGCTTCGGCCCGCATTTTCGCGGGCTGTCGTCGCGCTTGCTGAAGACCGCGGGCGCGCTCTCCTGGCTGCTTCCCAACTTGGGGGGGCCCAGCGCGCGATGCCGGCAACTCTACGCCGGTATCTTGAAGAGTATGGCCCTCTACGGGGCTCCTATCTGGGAGGACTCCCTCCAAAGGAGAGAGAACGCCGCCGCCTTGCGGGCACCCCAGAGGGCCATAGCCCAGCGAGTGGCGCGGTCTTACCGCACGGTGAGTTTTGGGGCAGCATGTGCTCTGGCCGGCACCCCTCCTTGGGAACTCGAGGCGTGGGTGCTCGCCAGAGTATATGAATGGACGGCGGAGCGGAGGGCGAGGGGGCAACGCTCAGCCCCAGAAGAGCGGGAGGCCGTCCGGCGGGAGGCGAGGGACGCTATCGTCGTCCATTGGACGGGGGACCTCGCCACCGCAGCCTTCGGCCGCCGAACCATCGACGCGATTGGGCCAGTCCTGCGAGACTGGCTCGAGCGGTCGCATGGATTCCTCTCCTTCCGTCTGGTGCAGGTGCTGTCCGGACATGGTTGTTTCGGATCGTACCTGCACCGAATCGGACGGGAGAGGACGCCGTCGTGCCTCGACTGTGGTGCGGCGGAGGACGCGGCGCAGCACACCCTCGAGGTGTGCCCGTCGTGGTCCGAGCCGCGCCGCAGTCTCATCGCGGTGATCGGACCGGACCTGTCGCTCCCCGGCTTGGTTAACGCCATGCTGAGGGATGAGAGGTCCTGGGCGGCAGTCGCCTCCTTCTGTGAACACGTCATGTCCCAGAAGGAGGCGGCAGAGCGCGCGCGGGAGGACGATCCCGACGCAGCGCCGCTCCGAAGGCGGAGGAGGGGTCGAAGAAGACGTCAATTTGATAGTCATCTCCGACTCCTCCCAGGTGGAGGCCAGCAGGCAATGGGTACGGGGGCACCCTTGCCTGTATTGCACAGGTCTCCACCAGTGTCGGACGGGAATGGCCAGGTGTTCCCGGCCATTCCCGTAGCCCCCCATCTTGGGGGGCATGCGGGGCCCGCCAGCTAGGCGGGCATGCGCCGGGAGGGTTGTGGATGTAAAGGCTGAGCCGGATTCCCATGGCCCTCCCATTACGGCGATGTGGGAACACCGCTGAGTTTTAGTGGGTATACTGTCGTTAGCGACAGGAGTCCCACATACCCCAGACTCGTCCCCCACGAGCGGGGATGCGTAACGCATTCCTCAGCGTCAAAAAAAAAAAAAAAAAAAGGTTAGGTTAGGTTGGGGGGGGGGACCCCCCACAGTGGGGGACCCCCCACAGTGCTTGCGTCCACGTCGCGTCCCCTGGAAACGACCCAGTTTGACCACCGTAACGGAGTGGCAGACTGGGTTGGCCAAAGTGCACTGTGAATTCGTAGATCATTTTAACCCTGCCTTGTTATTTACGAAACTGCGGAGGCTATGCCGAAACTGGAGAGAGATGCCTGCGGGCGATTTTTAAAACTAAAAGGCCCTTCTCAGGGCCAACCCAAAGGCCCTTCTCAGGGCCAACCCAAAGGCCCTTCTCAGGGCCAACCAAAAGGCCCTTCTCAGGGCCAACCCAAAGGCCCTTCTCAGGGCCAACCAAAAGGCCCTTCTCAGGGCCAACCCAAAGGCCCTTCTCAGGGCCTCTCCGACACTTCAGCGTCAGAGACTAGCCGCGCGCCGTCTGCGGCTAGCTTATTTGGAGGGGCTAACATAAGCGAGTCGTCCGACAACGACTCGCTTATGACTGTGTCGGATGCGGACGACTCTCGGTCGCGGAAGCGGGTCCGAGTAAGAGGGTCCGAGGGCTCCTCGGCCTCTGGGTCGACGAGGTTGCCGAAGGCAAAAAAGCCGACGGCGGCCGCGGATACCCATGTCGTTGGGCTCGCGGACGCCCAACGCCAGTTGGACCTGGCTCGGCGGGTGCAGCTCCAGCAAGAGCTGGAGGAGCGGGTCGTGGCGAAAGAGAGACGGGCGCAAGTTGCCCGGGCTAGGTCCGGGTACGGTGCGTCCCGTGTTGATTACGCAAACCAGTCTCTGGCCGAGCTGGAGAGAATGGCGGAGGAGGACGAGGAGGAAATTGTGGAGGTTGCCTCTAAGTCATCCAACCTAAAGGGGACCTTCCAGAAGGCCCTCAAGAGCCGGGCCGCGAGCATGCGTGGCGTCGTCGCGGAGCTGGTCCGGCGGAAGGCCACCGACGAGACGCGGCAAATGCAGGCGAAGATAGATCGCCTGCAGTCGGAGGTCAGCCAGCTTCATCAGAAGCTGGCTGAAGCCACGGCCCGGCCACAACAAGCCGAGACGAGCCTTGCGGCGGAGGGCCCCTCCTCCAACCTTGAGGATATCATCCGCAAGGTTGTAATGGAGGAGAGGGCCTTCACAAGAGCCTGCTTAGCAGGTATTGAGGACCGGCTCTTGCCGGAGAAGCGCCTCCGACCACCGCTTGCAGCGGATAAGAGGCGCTGCGACCCGGGGCCGTCCTCCTCCTCCCAGGCGGAAGACGCCCTTCTTCCTTCAACCACCCCGTCCAACGAGTGGACGGAAGTGGTCCGTAAGGGGAAGGGCAAAGGCAAAAAGTCGGCAACGGCAGCCCCTGTCGCCCCCGCCACCACCGCTCCCAGCCGGTCCCAGACGACCGACAAGGGAAAGGGGAAGGGGACGGGGAAAGGGAAGGGGAAAAGGAAACTGGTCCCCCCAAAGACCGCGGCCGTCGTGGTGACGCTCACCGCGGAGGCTGCGGAGCGAGGGGAGACGTACGCCTCCATTTTGGTGCGGGCGCGTGCCAATGCCGATCCTACCCAGCTGGGGATCGGCAGCGTGACTTGCCGGCGGACCCAAGCCGGGGCTCGAATCTTCGAGTTCCCGGGGACAGAGGGGAGTGCCCATGCGGACCTCTTTGCAGCCAAGCTGCAGGAGGTCATCGCAGATTCGGCCAAGGTGGCCCGACCGGTCAAGTCGGCGGCCATAGAGGTGACTGAGCTAGATGACTCAGTCACCAAGGAGGAGGTGGTGGCGGCGGTCGCGGCGATAGGGGGCTGTGGCGTCGCGGCGGTCCAAGGTCGGGACATAAGGCCCGGCCGCGGTGGCATGGGCACCATTCGCCTCGAATGCCCAATCGCCGCTGCCAAAGCCATCCTTGCCAAAGGGCGGCTCACAGTCGGGTTCAGCTCGGGTGCAGTCCGGGCACTCGAGGACCAGCCTCTGCGGTGTTTCCGGTGTTTCGGCATCGGACACACCCGGGCTCTGTGTCCGTCCACGGTCGACAGGACGGACGCGTGCTTCCGCTGCGGCAGGGAGGGCCACAAAGCCGCCTCCTGCGAGGCCGCCGCGCCGCACTGCGCGGTGTGTGCCGCCAGTGGCTGCCCGGCAGGCCACGTTATGAAGGGGAGGAACTGCAATCCTCCCCCAAAGCGGGGCAAAGCGCAGGCGCCGACCGGGCCTGCTGCCGCCGCTAGCACCGCTGTTCCTGCAGCGGCGACAGCGGAGGAGGGTGCGATGTCCGACTGATGGATAGGGTCGAACATCGCATACTACAGGCGAACACCAACCACTGCAGGGCAGCCCAGGATCTGCTGATGCAGACCATGGCTGAGTGGTTGGTGGACTTGGCGGTGGTCGCCGAACCTTACTCGGTCCCTGGCCGTTGGCTGGGTGACCGAGACGGCTTGGTGGCGTTGGTCTCGCGGTCTTCCACAGACTCCCCTCCCCTCTCGCTCTTAGAGAGGGGACCGGGATACGTGGCCGCCGCGTGGGGAGACATGGCCCTGGTGGGGGTCTACTTCTCCCCAAACCGCCCTCTCTCGGACTTTGAGGATTTCCTCGAGATCCTCACCGCAGTCGTAGGGAGGGCGGCGCCACGCCAGGTCGTGGTGTTGGGTGACCTGAACGCCAAGTCGGTGGCCTGGGGCAACCCAGCCGCCGGTTGCAACGTCCGGGGACGCGCCGTCGAGTTTTGGGCGGCCTCATGCGGTGTGTCCCTCCTCAACAGGGGGGTGGTCCACACGTGTGTGCGGCAACAGGGTGGGTCGGTGGTGGACGTCTCGTTTGCCACCCCTGCACTAGCCGCCCGCGTCGTCAACTGGAGAGTTGAGATGGTGGAGACCTTGTCGGACCACCGATATGTGCGGTTCGACATCTCCACCCAGGGGGGTGGGATGGCCCGTGCTGGGCAATCTCCCTTCCCGCGGTGGGCACTCACCCGCCTGGACCGGGAGGCAGCCAAGGAGGCGGCCTTTCTCCAGGACTGGCTGTCGCCTCCTGTTGAGGTCCTGGACGTGGACGCCGCAGCGGTCCGGCTCAGGAGGTCCCTGACCGAGGTGTGCAACTCCAGCATGCCTCGGTCTCGTCGTCCGCCTCCCCGTCGTGCCGTCTATTGGTGGACGGAGGAGCTGGCGGGGCTCCGGGACGCCTGCGTGGCGGCCAGAAGGGCCTACGCGCGAAGCCGACGGCGCAGCGCCCAAAACCGAGTCCGGGCAGAAGAGGACCGCCTATACGCCTCTTACCGAGAGGCGACGACGGTCCTCAAGTCTGCAATGTTCGCCGCAGAGGACTCGGCGAGGGCCGAGATGCTGGAGGGCCTCGATAGGGACCCTTATGGGAGACCGTACAAAGCGGCGCGGAACCAGCTGCGCCCGTATGGTCCCCCACTGACGGAGACCCTCGAGCCGGCGTTGCTGGATGGGGTGGTCCGGTCCCTGTTTCCGCGCAGGACCGACTTCACCCCACCAACGATGGATCCCCCGCAGGCGGCGGCTCCGCTGGAGGAGGAAGTCCCCCCGGTGACGACGGCGGAGTTCTACGCGGGGGTTCTCAGCCTCCGCGCGAAGAAGACGGCCCCCGGACCGGACGGTGTCCCCGCACGAGTAGCGGCGATCGCCGCCTCCCAAATGGAGACCAGGTTTCGGGACCTCTTCAGCGCGTGCTTTACGGCTGGGAGGTTCCCGAAACTGTGGAAGGAGGGGCAGCTATGCCTCCTCCGAAAGGAGGGACGCCCGGTGGACTCGCCCTCGGCATACCGGCCCATCGTTCTGCTCGATGAGGTCGGTAAATTGTTCGAGGGGATTGTCGCCTCCCGGCTTAATAGCCATTTGCGTGGGGTAGGGCCGGACCTGTCGGACGCCCAATTCGGCTTCCGTCGAGAGCGTTCGACGATCGATGCGCTGGCCCTACTCAAGGGCCAGGTGAAGGAGGCGGTGGAGGCGGGGGACGGAGTGCTGGCGGTGTCATTCGACATTTCGAATGCCTTCAACTCCGTGCCCCACTCGACGATATTGGAGGCGCTTCGGTATCACGGAGTGCCCCAATACCTGCAGAACCTCCTGGCCAGCTACCTGGAGGACCGAGAGGTCCTCCTCGTGGACAAGACGGCCACGGTGAGGCGGTACGGCGCAGAGTCCGGTGTTCCGCAGGGGTCAGTGCTGGGGCCGCCCCTGTGGAACATCGGGTTCGACTGGCTCCTGCGGGGAGCCCTCCTCCAGGGCACGAGTGTCATCTGCTACGCGGATGACACTCTCCTCACTGCCCGGGGGAGGAACTTTGTGGACGCGGCCTGTCTGGCCTCGGCTGGCGGATCCTTGGTTGCAGAGAGGATCCGCCGCCTGGGATTGAGGGTGGCGCTGCACAAGACCGAGGCCGTGTTCTTTCGCGGGCCTCGGCAGCGCTGCCCTCCCGACGCCCACATTGTCGTAGAGGGCGTCAGGATACGGGTCCAGCCCCAGATGAAGTATCTGGGCCTGGTGCTGGACGATAGGTGGCGCTTCGGTCCGCATTTCAGCGGGCTGTCGACGCGCCTATTGAAAGCCGCTGACGCCCTCTCATGGCTCCTCCCGAACCTGGGGGGGCCAAAGGCGAAATGCCGGCGCCTGTATGCCGGCATCCTGCGGAGCATGGCCCTATACGGGGCCCCCATCTGGGCGGACTCCCTCCACAGGAGGGAGAATGCGACCGCCATCCGCAAGCCCCAAAGGGCCATTGCACTGCGGGTGGCGAGGGCCTACCGCTCGGTGGGCTTCTCGGCGGCGTGCGCCCTGGCCGGCACCCCTCCTTGGGAGTTGGAGGCTTGGGTGCTCGCCAGGGTGTACGAGTGGAAGGCGCGCCGGAAGGCGCTCGGTGAGCGCCCCGTCGCCGAGGAGCAAGAGGCCGTGCGGCGGGAGATGAAGGATGCCGTCGTCCTCCACTGGACGGAGGACCTCGCCAACGCCGCCTTTGGCCGCCGAACGCTGGACGCGCTCGGTCCGGTCCTGCGCGGCTGGCTCGAGCGGTCCCACGGTTTCCTCTCGTTCCGTCTGGTGCAGGTGTTGTCCGGCCATGGCTGCTTCGGATCGCATCTGTGCCGGATAGGGAGAGAGGAGACCGCGGCCTGCCACGACTGCGGTGCGGCGGAGGATACGGCGCAGCACACCCTCGAGGTGTGCCCAGCTTGGTCCGGGCTGCGCCGCGGTCTGACGGCGGTGATTGGACAGGACCTCTCGCTTCCCGGCGTGGTCAGCGCCATGCTGGGGAGCGAGGAGGCCTGGGCGGCGGTTGCCTCCTTTTGCGAGGACGTAATCTCGCAAAAGGAGGAGGCGGAGCGCGTGCGGGAGGACGACCCTCTCGCTGCGCCGCTCCGCAGACGAAGAAGGGGCCGGAGAGGGCGCCGTCCTCTCCCTCCTCATGATGGCGACGGGCGGGCGACAGGCACGGGGGTGCCTTCGCCCGCATTGCACCCGTCACCACCTTCGTCGGTCATTCCCGGGCCCATCCCCCTCCCCACGGGGAGGGCGTGAGGGGCCCGCCATGAAGGGCGATCGTCGGCGGAGGACTGGACGTGAAGGCTGTGCCGGTTTCCCAGTCCCCCGCCACTAAGACGAAGCGGGAATGCCGCTGGGTTATTTTAGTGGGTATACCGGGTCAGACCGGGGAGTCCCACATACCCCCCCCATCCCCCGATGGGAGGGTATGCGTATTGCATTTTTTCCCAGCGCAAACAAAAAAAAAAAAAAAAAAAAAAAAAAGGTTAGGTTGGGGGACCCCCCACAGTGCTTGCGTCCTCGTCGCGTCCCCTGGAAACGACCCAGTTTGACCACCGTAACGGAGTGGCAGACTGGGTTGGCCAAAGTGCACTGTGAATTCGTAGCTCATTTTAACCCTGCCTTGTGGAATACGAAACTGCGGAGGCTATGCCAAAACCGGTTCGAGACGCCTGCGGGCGATTTTTAAAACTAAAAGGCCCTTCTCAGGGCCAACCCAAAGGCCCTTCTCAGGGCCAACCAAAAGGCCCTTCTCAGGGCCAACCAAAAGGCCCTTCTCAGGGCCAACCCAAAGGCCCTTCTCAGGGCCAACCAAAAGGCCCTTCTCAGGGCCAACCCAAAGGCCCTTCTCAGGGCCTCTCCGACACTTCAGCGTCAGAGACTAGCCGCGCGCCGTCTGCGGCTAGCTTATTTGGAGGGGCTAACATAAGCGAGTCGTCCGACAACGACTCGCTTATGACTGTGTCGGATGTGGACGACTCTCGGTCGCGGAAGCGGGTCCGAGGAAGAGGGTCCGAGGGCTCCTCGGCCTCTGGGTCGACGAGGTTGCCGAAGGCAAAAAAGCCGACGGCGGCCGCGGATACCCATGTCGTTGGGCTCGCGGACGCCCAACGCCAGTTGGACCTGGCTCGGCGGGTGCAGCTCCAGCAAGAGCTGGAAGAGCGGGTCGTTTGCACGTTTTGGTTATTGTTTTTATTAAGTTTATTGCTATTGTATAAATTTTTTCTATTTCTCTGATTTTATCGATTTCCGCTACAATGATTTTTACATCTATTTTCAATTGGCCAAGCTTCTCATGAAAATTGGCCCAATTGGATTTTTTAGTCTGAAATTTTCTGGTCGTTATTTCTAATTTTATTACTTTCGATTTTTGCAGGAGAATTCTAAACATTATGCCGCTGTGATCCGAGCTCGTCAGACCTTCGTCAATCCTCCAGAAGTCCATCATGTCCAAAATGTTGTTGGAGCAAGCGGTGACATCTACATGACCGCTGTGCCGCTTCCCTCTTCGGATTTTGTCTAAAGTCGGAATTTCTCTTCGGTTGAGGATATTTGGATTTAGCTTGCCGAGAGTTCCCAACGTCTCTTCCCCTCTGTGGTAAGCGTTTTCTGCTGGGGTGCCCTTAACAATACGCAACGGTTGATCTGGCAACGTCATCCCATTTTCTGCGTACCGGGCAGTCAAGGCTGAAGGCGTTGTGCGGTGTGCCGTACTCTATTTTTGCCTTCGAGCAGTTACGACAGGCGGGGGGTGAGCCCGCAAGCCAGTCCGGACACTCCGCCCTCAGATGTGGGCCACCGCAGTGGCCACATAGGTCCGCGGGCTCTTGACAGAACCGCTTACCATGTCCGAAGCCCAGACATCGAGTACATTGGACCAGCGGGGTCTGATCTTCGACCCTAATCCGCTGAAGATCTATATGTACGGTTCCGTTTTCCAGTGCTCGTCTCCAGATGGTGGGCGAAACGCTAATAATGACGTGGCCTGTATGGGGGTTCCGTGTTCTCCTTCTATACTTCACCTCCACTCTGTTTTCCCCATTGTCGAGGCCGTCAAAAACAGCCCGGTTCTGGTTTCTAAGTGCTTTTAAAACGTCCTCGTCGGTATTGATTACCAAGACGTTCTTTAGAATCAGAAGCGGGTCCTTGTTTTTAACTTCCTCGACAATGAGGTCAACTCCTTCTTTCTGGAGTCGATCCTTAATCCTGCTCCTTTCTTCTTTTGTCTCTAAGCCAATTATTATTTTTCTGTCCTTGGCTTTCCTCACCTTTTCCACTTTAATCCACCCATCTTTAGCATTTACCGCTTTCCTCACTCTGTTAAGTACTTCATCGCCCGTCTCCATTTCATCTTTCGATGTGACCACAACTGAATGCAAGGTACTGCACTTTGGCAGCGACTTCACACCCTGTGTTGCGGCCACACTCGCATATGTGATACCCTTCTCCAGGAGTTCTCTTTGCTGGTCTAAAGTACCCTTTAACTCCTCTATCTTTCTGTTACTTTCGACCAGAAGCTTTGAGTGTTGCTCTATAGTGTGTATAATCCTGCCAGTCTCCATACTTTCAGATGTTTCCCTTATTACGACCGGTTCTGGCCCTGCCACAGCAGGTCCTTCCCTGGTCGTTCTCTGTTTTTCAGCCCGAAGCTCTGATTCCAGTTCCTTGACAATTTGGTACAGTCGTTCCGTGGCCTCGGTGATACCGGTTTTAATTTCAGTCTTTGTATTCCTTGAGCTGTTTAAATTCATTTTTGTCTTAACTAGACAGGCCTTTGCCTCCGCTGTTCTATCTGCATATTTGGTGGTCTTTGGTGGTGAATCCAATTCAAAGGACTCTCTTGTTTTTGTCGCAACTTTTCTCTCCTGCGTCAAGGAAGGTTTAATTTTAGATTTCACAGGGCCAGCCTGCGACGTCTTTTCAGTTAGAGGAGGGTTTGGGCCGCTATTTGCGGCTTCCCAGTCTTCAATGCTACGTGTAACGTTTAGAGGCGCAACTGCCCCAGGTTTAGGTGGTGATTTTGATTTTTCACGGCCGGCCATCTTCATCGGTGTCCTGAGACCGAACATGTTGGTACGTATGCGTCAATAACAACAAGAAACGTCAATAGGGACGTTTGTGTAAAAGTAAATAATTTTAAAAAGCACACAAGTAACAATATAAAACCGCACAAGGAAACCTTAAAAACTATAGTTTAGTTAAAACAAAAGTTTCAATCTATAATCTAACCAAAGTTCTACCCAGGGTTAAAATTACTGGGTAGTAATCAGTGGGTCTATACAGATCCCAAGTCAATTAAAAATATAAACAAAATATAATAATATAATTACTCAATAAATCTAATTTTCGTTTAAGAAAATAGGTCACAGGCCCTTAGTCGAAATAACCTAACCTACTATTAAATGTGTCAAAATATAATTTGTAAACAGGTTTGGTCTAATTTGAGGGAGTCCTATCTGGTGGGTGCATACACTACCGTACAGCTATGCCACAACACCATACAGAAACTAGAATAGGGAATATATATAGATAAATACAGTTAATTAAATTTAAAAGGAAAAATTTAGTGTTTTTGTTGGAGCCAAAATATAGATCTTTTCCTCCCGATTTCGGCAACCCCAAACTTGGTGGGTCTACGACCTCTGGTTCCTAAGTTAACACCCGGGGGGGTGAGGTAAACCTAAAAGGGGCAGGGGGGGGGGGGGGGGGGGAAATATGGGTCTCTGGGGTTCTAGGGGGTCACGAGAAGGAGGAGTCCGTTCCCGCTTGAGGGGTGGGGGGGGGGGGTATGTATATTGGGGAGTTTTCTATATATAATTAAATATACTATTAAAAATTTGGGGGTCAAAAATGGGGTCTAAGAAAAGGGGGTCTAATGTGGCTATCTGAATATAGGTTCAAGCCGGGAGGGGGGGTACTAGGGGGGGGGGGAAATTTACTCAAAATTTTGATATTCCCTGCCGTTTCCAAGATATCTGGATTCTAGAGGATTAAGTATGTAAAATATAAAAAAAAAAGTATTAATCTAATTAACGGAAGGGGGTTAAGAAATGATTCCGGGAGGGGGTTTAATTTAGGGTGTTATAATAATATAATGTATACAATACATACACCGATTGTAAATTTGACAAAAAAAAATTGGGGGGGGTGGTTAAAAAATTATCATAAACTTAATAATAATAAAAAGGGGGGTAAACAATAAAGGGTGGCCTGTGGGGCGTTGCGCATATACTACACTTGTGTAGTATATGCAGTCCGGCGTTAAAAACGGGCTAACTCGCTCCGTTTCCGAGATACGGGCGTTTTAATGATTTCCAATGTCCCAGGTTCAGTTCCCGGTTAGCGAAATTGAAATTTAAAAATTTTAAAAATTTTAATACAGTTTCCTAGTCGTCAGCGTACTGTAAGTGTCGATGACTATAATGCAAGTGAATTATCCAGTTTATTTATAATGGTTATGGGGAAACTATCGATGTGAGGAAGTAAAATGTGGGGAGAATTTCGTGTTTCGTAACTTTACCCCGAAATTTTTCAAAAATCGTCCTAGAAAGTTGAGACCAAGTTCTCCGGGTAGCCCCACTAGAGGAAACTATGCTACGTGCTGTTATTTTTCGGCTACGTCTTCCCGTTTGCGCGTTATCGCCAGTACCCCACGTCTTGCAAAGAGTGGGAATCGGGGAGAAAGCGCACAGTCGGGGTGTGGTAATAACTTGGAAGCTACGAAATTAAAAGTCCGAAAAAGTAATGTATATGTATTAGCGTCAGAGGGTTGTTAATAAAGACGTTGAAAAACTATGGATATATTAATTTATCTATTTATTTTGTCTCTGGAAGAGGTAAACACTTACTTACGTCAAAACTTGACCTTGTTTGCCTAATATTATGTATACCTATATATTTCGCGCGGGTTTTTTATATGTCGTTGGAAAGAGGGCAAAATTCCTCGTCTAGTGATACTATAAAAATATTTTTTATGTTACCCTGATGGGGCGTATTTAAGGTTTAAAAAACGTTATGTCAAAATCCAAATTTTTTAAATTGGATTATTAGCATTGGTAATTAAATATAATTTTTTAAAAACACTACAGTTTGTAAGATAGGCACACAATACATATAATTATAATTTAATCTTATTTTTAGGGGTTGAAACAACCAACCCCCGAATTTTTGAAGAATTTAAAGCTGAATAACTTAATAATTATTAATCGGATCTAAACCAAAATTTTACAATAGACAGAGTTACTTAATCTAATTTTTTTGAGACCATAAAAAGTATATGTTCTCGATCTTAATTCTTGGGAATTAAATCTTGAAAATTTTGAAAAATGTTGACCTGTTTTTGAAGGTGTTCCTGGAAGATTTTCCGGGATGTCAATTTACCTCCCGGCTCCTCGTCTGTGTCTCCTTACGGAATTTCCCTCTTATCTTGTCGCAACCCTCGGGATCTCCGTCCACGTTCCACGTGTTTTTTCTTGTTTTCGCGATATCTCCGGAACCTCAGCCAGGAAAATTCCAAGCTTGGTATCCAGAGCTAGGTTTTTTCGTGGCGCACCCGGCGGTAGTCACAAGTTTCCAAGTACCCACTCAAAATCGAGCAGCGTTGAGCTCCAAAGTTTTGAAGATGTGGTTTTTCACCAATAACTTCCACAATTTTCCACTTTTTTCACTTTTGATTTCACAATTGCCTGCGGCTCGGCAGCCCGCTTCCAATGGTATATCACACTTGTAACTTTTCGCGGAAAAACCGATTTTTTAGAATTTTTGAGCGCGGAGCGACTTAAAACTGATCTGCTCGCGGCGGGGGACGCCGGGTGACTGGGTTAGGTTAGGTTAGGTTAGGTTTTTTTTTTTTTTTTTTTTTTTTTTTTTTTTGGTTTGGCAGGAGTGGGAAATCCTCATGGACGCCCAGACTGCCTCACTTATGAGCCAGTCTGGGCAGTGCCGGACTCTTACCGGCTAAAACCACACTCCTGCCCTTGCTCAGTGTCCCTCTGACATGATCAGAGACCTTTTTTGACGGTGATTTAATTAAAGTCGTTTTACTCTCTATATTTCCGTACCCAGTTGTTTGAAGCTGACATCCTACATTCTTAAAATCTTCTTTATATATTTACTATTTTTGTGTTTTCTATTTTATCTACTTGTGCTATTACCTATTATATTATTTGTCTTTTTTATATGTACTATATTATAATATGTCTATCCTAATATATATGCAATATATCATAAAGACATTATTTCTTACTCTACTTTTTATATTTATTCTATATTTGTTTCTTTTTAGCTTAATGTACTTTTCCTTAAAATAACTTAGTATCAATTTTATCTGTGTACTCCGCACTGGCGCAGCGTTCCAAATGCTGTTTACCAAGATGCCTCCTTTAGCCTCCTATTTCGCTTCAGCGAGCTCGTTTGGCCACAACGGTAAATTAATTTTGTCGTTAATTTTGCCTATTTTATCTGAACTATTTTTAAAGTTTAAATTAATTTCAAAATTTATTTTCTGTTGGACAGTGTCTATTTGTAATGAGCTTAATGAGTTTAATTTTGGGTTGACTTTTAATTGGGCCAATTTCTCATGAAGTTGGCTCCAATTTGCTTGTCTTTTGATGAAAATGTTTACGATTTTATTACCTAATGTAATTATATATTTTAGGAAATTAATTTTGTAGGAAGTACCGTTGTGTCCTGTTCGAGTCTTAATTCCGGTAAAAACTGGCTGCACCTTAGCAATACGCCACCGATAGGCGTGCTAATGCATCCCATTTTAGGCGCATGGGGCACTTGTTATCGAAGGCATTGTGGTCAATCTTCTCTGCCTTGGCCAACAAGCAGTTATGGCACTTCGGCGTCTCTGCCGCTAGCCGTGACGGGCAGTCCGCCCTCATGTGGGGCTCACCACAGTGCGTGCAGAGGTCGGCAGGCTGCGTGCACAGTTTTCGGCTGTGGCCGTATCGCAGACAGCGAGTGCACTGCACCAGTGGGGACTGATCCTGCACTCGCACTCGCTGTAAGTCGATGTGCACGCGACCCGCCATCGTCAGCCTCTGCCATACTGAAGGGGACACCTGCAGGATGACGTGGCACATGTGGGGGTTCCTCGTCTTACGACGGTATTTCACCCCCATCCTTACGTCTTCCGCAAGTATGTCCCCGATCAGATGGGTGTTTTGTCGCTGCAGGGCCTGGGTAACCTCCACATCGGTGTGGCAGGAGAGGACATCTTTAATAATGACAAGCGGATCCTTGTTCTTAACCTCTTCTACCACCAGACCACCCGTCTTTCTAATCCGCTCCGTAACTTTATTGAGCTCTTCCCTGGTCTTGAAACCGACCACAACTTTTTGGTCCCTCACTTTGCGCAGCCGTTCCACTTGGGTCCCCTCATTCCTGGCATCAACCGCCGTCCTGAGCTTCTCAACAACCTCTTCACCGGTGTCCTGATCATTTACGGATGAAACGACCACCGAGTGAAGAGGCTGTTGGATGTTCTGCTTCGGTACGACGGCGGCCATCTCCGCGAAGGTTGGACCTTGGCCTGCAACGTAGCGAGGGGCCTGCTGGAGATGATCCGACAGAGCCTGGGTGTGGTGTTGGCACTCCTGCAATGCCTGTTTGTGATGTTTGAGGCCTTCTACAAGGCTCTGCATCAGCTCCATCGGCTCATCTGTGGTCAGCCTCAGCGGCGCGGCTGTCGATGTGGCTGCAGCTATGACCGCAGGTGCCGGTGTGATTTGGACCTTGTTCCGCTCTGACTCCTTTACCAGCTCGTAGAGCCTGTTTATGGCCTTGAGTACCTCCTCCTTGATCTCAGTCTTTAGGTTGCGAGAGTTGCCCAAGTGAAGCTTTGCTTTACTTAGGCAAGCTCTCGCCTCCGCTGTGAGATTGGGGTACCCGGACTCAGGTTTCTTTGGCGGTCTAGCGGTGTCTGGCGCTTCTCGGCGCGTCTCCTGAGTGCTAGGAGCAGTTTTCGTGGCGTCATTCTTTGGGTGGACTGGGGAGTTGGCCAGGGGCTCGGCTTTTCCAGCCTCCCATTCACCGATGCTACGCCTCACACTGGCATGCGATGGGCCGGCCTTTTCCGCAGATCGTGGCGAGCCTCTAGAGCTCTGAGGGCTCGCGTCTTTTTTGGCCGGGGTACGAAACATCGTGGTGTTTTTTGTGAAGGTCAAGTTCATGTAAAAGACCAGTCAGAGGATCCGAGACCTACTTCTGTGTCCCTGTAAAGGGGGGATAAACACAGAAGCAGTAAAAAGTTTAAATAAAATAATAAAATAATCGTCGAACGGCCGGAAGACCGTAAGGTCAGTAAACTAAGGTACGATGTTAAAAACTCACGTTATGGGACTCGAGAATGACTATAAAAGCTAAAATTTTGAAAATATTATTTTTCCAAAACTGAGAAGTTTACCTGGACAGGGCAGTGAATTGAATTGATGTAAAAATTTTTTGCAGTTCTATGTTCGCCAGACGCACGTGCGAGGTGTCAGAAGACGCGTCTCGGCGCGGGCTAGCGATCTATGGGGTTATTGGAATTAATTTAGTGTAAAAATTTTGTGTTTTTGCCGAAAAACGTGTTTTTCGACTGAAAACCTGAGATTACGACTACCAAACGGGACTCGAGTTCGCGGAACGCGCACAGGAATACAGGTAAGGCAGGTAAGTAGCTATTGCAACTAGTAAAAAATGTTTTATAGAAAATATTTCGAGATAAAAATTAATTAAAGATTGAAATTTGGAAGAAAATTTCAAAGTCCCAGAATGAAAAACCCTTCGTGTTTTTGTCAAAAATGATTGGTCAGATAGTAGGGCGGAGCCTATTAAAAATCAAAATAGCTGAAAACAGCGTCAAAATGCGTCACCGGGATGCAAAGTTATAATGGTTTAATGAAATTACTGTCTACCTTAGGTGGATTTCGCGGGGTTACGCAGGGCAGTGAATTGAATTGATGTAAAAATTTTTTGCAGTTCTATGTTCGCCAGACGCACGTGCGAGGTGTCAGAAGACGCGTCTCGGCGCGGGCTAGCGATCTATGGGGTTATTGGAATTAATTTAGTGTAAAAATTTTGTGTTTTTGCCGAAAAACGTGTTTTTCGACTGAAAACCTGAGATTACGACTACCAAACGGGACTCGAGTTCGCGGAACGCGCACAGGAATACAGGTAAGGCAGGTAAGTAGCTATTGCAACTAGTAAAAAATGTTTTATAGAAAATATTTCGAGATAAAAATTAATTAAAGATTGAAATTTGGAAGAAAATTTCAAAGTCCCAGAATGAAAAACCCTTCGTGTTTTTGTCAAAAATGATTGGTCAGATAGTAGGGCGGAGCCTATTAAAAATCAAAATAGCTGAAAACAGCGTCAAAATGCGTCACCGGGATGCAAAGTTATAATGGTTTAATGAAATTACTGTCTACCTTAGGTGGATTTCGCGGGGTTACGCAGGGCAGTGAATTGAATTGATGTAAAAATTTTTTGCAGTTCTATGTTCGCCAGACGCACGTGCGAGGTGTCAGAAGACGCGTCTCGGCGCGGGCTAGCGATCTATGGGGTTATTGGAATTAATTTAGTGTAAAAATTTTGTGTTTTTGCCGAAAAACGTGTTTTTCGACTGAAAACCTGAGATTACGACTACCAAACGGGACTCGAGTTCGCGGAACGCGCACAGGAATACAGGTAAGGCAGGTAAGTAGCTATTGCAACTAGTAAAAAATGTTTTATAGAAAATATTTCGAGATAAAAATTAATTAAAGATTGAAATTTGGAAGAAAATTTCAAAGTCCCAGAATGAAAAACCCTTCGTGTTTTTGTCAAAAATGATTGGTCAGATAGTAGGGCGGAGCCTATTAAAAATCAAAATAGCTGAAAACAGCGTCAAAATGCGTCACCGGGATGCAAAGTTATAATGGTTTAATGAAATTACTGTCTACCTTAGGTGGATTTCGCGGGGTTACGCAGGGCAGTGAATTGAATTGATGTAAAAATTTTTTGCAGTTCTATGTTCGCCAGACGCACGTGCGAGGTGTCAGAAGACGCGTCTCGGCGCGGGCTAGCGATCTATGGGGTTATTGGAATTAATTTAGTGTAAAAATTTTGTGTTTTTGCCGAAAAACGTGTTTTTCGACTGAAAACCTGAGATTACGACTACCAAACGGGACTCGAGTTCGCGGAACGCGCACAGGAATACAGGTAAGGCAGGTAAGTAGCTATTGCAACTAGTAAAAAATGTTTTATAGAAAATATTTCGAGATAAAAATTAATTAAAGATTGAAATTTGGAAGAAAATTTCAAAGTCCCAGAATGAAAAACCCTTCGTGTTTTTGTCAAAAATGATTGGTCAGATAGTAGGGCGGAGCCTATTAAAAATCAAAATAGCTGAAAACAGCGTCAAAATGCGTCACCGGGATGCAAAGTTATAATGGTTTAATGAAATTACTGTCTACCTTAGGTGGATTTCGCGGGGTTACGCAGGGCAGTGAATTGAATTGATGTAAAAATTTTTTGCAGTTCTATGTTCGCCAGACGCACGTGCGAGGTGTCAGAAGACGCGTCTCGGCGCGGGCTAGCGATCTATGGGGTTATTGGAATTAATTTAGTGTAAAAATTTTGTGTTTTTGCCGAAAAACGTGTTTTTCGACTGAAAACCTGAGATTACGACTACCAAACGGGACTCGAGTTCGCGGAACGCGCACAGGAATACAGGTAAGGCAGGTAAGTAGCTATTGCAACTAGTAAAAAATGTTTTATAGAAAATATTTCGAGATAAAAATTAATTAAAGATTGAAATTTGGAAGAAAATTTCAAAGTCCCAGAATGAAAAACCCTTCGTGTTTTTGTCAAAAATGATTGGTCAGATAGTAGGGCGGAGCCTATTAAAAATCAAAATAGCTGAAAACAGCGTCAAAATGCGTCACCGGGATGCAAAGTTATAATGGTTTAATGAAATTACTGTCTACCTTAGGTGGATTTCGCGGGGTTACGCAGGGCAGTGAATTGAATTGATGTAAAAATTTTTTGCAGTTCTATGTTCGCCAGACGCACGTGCGAGGTGTCAGAAGACGCGTCTCGGCGCGGGCTAGCGATCTATGGGGTTATTGGAATTAATTTAGTGTAAAAATTTTGTGTTTTTGCCGAAAAACGTGTTTTTCGACTGAAAACCTGAGATTACGACTACCAAACGGGACTCGAGTTCGCGGAACGCGCACAGGAATACAGGTAAGGCAGGTAAGTAGCTATTGCAACTAGTAAAAAATGTTTTATAGAAAATATTTCGAGATAAAAATTAATTAAAGATTGAAATTTGGAAGAAAATTTCAAAGTCCCAGAATGAAAAACCCTTCGTGTTTTTGTCAAAAATGATTGGTCAGATAGTAGGGCGGAGCCTATTAAAAATCAAAATAGCTGAAAACAGCGTCAAAATGCGTCACCGGGATGCAAAGTTATAATGGTTTAATGAAATTACTGTCTACCTTAGGTGGATTTCGCGGGGTTACGCAGGGCAGTGAATTGAATTGATGTAAAAATTTTTTGCAGTTCTATGTTCGCCAGACGCACGTGCGAGGTGTCAGAAGACGCGTCTCGGCGCGGGCTAGCGATCTATGGGGTTATTGGAATTAATTTAGTGTAAAAATTTTGTGTTTTTGCCGAAAAACGTGTTTTTCGACTGAAAACCTGAGATTACGACTACCAAACGGGACTCGAGTTCGCGGAACGCGCACAGGAATACAGGTAAGGCAGGTAAGTAGCTATTGCAACTAGTAAAAAATGTTTTATAGAAAATATTTCGAGATAAAAATTAATTAAAGATTGAAATTTGGAAGAAAATTTCAAAGTCCCAGAATGAAAAACCCTTCGTGTTTTTGTCAAAAATGATTGGTCAGATAGTAGGGCGGAGCCTATTAAAAATCAAAATAGCTGAAAACAGCGTCAAAATGCGTCACCGGGATGCAAAGTTATAATGGTTTAATGAAATTACTGTCTACCTTAGGTGGATTTCGCGGGGTTACGCAGGGCAGTGAATTGAATTGATGTAAAAATTTTTTGCAGTTCTATGTTCGCCAGACGCACGTGCGAGGTGTCAGAAGACGCGTCTCGGCGCGGGCTAGCGATCTATGGGGTTATTGGAATTAATTTAGTGTAAAAATTTTGTGTTTTTGCCGAAAAACGTGTTTTTCGACTGAAAACCTGAGATTACGACTACCAAACGGGACTCGAGTTCGCGGAACGCGCACAGGAATACAGGTAAGGCAGGTAAGTAGCTATTGCAACTAGTAAAAAATGTTTTATAGAAAATATTTCGAGATAAAAATTAATTAAAGATTGAAATTTGGAAGAAAATTTCAAAGTCCCAGAATGAAAAACCCTTCGTGTTTTTGTCAAAAATGATTGGTCAGATAGTAGGGCGGAGCCTATTAAAAATCAAAATAGCTGAAAACAGCGTCAAAATGCGTCACCGGGATGCAAAGTTATAATGGTTTAATGAAATTACTGTCTACCTTAGGTGGATTTCGCGGGGTTACGCAGGGCAGTGAATTGAATTGATGTAAAAATTTTTTGCAGTTCTATGTTCGCCAGACGCACGTGCGAGGTGTCAGAAGACGCGTCTCGGCGCGGGCTAGCGATCTATGGGGTTATTGGAATTAATTTAGTGTAAAAATTTTGTGTTTTTGCCGAAAAACGTGTTTTTCGACTGAAAACCTGAGATTACGACTACCAAACGGGACTCGAGTTCGCGGAACGCGCACAGGAATACAGGTAAGGCAGGTAAGTAGCTATTGCAACTAGTAAAAAATGTTTTATAGAAAATATTTCGAGATAAAAATTAATTAAAGATTGAAATTTGGAAGAAAATTTCAAAGTCCCAGAATGAAAAACCCTTCGTGTTTTTGTCAAAAATGATTGGTCAGATAGTAGGGCGGAGCCTATTAAAAATCAAAATAGCTGAAAACAGCGTCAAAATGCGTCACCGGGATGCAAAGTTATAATGGTTTAATGAAATTACTGTCTACCTTAGGTGGATTTCGCGGGGTTACGCAGGGCAGTGAATTGAATTGATGTAAAAATTTTTTGCAGTTCTATGTTCGCCAGACGCACGTGCGAGGTGTCAGAAGACGCGTCTCGGCGCGGGCTAGCGATCTATGGGGTTATTGGAATTAATTTAGTGTAAAAATTTTGTGTTTTTGCCGAAAAACGTGTTTTTCGACTGAAAACCTGAGATTACGACTACCAAACGGGACTCGAGTTCGCGGAACGCGCACAGGAATACAGGTAAGGCAGGTAAGTAGCTATTGCAACTAGTAAAAAATGTTTTATAGAAAATATTTCGAGATAAAAATTAATTAAAGATTGAAATTTGGAAGAAAATTTCAAAGTCCCAGAATGAAAAACCCTTCGTGTTTTTGTCAAAAATGATTGGTCAGATAGTAGGGCGGAGCCTATTAAAAATCAAAATAGCTGAAAACAGCGTCAAAATGCGTCACCGGGATGCAAAGTTATAATGGTTTAATGAAATTACTGTCTACCTTAGGTGGATTTCGCGGGGTTACGCAGGGCAGTGAATTGAATTGATGTAAAAATTTTTTGCAGTTCTATGTTCGCCAGACGCACGTGCGAGGTGTCAGAAGACGCGTCTCGGCGCGGGCTAGCGATCTATGGGGTTATTGGAATTAATTTAGTGTAAAAATTTTGTGTTTTTGCCGAAAAACGTGTTTTTCGACTGAAAACCTGAGATTACGACTACCAAACGGGACTCGAGTTCGCGGAACGCGCACAGGAATACAGGTAAGGCAGGTAAGTAGCTATTGCAACTAGTAAAAAATGTTTTATAGAAAATATTTCGAGATAAAAATTAATTAAAGATTGAAATTTGGAAGAAAATTTCAAAGTCCCAGAATGAAAAACCCTTCGTGTTTTTGTCAAAAATGATTGGTCAGATAGTAGGGCGGAGCCTATTAAAAATCAAAATAGCTGAAAACAGCGTCAAAATGCGTCACCGGGATGCAAAGTTATAATGGTTTAATGAAATTACTGTCTACCTTAGGTGGATTTCGCGGGGTTACGCAGGGCAGTGAATTGAATTGATGTAAAAATTTTTTGCAGTTCTATGTTCGCCAGACGCACGTGCGAGGTGTCAGAAGACGCGTCTCGGCGCGGGCTAGCGATCTATGGGGTTATTGGAATTAATTTAGTGTAAAAATTTTGTGTTTTTGCCGAAAAACGTGTTTTTCGACTGAAAACCTGAGATTACGACTACCAAACGGGACTCGAGTTCGCGGAACGCGCACAGGAATACAGGTAAGGCAGGTAAGTAGCTATTGCAACTAGTAAAAAATGTTTTATAGAAAATATTTCGAGATAAAAATTAATTAAAGATTGAAATTTGGAAGAAAATTTCAAAGTCCCAGAATGAAAAACCCTTCGTGTTTTTGTCAAAAATGATTGGTCAGATAGTAGGGCGGAGCCTATTAAAAATCAAAATAGCTGAAAACAGCGTCAAAATGCGTCACCGGGATGCAAAGTTATAATGGTTTAATGAAATTACTGTCTACCTTAGGTGGATTTCGCGGGGTTACGCAGGGCAGTGAATTGAATTGATGTAAAAATTTTTTGCAGTTCTATGTTCGCCAGACGCACGTGCGAGGTGTCAGAAGACGCGTCTCGGCGCGGGCTAGCGATCTATGGGGTTATTGGAATTAATTTAGTGTAAAAATTTTGTGTTTTTGCCGAAAAACGTGTTTTTCGACTGAAAACCTGAGATTACGACTACCAAACGGGACTCGAGTTCGCGGAACGCGCACAGGAATACAGGTAAGGCAGGTAAGTAGCTATTGCAACTAGTAAAAAATGTTTTATAGAAAATATTTCGAGATAAAAATTAATTAAAGATTGAAATTTGGAAGAAAATTTCAAAGTCCCAGAATGAAAAACCCTTCGTGTTTTTGTCAAAAATGATTGGTCAGATAGTAGGGCGGAGCCTATTAAAAATCAAAATAGCTGAAAACAGCGTCAAAATGCGTCACCGGGATGCAAAGTTATAATGGTTTAATGAAATTACTGTCTACCTTAGGTGGATTTCGCGGGGTTACGCAGGGCAGTGAATTGAATTGATGTAAAAATTTTTTGCAGTTCTATGTTCGCCAGACGCACGTGCGAGGTGTCAGAAGACGCGTCTCGGCGCGGGCTAGCGATCTATGGGGTTATTGGAATTAATTTAGTGTAAAAATTTTGTGTTTTTGCCGAAAAACGTGTTTTTCGACTGAAAACCTGAGATTACGACTACCAAACGGGACTCGAGTTCGCGGAACGCGCACAGGAATACAGGTAAGGCAGGTAAGTAGCTATTGCAACTAGTAAAAAATGTTTTATAGAAAATATTTCGAGATAAAAATTAATTAAAGATTGAAATTTGGAAGAAAATTTCAAAGTCCCAGAATGAAAAACCCTTCGTGTTTTTGTCAAAAATGATTGGTCAGATAGTAGGGCGGAGCCTATTAAAAATCAAAATAGCTGAAAACAGCGTCAAAATGCGTCACCGGGATGCAAAGTTATAATGGTTTAATGAAATTACTGTCTACCTTAGGTGGATTTCGCGGGGTTACGCAGGGCAGTGAATTGAATTGATGTAAAAATTTTTTGCAGTTCTATGTTCGCCAGACGCACGTGCGAGGTGTCAGAAGACGCGTCTCGGCGCGGGCTAGCGATCTATGGGGTTATTGGAATTAATTTAGTGTAAAAATTTTGTGTTTTTGCCGAAAAACGTGTTTTTCGACTGAAAACCTGAGATTACGACTACCAAACGGGACTCGAGTTCGCGGAACGCGCACAGGAATACAGGTAAGGCAGGTAAGTAGCTATTGCAACTAGTAAAAAATGTTTTATAGAAAATATTTCGAGATAAAAATTAATTAAAGATTGAAATTTGGAAGAAAATTTCAAAGTCCCAGAATGAAAAACCCTTCGTGTTTTTGTCAAAAATGATTGGTCAGATAGTAGGGCGGAGCCTATTAAAAATCAAAATAGCTGAAAACAGCGTCAAAATGCGTCACCGGGATGCAAAGTTATAATGGTTTAATGAAATTACTGTCTACCTTAGGTGGATTTCGCGGGGTTACGCAGGGCAGTGAATTGAATTGATGTAAAAATTTTTTGCAGTTCTATGTTCGCCAGACGCACGTGCGAGGTGTCAGAAGACGCGTCTCGGCGCGGGCTAGCGATCTATGGGGTTATTGGAATTAATTTAGTGTAAAAATTTTGTGTTTTTGCCGAAAAACGTGTTTTTCGACTGAAAACCTGAGATTACGACTACCAAACGGGACTCGAGTTCGCGGAACGCGCACAGGAATACAGGTAAGGCAGGTAAGTAGCTATTGCAACTAGTAAAAAATGTTTTATAGAAAATATTTCGAGATAAAAATTAATTAAAGATTGAAATTTGGAAGAAAATTTCAAAGTCCCAGAATGAAAAACCCTTCGTGTTTTTGTCAAAAATGATTGGTCAGATAGTAGGGCGGAGCCTATTAAAAATCAAAATAGCTGAAAACAGCGTCAAAATGCGTCACCGGGATGCAAAGTTATAATGGTTTAATGAAATTACTGTCTACCTTAGGTGGATTTCGCGGGGTTACGCAGGGCAGTGAATTGAATTGATGTAAAAATTTTTTGCAGTTCTATGTTCGCCAGACGCACGTGCGAGGTGTCAGAAGACGCGTCTCGGCGCGGGCTAGCGATCTATGGGGTTATTGGAATTAATTTAGTGTAAAAATTTTGTGTTTTTGCCGAAAAACGTGTTTTTCGACTGAAAACCTGAGATTACGACTACCAAACGGGACTCGAGTTCGCGGAACGCGCACAGGAATACAGGTAAGGCAGGTAAGTAGCTATTGCAACTAGTAAAAAATGTTTTATAGAAAATATTTCGAGATAAAAATTAATTAAAGATTGAAATTTGGAAGAAAATTTCAAAGTCCCAGAATGAAAAACCCTTCGTGTTTTTGTCAAAAATGATTGGTCAGATAGTAGGGCGGAGCCTATTAAAAATCAAAATAGCTGAAAACAGCGTCAAAATGCGTCACCGGGATGCAAAGTTATAATGGTTTAATGAAATTACTGTCTACCTTAGGTGGATTTCGCGGGGTTACGCAGGGCAGTGAATTGAATTGATGTAAAAATTTTTTGCAGTTCTATGTTCGCCAGACGCACGTGCGAGGTGTCAGAAGACGCGTCTCGGCGCGGGCTAGCGATCTATGGGGTTATTGGAATTAATTTAGTGTAAAAATTTTGTGTTTTTGCCGAAAAACGTGTTTTTCGACTGAAAACCTGAGATTACGACTACCAAACGGGACTCGAGTTCGCGGAACGCGCACAGGAATACAGGTAAGGCAGGTAAGTAGCTATTGCAACTAGTAAAAAATGTTTTATAGAAAATATTTCGAGATAAAAATTAATTAAAGATTGAAATTTGGAAGAAAATTTCAAAGTCCCAGAATGAAAAACCCTTCGTGTTTTTGTCAAAAATGATTGGTCAGATAGTAGGGCGGAGCCTATTAAAAATCAAAATAGCTGAAAACAGCGTCAAAATGCGTCACCGGGATGCAAAGTTATAATGGTTTAATGAAATTACTGTCTACCTTAGGTGGATTTCGCGGGGTTACGCAGGGCAGTGAATTGAATTGATGTAAAAATTTTTTGCAGTTCTATGTTCGCCAGACGCACGTGCGAGGTGTCAGAAGACGCGTCTCGGCGCGGGCTAGCGATCTATGGGGTTATTGGAATTAATTTAGTGTAAAAATTTTGTGTTTTTGCCGAAAAACGTGTTTTTCGACTGAAAACCTGAGATTACGACTACCAAACGGGACTCGAGTTCGCGGAACGCGCACAGGAATACAGGTAAGGCAGGTAAGTAGCTATTGCAACTAGTAAAAAATGTTTTATAGAAAATATTTCGAGATAAAAATTAATTAAAGATTGAAATTTGGAAGAAAATTTCAAAGTCCCAGAATGAAAAACCCTTCGTGTTTTTGTCAAAAATGATTGGTCAGATAGTAGGGCGGAGCCTATTAAAAATCAAAATAGCTGAAAACAGCGTCAAAATGCGTCACCGGGATGCAAAGTTATAATGGTTTAATGAAATTACTGTCTACCTTAGGTGGATTTCGCGGGGTTACGCAGGGCAGTGAATTGAATTGATGTAAAAATTTTTTGCAGTTCTATGTTCGCCAGACGCACGTGCGAGGTGTCAGAAGACGCGTCTCGGCGCGGGCTAGCGATCTATGGGGTTATTGGAATTAATTTAGTGTAAAAATTTTGTGTTTTTGCCGAAAAACGTGTTTTTCGACTGAAAACCTGAGATTACGACTACCAAACGGGACTCGAGTTCGCGGAACGCGCACAGGAATACAGGTAAGGCAGGTAAGTAGCTATTGCAACTAGTAAAAAATGTTTTATAGAAAATATTTCGAGATAAAAATTAATTAAAGATTGAAATTTGGAAGAAAATTTCAAAGTCCCAGAATGAAAAACCCTTCGTGTTTTTGTCAAAAATGATTGGTCAGATAGTAGGGCGGAGCCTATTAAAAATCAAAATAGCTGAAAACAGCGTCAAAATGCGTCACCGGGATGCAAAGTTATAATGGTTTAATGAAATTACTGTCTACCTTAGGTGGATTTCGCGGGGTTACGCAGGGCAGTGAATTGAATTGATGTAAAAATTTTTTGCAGTTCTATGTTCGCCAGACGCACGTGCGAGGTGTCAGAAGACGCGTCTCGGCGCGGGCTAGCGATCTATGGGGTTATTGGAATTAATTTAGTGTAAAAATTTTGTGTTTTTGCCGAAAAACGTGTTTTTCGACTGAAAACCTGAGATTACGACTACCAAACGGGACTCGAGTTCGCGGAACGCGCACAGGAATACAGGTAAGGCAGGTAAGTAGCTATTGCAACTAGTAAAAAATGTTTTATAGAAAATATTTCGAGATAAAAATTAATTAAAGATTGAAATTTGGAAGAAAATTTCAAAGTCCCAGAATGAAAAACCCTTCGTGTTTTTGTCAAAAATGATTGGTCAGATAGTAGGGCGGAGCCTATTAAAAATCAAAATAGCTGAAAACAGCGTCAAAATGCGTCACCGGGATGCAAAGTTATAATGGTTTAATGAAATTACTGTCTACCTTAGGTGGATTTCGCGGGGTTACGCAGGGCAGTGAATTGAATTGATGTAAAAATTTTTTGCAGTTCTATGTTCGCCAGACGCACGTGCGAGGTGTCAGAAGACGCGTCTCGGCGCGGGCTAGCGATCTATGGGGTTATTGGAATTAATTTAGTGTAAAAATTTTGTGTTTTTGCCGAAAAACGTGTTTTTCGACTGAAAACCTGAGATTACGACTACCAAACGGGACTCGAGTTCGCGGAACGCGCACAGGAATACAGGTAAGGCAGGTAAGTAGCTATTGCAACTAGTAAAAAATGTTTTATAGAAAATATTTCGAGATAAAAATTAATTAAAGATTGAAATTTGGAAGAAAATTTCAAAGTCCCAGAATGAAAAACCCTTCGTGTTTTTGTCAAAAATGATTGGTCAGATAGTAGGGCGGAGCCTATTAAAAATCAAAATAGCTGAAAACAGCGTCAAAATGCGTCACCGGGATGCAAAGTTATAATGGTTTAATGAAATTACTGTCTACCTTAGGTGGATTTCGCGGGGTTACGCAGGGCAGTGAATTGAATTGATGTAAAAATTTTTTGCAGTTCTATGTTCGCCAGACGCACGTGCGAGGTGTCAGAAGACGCGTCTCGGCGCGGGCTAGCGATCTATGGGGTTATTGGAATTAATTTAGTGTAAAAATTTTGTGTTTTTGCCGAAAAACGTGTTTTTCGACTGAAAACCTGAGATTACGACTACCAAACGGGACTCGAGTTCGCGGAACGCGCACAGGAATACAGGTAAGGCAGGTAAGTAGCTATTGCAACTAGTAAAAAATGTTTTATAGAAAATATTTCGAGATAAAAATTAATTAAAGATTGAAATTTGGAAGAAAATTTCAAAGTCCCAGAATGAAAAACCCTTCGTGTTTTTGTCAAAAATGATTGGTCAGATAGTAGGGCGGAGCCTATTAAAAATCAAAATAGCTGAAAACAGCGTCAAAATGCGTCACCGGGATGCAAAGTTATAATGGTTTAATGAAATTACTGTCTACCTTAGGTGGATTTCGCGGGGTTACGCAGGGCAGTGAATTGAATTGATGTAAAAATTTTTTGCAGTTCTATGTTCGCCAGACGCACGTGCGAGGTGTCAGAAGACGCGTCTCGGCGCGGGCTAGCGATCTATGGGGTTATTGGAATTAATTTAGTGTAAAAATTTTGTGTTTTTGCCGAAAAACGTGTTTTTCGACTGAAAACCTGAGATTACGACTACCAAACGGGACTCGAGTTCGCGGAACGCGCACAGGAATACAGGTAAGGCAGGTAAGTAGCTATTGCAACTAGTAAAAAATGTTTTATAGAAAATATTTCGAGATAAAAATTAATTAAAGATTGAAATTTGGAAGAAAATTTCAAAGTCCCAGAATGAAAAACCCTTCGTGTTTTTGTCAAAAATGATTGGTCAGATAGTAGGGCGGAGCCTATTAAAAATCAAAATAGCTGAAAACAGCGTCAAAATGCGTCACCGGGATGCAAAGTTATAATGGTTTAATGAAATTACTGTCTACCTTAGGTGGATTTCGCGGGGTTACGCAGGGCAGTGAATTGAATTGATGTAAAAATTTTTTGCAGTTCTATGTTCGCCAGACGCACGTGCGAGGTGTCAGAAGACGCGTCTCGGCGCGGGCTAGCGATCTATGGGGTTATTGGAATTAATTTAGTGTAAAAATTTTGTGTTTTTGCCGAAAAACGTGTTTTTCGACTGAAAACCTGAGATTACGACTACCAAACGGGACTCGAGTTCGCGGAACGCGCACAGGAATACAGGTAAGGCAGGTAAGTAGCTATTGCAACTAGTAAAAAATGTTTTATAGAAAATATTTCGAGATAAAAATTAATTAAAGATTGAAATTTGGAAGAAAATTTCAAAGTCCCAGAATGAAAAACCCTTCGTGTTTTTGTCAAAAATGATTGGTCAGATAGTAGGGCGGAGCCTATTAAAAATCAAAATAGCTGAAAACAGCGTCAAAATGCGTCACCGGGATGCAAAGTTATAATGGTTTAATGAAATTACTGTCTACCTTAGGTGGATTTCGCGGGGTTACGCAGGGCAGTGAATTGAATTGATGTAAAAATTTTTTGCAGTTCTATGTTCGCCAGACGCACGTGCGAGGTGTCAGAAGACGCGTCTCGGCGCGGGCTAGCGATCTATGGGGTTATTGGAATTAATTTAGTGTAAAAATTTTGTGTTTTTGCCGAAAAACGTGTTTTTCGACTGAAAACCTGAGATTACGACTACCAAACGGGACTCGAGTTCGCGGAACGCGCACAGGAATACAGGTAAGGCAGGTAAGTAGCTATTGCAACTAGTAAAAAATGTTTTATAGAAAATATTTCGAGATAAAAATTAATTAAAGATTGAAATTTGGAAGAAAATTTCAAAGTCCCAGAATGAAAAACCCTTCGTGTTTTTGTCAAAAATGATTGGTCAGATAGTAGGGCGGAGCCTATTAAAAATCAAAATAGCTGAAAACAGCGTCAAAATGCGTCACCGGGATGCAAAGTTATAATGGTTTAATGAAATTACTGTCTACCTTAGGTGGATTTCGCGGGGTTACGCAGGGCAGTGAATTGAATTGATGTAAAAATTTTTTGCAGTTCTATGTTCGCCAGACGCACGTGCGAGGTGTCAGAAGACGCGTCTCGGCGCGGGCTAGCGATCTATGGGGTTATTGGAATTAATTTAGTGTAAAAATTTTGTGTTTTTGCCGAAAAACGTGTTTTTCGACTGAAAACCTGAGATTACGACTACCAAACGGGACTCGAGTTCGCGGAACGCGCACAGGAATACAGGTAAGGCAGGTAAGTAGCTATTGCAACTAGTAAAAAATGTTTTATAGAAAATATTTCGAGATAAAAATTAATTAAAGATTGAAATTTGGAAGAAAATTTCAAAGTCCCAGAATGAAAAACCCTTCGTGTTTTTGTCAAAAATGATTGGTCAGATAGTAGGGCGGAGCCTATTAAAAATCAAAATAGCTGAAAACAGCGTCAAAATGCGTCACCGGGATGCAAAGTTATAATGGTTTAATGAAATTACTGTCTACCTTAGGTGGATTTCGCGGGGTTACGCAGGGCAGTGAATTGAATTGATGTAAAAATTTTTTGCAGTTCTATGTTCGCCAGACGCACGTGCGAGGTGTCAGAAGACGCGTCTCGGCGCGGGCTAGCGATCTATGGGGTTATTGGAATTAATTTAGTGTAAAAATTTTGTGTTTTTGCCAAAAAACGTGTTTTTCGACTGAAAACCTGAGATTACGACTACCAAACGGGACTCGAGTTCGCGGAACGCGCACAGGAATACAGGTAAGGCAGGTAAGTAGCTATTGCAACTAGTAAAAAATGTTTTTATAGAAAATATTTCGAGATAAAAATTAATTAAAGATTGAAATTTGGAAGAAAATTTCAAAGTCCCAGAATGAAAAACCCTTCGTGTTTTTGTCAAAAATGATTAGTCAGATAGTAGGGCGGAGCCTATTAAAAATCAAAATAGCTGAAAACAGCGTCAAAATGCGTCACCGGGATGCAAAGTTATAATGGTTTAATGAAATTACTGTCTTCCTAAGGTGGATTTCGCGGGGTTACGCAAGGCAGTGAATTGAATTGATGTAAAAATTTTTTGCAGTTCTATGTTCGCCAGACGCACGTGCGAGGTGTCAGAAGACGCGTCTCGGCGCGGGCTAGCGATCTATGGGGTTATTGGAATTTATTGACTGTAAAAATTTTGTGTTTTTGCCAAAAAACGTGTTTTTCGACTGAAAACCTGAGATTACGACTACCAAACGGGACTCGAGTTCGCGGAACGCGCACAGGAATACAGGTAAGGCAGGTAAGTAGCTATTGCAACTAGTAAAAAATGTTTTTATAGAAAATATTTCGAGATAAAAATTAATTAAAGATTGAAATTTGGAAGAAAATTTCAAAGTCCCAGAATGAAAAACCCTTCGTGTTTTTGTCAAAAATGATTAGTCAGATAGTAGGGCGGAGCCTATTAAAAATCAAAATAGCTGAAAACAGCGTCAAAATGCGTCACCGGGATGCAAAGTTATAATGGGTTAGGTTAGGTTAGGTTAGGTTAGGTTAGGTTAGGTTAGGTTAGGTTAGGTTAGGTTAGGTTAGGTTAGGTTAGGTTAGGTTAGGTTAGGTTAGGTTAGGTTAGGTTAGGTTAGGTTAGGTTAGGTTAGGTTAGGTTAGGTTAGGTTAGGTTAGGTTTTTTTTTTTTTTTTTTTTTTTTTTTTTTTTTTTTTTTTTTTTTTTTTTTTTTTTTTTTATACTTCTACCTCCAACATGATCGGAGCCTATATCTATCTGTTTACCTTTCATAGCAGTTCACGCTTTTTTGCCTCTCGTACTTTTATTCCACATACATTTTCTTTCTTTCATTCATCTTCATTTCATTCTGTTATGGGTAGGATTCCCAGCTATCAGCTTATCTCTGAATTCATGCTTTTCTTTACTTTTTATATTTCAGGTTTGGGTGCAACACAAAATAACAGTGAGACGGTTTTTAATATCGCTTTACATTTTTACTTATTCTATAATATTTCTTATCGAATACTCTTATTTTTATTTCTACCTAGGCTTACAGCTATTATTATTTGTTCTTACAGTTTTAAAGTTTTATGCTTGACTGTTTATTATCATTACACCGTATTGTTTACAGAGACAGGGTATCATTTTTTATTTATATGACTTTCCATTTATACTTAATATCTGTATTTATAATCTAGACTTATTTCTATTATTTTTACATATTGTATTTTCCTATTTTATTTCACAATTTTACATCATATTCTGGTTTAATGCTAGTCTCTAATATACTATATTATATTATGACAGCATTTTTACTTATGCAGTTTTATTTTTTGTTATGACTTTAGATGTTATATCACTACAATATTTGAGAAATGAGTCCCGTTTCTTTCCAGTCATTAATTCCGGTGCATTTTGGGCAACTAGTTCGATGGCGAGTTGCTGCTCCGTCTCATATCTAGTTTTCGCGTTAATAGGGCACTCAAACAGTATGTGCGAAACTGTCTCTTCAACGCCAGGCTCGCAGGCACACGATGGGTTCTCTTTACACTTGAATCGTTTCAAGTATGCCGAAAACCCACCGTGCCCCGTCAAGATTTGTGTGGTTATACTAGTATGAGTCATCTTCCGCACCACGCCATACGCCGTCACTGCATCCGGGAAGAATATTTTTGTACCCGAAGCTGTGTCACCTGACCGATATCTCCCGTTCCATTCCTCAAGCGTTTCCGACCGGATTCGTCGCTTGAGGAATGATACGGGACACAGATCGTAGTCCGGCCTCTTCTTCAAACCCAGGGCGGCCTCCTTTGCGAGCTGGTCGGCTCTCTCGTTTCCCTCCAATCCCACATGGGCCTTTATCCAAAACAAAGAGACATTTTTATTTTGGAGCTTGATGCGTCGTAGAGTGTCTCTCGTGTCCACTGCCAAGCGGTGAAGGGAACTTGTATTGATGACCGACTGGAGGGCCGCCATGGAGTCGCTGAAGATGCCGAACGAGGTTTCACGGGACTTGAGCACTTCCCTTGCCGCTCTCTGCAGGGCCAGGAGCTCAGCCTGATAGACGGTGCAATAAGACGGCAAAGCAAGTTTGAGGGCCTTTGTCTCGGCGGTGCCATGCCACAACGATACCGCTGCTCCGACTTTGCCCTCAATCTTGCTGCCGTCTGTAAAGATCCTCACAGCAAAATTGCTGTGGTTCTGGTATTGTTCTTCGTCTACCAGGCTTGCGAGCTCCAGGCTCATTTGTTCCGCAGGGTGTGGGGCCTCCAGCGCTGGGGCCACCCGCTCTACCTCCCTGCCCCCTAGTGTGGGCTGGGGTACCCCTCTCTTGGCTCCGTATAATGCAGCTGCTTCTCGGATACGAAGGTCGAGTGGGAGTATGCCAGCCAACACCAGGGCCGAGTTTAGGGAGACAGTGCGGTATGCTCTGCACATTTTCTGGGCGATTCCGCGCTGGACGGTCCCAAGCTGCTTAATAATTCCCAACTTCTTTGCGGCCGGTGCCCAGACGCTTGAGGCGTATAGGATTATGGGCTCTATGCATGCGACATACATTAACCGTATGACTTCTGGGTGCAGCCCCCAACTGACCTTTGCGGCTCTACAAAGCTGCTTGTAGATGCCGATCGCCTTTCTGCAAACCAGTGAGACGTGGGTGTTGAAAGTCAGCTTGTGGTCGAGGGTTACTCCCAGAAGCTTCATCTCTTTTGACATGCCAATGTCGATCCCCCCCATGCTCAGGCGAGGTGTGTCGTATTTTAATTTTCTTGTTATGACCATCGCGGTGGTTTTATGCGGGGCAAATTTCAACTTATTCTCGACACCCCACGCCAGAACATGGTTTAGAGCGGCATTGGCACGTTCCTCAACCTCCAGTGCAGTATCTCCATCAAAGACCAAAATGACATCGTCCGCAAACGCCTGTATGTAGTTTCCCCTGTTCTCTGCAGCTTTGAGGAGGGGGTCCAAGACCAAATTCCATAGGATTGGGCCACCAATTGAGCCCTGGACACAGCCTTTGCTTGTGCCCTTGCTGTATGCTTCCCCACCATACCTGATTGAGATTTTCCGGTCGCTGAGGTAACTATCAATGACCCGCCGAAGATTAACCGGACAGTTTTCCTCCGCCAGACGGACTCTTATTGATGGCCACCAGGCGCTATCGAATGCTCCCTCTATGTCTAAGGATACGAGCGTAATAATCCTTTTTAATGCAAGTTTTTCGTTGATGTACTGCATAAGAGCATAGAGGGAGTCTTCAGTGCTCCTTTGTGGCATGAATCCGTACTGACGGGTACTCATTATTGGTAAAAGATGGAACTTTAGACGGGCCACCAGCATCTTTTCAAAGATTTTTCCTAAAATAGGCAAAAGTCCAATCGGCCTATAAGATTTGGGAGTAAGGTAACTGTCTTTTCCGGGCTTTCTAAGAATCACGACTGTTGCCTCCTTCCAGGCTATGGGGAAGTGATAGTGCTCTAGGCACTTATTCAAGAGCTTTAAGAATACCTCCGGGTCGTTACCCACGGCATGACAACAGATGTCGGCGGTAAAACCATCTGAACCCGGTGCCTTCTTCGGATTAAAAGACTCCATCGAACTCTTCAATTCTGCCAACGTAAACGGGGGGTCGCAAGGATCACTTTGTTCGCCCCAGTTCACGCTTTCAGCTCTAACTCGAATGGATTGGTGATGAGCGTTGTCGCATTCTATGGAGTCTTCCGGGTAAAATGTCTCCGCTAATAACTTCACGGAGCCCTTTGCATCCAGCACATCACCATTTCTTTCCAATGGCAGGTCCTCCTCTCTACGTTTCGTCCTACCTATCACCCTATAAATTCCTTCCCAGACCCCCTCCCTATCCTGTTTCCCACAGAATTCCTTCCAGCTCTCGATCTGGGCTTTGGCCGCTTCCAACTCATATTTTTCTTTCCATTTCAGGTATTCATCTATGACCTTCGATTTCCGGATTTTAGCAGCACAGCGGATCCTTCGCTTCATGGTAGCGACGGTCCCCTTCATCTCAGCGAGTCTCTCGGACCACCACGGCAAGGTAAGTTCCTCTTTAATTTTCTTAATAGGTATTGCTTTTGCGCATGCATCGTCTATTGCTTTGGTAAGGTTATTTGTTGCTATATCAATTTGCTCTATATACTGAATTTGATCTATATCTGCGGATGTGAATTTATAAGCTATTTTCAATTGGCCAAAATTCTCATGAAATTTGGACCAATTGGCTTTTTTGGTGTTAAATTTTCTAGTGGTTCGCTCAATATTTATTCCCTTGGATTTCTGTAAGAGGATCTTAAACATAATGCCGTTGTGATCCGAGCTCGTGAGTCCTTCGTCAACCCTCCAGTCATCTACCAGATCCAGGATATCATTGGAGCAAGCCGTAATATCCACGTAGCTGCTGTATCGCTTTCCTCCACGAATAGTGTCAAAGGTCGGAGTGTTTCCCCTGTTTAATATGTTTAGGTTTAGCTCGCCGAGAGTTCCTGCGATCTCTTCTCCCCTAAGGTCAGCCGTTGGGCTGCCCCACCATAAGCTCTTAGCGTTGGCGTCCCCTCCAACAATTAATTTTTTGGAACCGGCTACGAGCTCTATTTGTTTTAGATGTTCTAGGTAGTGCTCGATTGGCTGGTCTGGCTCAAAGTAAAAGGAGACAAGCGTGACTTCCCAGGCACGGGTGTGGATTCCCACCACTACGATGTTATTTGTGGTGAGTTTTGGGTACTGTTTGACCGTGAAATCGCTGTTAAAGACGGCTATTGCCGCTTTGACAGTCCCATCTCCTATACCCGTGTTCTGGAATAATCTAACGCCCCTGTGACTCCTCATTTCTTTGGCTCCGGCCACGTATGGTTCCTGAATAAGTGCCACCGCTATTCCACGCTTCGTTGCCTCCAGTAGTAGCTCATTGGTGGCAAGCTTCTTGCGTTGGAGGTTGGCCTGTACAATGCTATAATAGGTGGTTTCTGCTGGGGTGCCCTTAGCAATAAGCAACGGTCGATCTGGCCACGTCGTCCCATTTTCTACGCACCGGGCAGTCGTGGCTGAAGGCATTGTGCGGCGTGCCGTGCTCCATCCTTGCCTTCGAGCAGTTTCGACAGGCGGGTGGTAAGCTCGCGAGCCAGTCCGGACACTCTGCCCTCATATGTGGGCCACCACAGTGACCGCACAGGTCCGCGGGCTCTTGGCAGAACCGCTTGCCGTGTCCGAAGCCCAGACAGCGAGTGCATTGGACCAGCGGGGTCTGATCTTCGACCCTTATACGCTGGAGATCGATGTGTACAGTCCCGATGTCAATTGCTCGTCGCCAGATGGTTGGCGAGACGCACACAACAACGTGGCCGATATGGGGGTTTCTGGTCCTTCGTCTATACTTGACCACCACTCTGTTTTCCTCACTGTCGAGGCCGTTAAAGATACCCTGATTTTGGTTTCTGAATGCTTTAAGAACGTCTTCGTCGGTATTGATTACCAAGACGTTCTTCAAGATCAGAAGTGGGTCCTTATTTTTAACCTCCTCGACAGTGAGGGCAGATCCTTCTTTTTGGAGTCGGTCTTTGATTTTTGTCCTTTCCCGTTCCGACTCCAGTCCTATAATGACTTTTCGGTCCTTGCCTTTCCTGACCTTTTCGACCTTTATCCACCCATCCTTCGCGTTTACCGCCTTCCTCACCCTATCAAGGACCTCATCACCGGTCTCTGTCTCGTCCTTGGACGTAACCACAATCGAGTGCAGGGTACTACGCTTTGGCAGTGACCCTAAGCCCCCGGCTGCGGCCACGCTGGCGTATGTGTTACCCTTCTTCATGAAATCCATCTGGTGGTCGATGGTTTCCTTGAGCTCCTCTATTTTCCTGTTACTTTCTTCAAGGAGCTTTGTATGTAGTTCTATGCTTTGTATAATTTTGCTTGTGTCTATTTCTTGAGAGAGGGCTAGGGTGGTTGGCTTTTCGGCAGCTAATATTTTTGCGGGCCCATCTCTGGTAATTTTTTGTTGTTTTAGCCCTTTTAATTCCGTTTCGGCTTCCTTGACTAACTGGTATAGTCGATCGGCAGCTTCCGTAATACCTGTCTTTATCTCAGTTTTCGTATTACGGGAGCTGCCAAGGTGTTGTTTAGCCTTGACTAGGCACGCTTTAGCTTCCGCTGTTCGGTCTGCATACCTAACTTTTGGCGGCGAGTCAAGAGACTTTCTTGCCGACATGCCAACTTTGGGCTCCTGCGTCAAGACGGGCTTTGAATTTGTTTTTGCAGGGCCAGCTTGCGACGCCTTTTCGGTTGTGGAATGGATAGGGCTGCTTCCCGTGGCTTCCCACTCCCCTATGCTGCGTCTAACACTTGGGGGGGCAACTGCCCCCGTCTTCGATGGTGACTTTTCACCATCAGCTGCCTTTAATGGCGTCCTATATCCGAACATGTTGCAAGGTATGCGTCAAGTTTGTAAAGAAGAAAGTCTATAAAGACGTTAGGGTCAAAAAGAAAATCGTCAATAGGGACGATGAAATTTTTGTAGGGGACACTAGTGCCTGAACTTAAATCCTGTAAAGGGGGAATCGGTCAGTAATAAAATAAAGTATAAATTACGAGTCCTATAAAAAGGACTTGGTCAAGCGAATTTTATACCTTCAAGGAGACAATAAAAGGCCTTGATACCACCTATTTATTTTTTTTCGTATTGCCTAGTGTGTCAATGAGGCTTGAGGAGCTGAAAATACAATAAAATATTTTTTGCCGAAACTGAAAAGTTAACCTGGCCAGTGACAAAAGGGTGGGTGGGAGGTCAATTTTTTGAAGTTCTATGTTCGCCAGACGCACGTGCGAGGTGTCAGAAGACGCGTCTCGGCGCGGGCTAGCGATCTATAGGGTTATTGGAATTTATCTAGTGCAAAAATTTTGTGTTTTTGCCGAAAAACGTGTTTTTCGACTGAAAAATCTGAAATTACTACTACCAAACAGGACTCGGGTTCGCGGAACGCGCACAGGAATACAGGTAAGGCAGGTAAGTATCTATTGTAACTATTAGAAAAAACGATTTAGAGGAAAAATTTTGAGATAAAAATTAATAAAGGGTTGAAATTTGGATGAAAAAATTCAAAGTCCCAGAATGAAAAACTCTTCCCGTTTTTGTCAAAAATTATTAGTCAGATAGTAGGACGGAGCCTATTAATAATCAAAATAGCTGAAAACAGCTTCAGATTGCGTCACCGGGATGCAAAGTTATAGGGGTTTGATGATATTACTATGAAATTGCGGTCCACCTAAGGTAGATTTCGTAGGTATTTAAATTAACTTGATGTAAGAATTTTTTGAAGTTCTATGTTCGCCAGACGCACGTGCGAGGTGTCAGAAGACGCGTCTCGGCGCGGGCTAGCGATCTATAGGGTTATTGGAATTTATCTAGTGCAAAAATTTTGTGTTTTTGCCGAAAAACGTGTTTTTCGACTGAAAAATCTGAAATTACTACTACCAAACAGGACTCGGGTTCGCGGAACGCGCACAGGAATACAGGTAAGGCAGGTAAGTATCTATTGTAACTATTAGAAAAAACGATTTAGAGGAAAAATTTTGAGATAAAAATTAATAAAGGGTTGAAATTTGGATGAAAAAATTCAAAGTCCCAGAATGAAAAACTCTTCCCGTTTTTGTCAAAAATTATTAGTCAGATAGTAGGACGGAGCCTATTAATAATCAAAATAGCTGAAAACAGCTTCAGATTGCGTCACCGGGATGCAAAGTTATAGGGGTTTGATGATATTACTATGAAATTGCGGTCCACCTAAGGTAGATTTCGTAGGTATTTAAATTAACTTGATGTAAGAATTTTTTGAAGTTCTATGTTCGCCAGACGCACGTGCGAGGTGTCAGAAGACGCGTCTCGGCGCGGGCTAGCGATCTATAGGGTTATTGGAATTTATCTAGTGCAAAAATTTTGTGTTTTTGCCGAAAAACGTGTTTTTCGACTGAAAAATCTGAAATTACTACTACCAAACAGGACTCGGGTTCGCGGAACGCGCACAGGAATACAGGTAAGGCAGGTAAGTATCTATTGTAACTATTAGAAAAAACGATTTAGAGGAAAAATTTTGAGATAAAAATTAATAAAGGGTTGAAATTTGGATGAAAAAATTCAAAGTCCCAGAATGAAAAACTCTTCCCGTTTTTGTCAAAAATTATTAGTCAGATAGTAGGACGGAGCCTATTAATAATCAAAATAGCTGAAAACAGCTTCAGATTGCGTCACCGGGATGCAAAGTTATAGGGGTTTGATGATATTACTATGAAATTGCGGTCCACCTAAGGTAGATTTCGTAGGTATTTAAATTAACTTGATGTAAGAATTTTTTGAAGTTCTATGTTCGCCAGACGCACGTGCGAGGTGTCAGAAGACGCGTCTCGGCGCGGGCTAGCGATCTATAGGGTTATTGGAATTTATCTAGTGCAAAAATTTTGTGTTTTTGCCGAAAAACGTGTTTTTCGACTGAAAAATCTGAAATTACTACTACCAAACAGGACTCGGGTTCGCGGAACGCGCACAGGAATACAGGTAAGGCAGGTAAGTATCTATTGTAACTATTAGAAAAAACGATTTAGAGGAAAAATTTTGAGATAAAAATTAATAAAGGGTTGAAATTTGGATGAAAAAATTCAAAGTCCCAGAATGAAAAACTCTTCCCGTTTTTGTCAAAAATTATTAGTCAGATAGTAGGACGGAGCCTATTAATAATCAAAATAGCTGAAAACAGCTTCAGATTGCGTCACCGGGATGCAAAGTTATAGGGGTTTGATGATATTACTATGAAATTGCGGTCCACCTAAGGTAGATTTCGTAGGTATTTAAATTAACTTGATGTAAGAATTTTTTGAAGTTCTATGTTCGCCAGACGCACGTGCGAGGTGTCAGAAGACGCGTCTCGGCGCGGGCTAGCGATCTATAGGGTTATTGGAATTTATCTAGTGCAAAAATTTTGTGTTTTTGCCGAAAAACGTGTTTTTCGACTGAAAAATCTGAAATTACTACTACCAAACAGGACTCGGGTTCGCGGAACGCGCACAGGAATACAGGTAAGGCAGGTAAGTATCTATTGTAACTATTAGAAAAAACGATTTAGAGGAAAAATTTTGAGATAAAAATTAATAAAGGGTTGAAATTTGGATGAAAAAATTCAAAGTCCCAGAATGAAAAACTCTTCCCGTTTTTGTCAAAAATTATTAGTCAGATAGTAGGACGGAGCCTATTAATAATCAAAATAGCTGAAAACAGCTTCAGATTGCGTCACCGGGATGCAAAGTTATAGGGGTTTGATGATATTACTATGAAATTGCGGTCCACCTAAGGTAGATTTCGTAGGTATTTAAATTAACTTGATGTAAGAATTTTTTGAAGTTCTATGTTCGCCAGACGCACGTGCGAGGTGTCAGAAGACGCGTCTCGGCGCGGGCTAGCGATCTATAGGGTTATTGGAATTTATCTAGTGCAAAAATTTTGTGTTTTTGCCGAAAAACGTGTTTTTCGACTGAAAAATCTGAAATTACTACTACCAAACAGGACTCGGGTTCGCGGAACGCGCACAGGAATACAGGTAAGGCAGGTAAGTATCTATTGTAACTATTAGAAAAAACGATTTAGAGGAAAAATTTTGAGATAAAAATTAATAAAGGGTTGAAATTTGGATGAAAAAATTCAAAGTCCCAGAATGAAAAACTCTTCCCGTTTTTGTCAAAAATTATTAGTCAGATAGTAGGACGGAGCCTATTAATAATCAAAATAGCTGAAAACAGCTTCAGATTGCGTCACCGGGATGCAAAGTTATAGGGGTTTGATGATATTACTATGAAATTGCGGTCCACCTAAGGTAGATTTCGTAGGTATTTAAATTAACTTGATGTAAGAATTTTTTGAAGTTCTATGTTCGCCAGACGCACGTGCGAGGTGTCAGAAGACGCGTCTCGGCGCGGGCTAGCGATCTATAGGGTTATTGGAATTTATCTAGTGCAAAAATTTTGTGTTTTTGCCGAAAAACGTGTTTTTCGACTGAAAAATCTGAAATTACTACTACCAAACAGGACTCGGGTTCGCGGAACGCGCACAGGAATACAGGTAAGGCAGGTAAGTATCTATTGTAACTATTAGAAAAAACGATTTAGAGGAAAAATTTTGAGATAAAAATTAATAAAGGGTTGAAATTTGGATGAAAAAATTCAAAGTCCCAGAATGAAAAACTCTTCCCGTTTTTGTCAAAAATTATTAGTCAGATAGTAGGACGGAGCCTATTAATAATCAAAATAGCTGAAAACAGCTTCAGATTGCGTCACCGGGATGCAAAGTTATAGGGGTTTGATGATATTACTATGAAATTGCGGTCCACCTAAGGTAGATTTCGTAGGTATTTAAATTAACTTGATGTAAGAATTTTTTGAAGTTCTATGTTCGCCAGACGCACGTGCGAGGTGTCAGAAGACGCGTCTCGGCGCGGGCTAGCGATCTATAGGGTTATTGGAATTTATCTAGTGCAAAAATTTTGTGTTTTTGCCGAAAAACGTGTTTTTCGACTGAAAAATCTGAAATTACTACTACCAAACAGGACTCGGGTTCGCGGAACGCGCACAGGAATACAGGTAAGGCAGGTAAGTATCTATTGTAACTATTAGAAAAAACGATTTAGAGGAAAAATTTTGAGATAAAAATTAATAAAGGGTTGAAATTTGGATGAAAAAATTCAAAGTCCCAGAATGAAAAACTCTTCCCGTTTTTGTCAAAAATTATTAGTCAGATAGTAGGACGGAGCCTATTAATAATCAAAATAGCTGAAAACAGCTTCAGATTGCGTCACCGGGATGCAAAGTTATAGGGGTTTGATGATATTACTATGAAATTGCGGTCCACCTAAGGTAGATTTCGTAGGTATTTAAATTAACTTGATGTAAGAATTTTTTGAAGTTCTATGTTCGCCAGACGCACGTGCGAGGTGTCAGAAGACGCGTCTCGGCGCGGGCTAGCGATCTATAGGGTTATTGGAATTTATCTAGTGCAAAAATTTTGTGTTTTTGCCGAAAAACGTGTTTTTCGACTGAAAAATCTGAAATTACTACTACCAAACAGGACTCGGGTTCGCGGAACGCGCACAGGAATACAGGTAAGGCAGGTAAGTATCTATTGTAACTATTAGAAAAAACGATTTAGAGGAAAAATTTTGAGATAAAAATTAATAAAGGGTTGAAATTTGGATGAAAAAATTCAAAGTCCCAGAATGAAAAACTCTTCCCGTTTTTGTCAAAAATTATTAGTCAGATAGTAGGACGGAGCCTATTAATAATCAAAATAGCTGAAAACAGCTTCAGATTGCGTCACCGGGATGCAAAGTTATAGGGGTTTGATGATATTACTATGAAATTGCGGTCCACCTAAGGTAGATTTCGTAGGTATTTAAATTAACTTGATGTAAGAATTTTTTGAAGTTCTATGTTCGCCAGACGCACGTGCGAGGTGTCAGAAGACGCGTCTCGGCGCGGGCTAGCGATCTATAGGGTTATTGGAATTTATCTAGTGCAAAAATTTTGTGTTTTTGCCGAAAAACGTGTTTTTCGACTGAAAAATCTGAAATTACTACTACCAAACAGGACTCGGGTTCGCGGAACGCGCACAGGAATACAGGTAAGGCAGGTAAGTATCTATTGTAACTATTAGAAAAAACGATTTAGAGGAAAAATTTTGAGATAAAAATTAATAAAGGGTTGAAATTTGGATGAAAAAATTCAAAGTCCCAGAATGAAAAACTCTTCCCGTTTTTGTCAAAAATTATTAGTCAGATAGTAGGACGGAGCCTATTAATAATCAAAATAGCTGAAAACAGCTTCAGATTGCGTCACCGGGATGCAAAGTTATAGGGGTTTGATGATATTACTATGAAATTGCGGTCCACCTAAGGTAGATTTCGTAGGTATTTAAATTAACTTGATGTAAGAATTTTTTGAAGTTCTATGTTCGCCAGACGCACGTGCGAGGTGTCAGAAGACGCGTCTCGGCGCGGGCTAGCGATCTATAGGGTTATTGGAATTTATCTAGTGCAAAAATTTTGTGTTTTTGCCGAAAAACGTGTTTTTCGACTGAAAAATCTGAAATTACTACTACCAAACAGGACTCGGGTTCGCGGAACGCGCACAGGAATACAGGTAAGGCAGGTAAGTATCTATTGTAACTATTAGAAAAAACGATTTAGAGGAAAAATTTTGAGATAAAAATTAATAAAGGGTTGAAATTTGGATGAAAAAATTCAAAGTCCCAGAATGAAAAACTCTTCCCGTTTTTGTCAAAAATTATTAGTCAGATAGTAGGACGGAGCCTATTAATAATCAAAATAGCTGAAAACAGCTTCAGATTGCGTCACCGGGATGCAAAGTTATAGGGGTTTGATGATATTACTATGAAATTGCGGTCCACCTAAGGTAGATTTCGTAGGTATTTAAATTAACTTGATGTAAGAATTTTTTGAAGTTCTATGTTCGCCAGACGCACGTGCGAGGTGTCAGAAGACGCGTCTCGGCGCGGGCTAGCGATCTATAGGGTTATTGGAATTTATCTAGTGCAAAAATTTTGTGTTTTTGCCGAAAAACGTGTTTTTCGACTGAAAAATCTGAAATTACTACTACCAAACAGGACTCGGGTTCGCGGAACGCGCACAGGAATACAGGTAAGGCAGGTAAGTATCTATTGTAACTATTAGAAAAAACGATTTAGAGGAAAAATTTTGAGATAAAAATTAATAAAGGGTTGAAATTTGGATGAAAAAATTCAAAGTCCCAGAATGAAAAACTCTTCCCGTTTTTGTCAAAAATTATTAGTCAGATAGTAGGACGGAGCCTATTAATAATCAAAATAGCTGAAAACAGCTTCAGATTGCGTCACCGGGATGCAAAGTTATAGGGGTTTGATGATATTACTATGAAATTGCGGTCCACCTAAGGTAGATTTCGTAGGTATTTAAATTAACTTGATGTAAGAATTTTTTGAAGTTCTATGTTCGCCAGACGCACGTGCGAGGTGTCAGAAGACGCGTCTCGGCGCGGGCTAGCGATCTATAGGGTTATTGGAATTTATCTAGTGCAAAAATTTTGTGTTTTTGCCGAAAAACGTGTTTTTCGACTGAAAAATCTGAAATTACTACTACCAAACAGGACTCGGGTTCGCGGAACGCGCACAGGAATACAGGTAAGGCAGGTAAGTATCTATTGTAACTATTAGAAAAAACGATTTAGAGGAAAAATTTTGAGATAAAAATTAATAAAGGGTTGAAATTTGGATGAAAAAATTCAAAGTCCCAGAATGAAAAACTCTTCCCGTTTTTGTCAAAAATTATTAGTCAGATAGTAGGACGGAGCCTATTAATAATCAAAATAGCTGAAAACAGCTTCAGATTGCGTCACCGGGATGCAAAGTTATAGGGGTTTGATGATATTACTATGAAATTGCGGTCCACCTAAGGTAGATTTCGTAGGTATTTAAATTAACTTGATGTAAGAATTTTTTGAAGTTCTATGTTCGCCAGACGCACGTGCGAGGTGTCAGAAGACGCGTCTCGGCGCGGGCTAGCGATCTATAGGGTTATTGGAATTTATCTAGTGCAAAAATTTTGTGTTTTTGCCGAAAAACGTGTTTTTCGACTGAAAAATCTGAAATTACTACTACCAAACAGGACTCGGGTTCGCGGAACGCGCACAGGAATACAGGTAAGGCAGGTAAGTATCTATTGTAACTATTAGAAAAAACGATTTAGAGGAAAAATTTTGAGATAAAAATTAATAAAGGGTTGAAATTTGGATGAAAAAATTCAAAGTCCCAGAATGAAAAACTCTTCCCGTTTTTGTCAAAAATTATTAGTCAGATAGTAGGACGGAGCCTATTAATAATCAAAATAGCTGAAAACAGCTTCAGATTGCGTCACCGGGATGCAAAGTTATAGGGGTTTGATGATATTACTATGAAATTGCGGTCCACCTAAGGTAGATTTCGTAGGTATTTAAATTAACTTGATGTAAGAATTTTTTGAAGTTCTATGTTCGCCAGACGCACGTGCGAGGTGTCAGAAGACGCGTCTCGGCGCGGGCTAGCGATCTATAGGGTTATTGGAATTTATCTAGTGCAAAAATGTTGTGTTTTTGCCGAAAAACGTGTTTTTCGACTGAAAAATCTGAAATTACTACTACCAAACAGGACTCGGGTTCGCGGAACGCGCACAGGAATACAGGTAAGGCAGGTAAGTATCTATTGTAACTATTAGAAAAAACGATTTAGAGGAAAAATTTTGAGATAAAAATTAATAAAGGGTTGAAATTTGGATGAAAAAATTCAAAGTCCCAGAATGAAAAACTCTTCCCGTTTTTGTCAAAAATTATTAGTCAGATAGTAGGACGGAGCCTATTAATAATCAAAATAGCTGAAAACAGCTTCAGATTGCGTCACCGGGATGCAAAGTTATAGGGGTTTGATGATATTACTATGAAATTGCGGTCCACCTAAGGTAGATTTCGTAGGTATTTAAATTAACTTGATGTAAGAATTTTTTTGAAGTTCTATGTTCGCCAGACGCACGTGCGAGGTGTCAGAAGACGCGTCTCGGCGCGGGCTAGCGATCTATAGGGTTATTGGAATTTATCTAGTGCAAAAATTTTGTGTTTTTGCCGAAAAACGTGTTTTTCGACTGAAAAATCTGAAATTACTACTACCAAACAGGACTCGGGTTCGCGGAACGCGCACAGGAATACAGGTAAGGCAGGTAAGTATCTATTGTAACTATTAGAAAAAACGATTTAGAGGAAAAATTTTGAGATAAAAATTAATAAAGGGTTGAAATTTGGATGAAAAAATTCAAAGTCCCAGAATGAAAAACTCTTCCCGTTTTTGTCAAAAATTATTAGTCAGATAGTAGGACGGAGCCTATTAATAATCAAAATAGCTGAAAACAGCTTCAGATTGCGTCACCGGGATGCAAAGTTATAGGGGTTTGATGATATTACTATGAAATTGCGGTCCACCTAAGGTAGATTTCGTAGGTATTTAAATTAACTTGATGTAAGAATTTTTTGAAGTTCTATGTTCGCCAGACGCACGTGCGAGGTGTCAGAAGACGCGTCTCGGCGCGGGCTAGCGATCTATAGGGTTATTGGAATTTATCTAGTGCAAAAATTTTGTGTTTTTGCCGAAAAACGTGTTTTTCGACTGAAAAATCTGAAATTACTACTACCAAACAGGACTCGGGTTCGCGGAACGCGCACAGGAATACAGGTAAGGCAGGTAAGTATCTATTGTAACTATTAGAAAAAACGATTTAGAGGAAAAATTTTGAGATAAAAATTAATAAAGGGTTGAAATTTGGATGAAAAAATTCAAAGTCCCAGAATGAAAAACTCTTCCCGTTTTTGTCAAAAATTATTAGTCAGATAGTAGGACGGAGCCTATTAATAATCAAAATAGCTGAAAACAGCTTCAGATTGCGTCACCGGGATGCAAAGTTATAGGGGTTTGATGATATTACTATGAAATTGCGGTCCACCTAAGGTAGATTTCGTAGGTATTTAAATTAACTTGATGTAAGAATTTTTTTGAAGTTCTATGTTCGCCAGACGCACGTGCGAGGTGTCAGAAGACGCGTCTCGGCGCGGGCTAGCGATCTATAGGGTTATTGGAATTTATCTAGTGCAAAAATTTTGTGTTTTTGCCGAAAAACGTGTTTTTCGACTGAAAAATCTGAAATTACTACTACCAAACAGGACTCGGGTTCGCGGAACGCGCACAGGAATACAGGTAAGGCAGGTAAGTATCTATTGTAACTATTAGAAAAAACGATTTAGAGGAAAAATTTTGAGATAAAAATTAATAAAGGGTTGAAATTTGGATGAAAAAATTCAAAGTCCCAGAATGAAAAACTCTTCCCGTTTTTGTCAAAAATTATTAGTCAGATAGTAGGACGGAGCCTATTAATAATCAAAATAGCTGAAAACAGCTTCAGATTGCGTCACCGGGATGCAAAGTTATAGGGGTTTGATGATATTACTATGAAATTGCGGTCCACCTAAGGTAGATTTCGTAGGTATTTAAATTAACTTGATGTAAGAATTTTTTTGAAGTTCTATGTTCGCCAGACGCACGTGCGAGGTGTCAGAAGACGCGTCTCGGCGCGGGCTAGCGATCTATAGGGTTATTGGAATTTATCTAGTGCAAAAATTTTGTGTTTTTGCCGAAAAACGTGTTTTTCGACTGAAAAATCTGAAATTACTACTACCAAACAGGACTCGGGTTCGCGGAACGCGCACAGGAATACAGGTAAGGCAGGTAAGTATCTATTGTAACTATTAGAAAAAACGATTTAGAGGAAAAATTTTGAGATAAAAATTAATAAAGGGTTGAAATTTGGATGAAAAAATTCAAAGTCCCAGAATGAAAAACTCTTCCCGTTTTTGTCAAAAATTATTAGTCAGATAGTAGGACGGAGCCTATTAATAATCAAAATAGCTGAAAACAGCTTCAGATTGCGTCACCGGGATGCAAAGTTATAGGGGTTTGATGATATTACTATGAAATTGCGGTCCACCTAAGGTAGATTTCGTAGGTATTTAAATTAACTTGATGTAAGAATTTTTTGAAGTTCTATGTTCGCCAGACGCACGTGCGAGGTGTCAGAAGACGCGTCTCGGCGCGGGCTAGCGATCTATAGGGTTATTGGAATTTATCTAGTGCAAAAATTTTGTGTTTTTGCCGAAAAACGTGTTTTTCGACTGAAAAATCTGAAATTACTACTACCAAACAGGACTCGGGTTCGCGGAACGCGCACAGGAATACAGGTAAGGCAGGTAAGTATCTATTGTAACTATTAGAAAAAACGATTTAGAGGAAAAATTTTGAGATAAAAATTAATAAAGGGTTGAAATTTGGATGAAAAAATTCAAAGTCCCAGAATGAAAAACTCTTCCCGTTTTTGTCAAAAATTATTAGTCAGATAGTAGGACGGAGCCTATTAATAATCAAAATAGCTGAAAACAGCTTCAGATTGCGTCACCGGGATGCAAAGTTATAGGGGTTTGATGATATTACTATGAAATTGCGGTCCACCTAAGGTAGATTTCGTAGGTATTTAAATTAACTTGATGTAAGAATTTTTTGAAGTTCTATGTTCGCCAGACGCACGTGCGAGGTGTCAGAAGACGCGTCTCGGCGCGGGCTAGCGATCTATAGGGTTATTGGAATTTATCTAGTGCAAAAATTTTGTGTTTTTGCCGAAAAACGTGTTTTTCGACTGAAAAATCTGAAATTACTACTACCAAACAGGACTCGGGTTCGCGGAACGCGCACAGGAATACAGGTAAGGCAGGTAAGTATCTATTGTAACTATTAGAAAAAACGATTTAGAGGAAAAATTTTGAGATAAAAATTAATAAAGGGTTGAAATTTGGATGAAAAAATTCAAAGTCCCAGAATGAAAAACTCTTCCCGTTTTTGTCAAAAATTATTAGTCAGATAGTAGGACGGAGCCTATTAATAATCAAAATAGCTGAAAACAGCTTCAGATTGCGTCACCGGGATGCAAAGTTATAGGGGTTTGATGATATTACTATGAAATTGCGGTCCACCTAAGGTAGATTTCGTAGGTATTTAAATTAACTTGATGTAAGAATTTTTTGAAGTTCTATGTTCGCCAGACGCACGTGCGAGGTGTCAGAAGACGCGTCTCGGCGCGGGCTAGCGATCTATAGGGTTATTGGAATTTATCTAGTGCAAAAATTTTGTGTTTTTGCCGAAAAACGTGTTTTTCGACTGAAAAATCTGAAATTACTACTACCAAACAGGACTCGGGTTCGCGGAACGCGCACAGGAATACAGGTAAGGCAGGTAAGTATCTATTGTAACTATTAGAAAAAACGATTTAGAGGAAAAATTTTGAGATAAAAATTAATAAAGGGTTGAAATTTGGATGAAAAAATTCAAAGTCCCAGAATGAAAAACTCTTCCCGTTTTTGTCAAAAATTATTAGTCAGATAGTAGGACGGAGCCTATTAATAATCAAAATAGCTGAAAACAGCTTCAGATTGCGTCACCGGGATGCAAAGTTATAGGGGTTTGATGATATTACTATGAAATTGCGGTCCACCTAAGGTAGATTTCGTAGGTATTTAAATTAACTTGATGTAAGAATTTTTTGAAGTTCTATGTTCGCCAGACGCACGTGCGAGGTGTCAGAAGACGCGTCTCGGCGCGGGCTAGCGATCTATAGGGTTATTGGAATTTATCTAGTGCAAAAATTTTGTGTTTTTGCCGAAAAACGTGTTTTTCGACTGAAAAATCTGAAATTACTACTACCAAACAGGACTCGGGTTCGCGGAACGCGCACAGGAATACAGGTAAGGCAGGTAAGTATCTATTGTAACTATTAGAAAAAACGATTTAGAGGAAAAATTTTGAGATAAAAATTAATAAAGGGTTGAAATTTGGATGAAAAAATTCAAAGTCCCAGAATGAAAAACTCTTCCCGTTTTTGTCAAAAATTATTAGTCAGATAGTAGGACGGAGCCTATTAATAATCAAAATAGCTGAAAACAGCTTCAGATTGCGTCACCGGGATGCAAAGTTATAGGGGTTTGATGATATTACTATGAAATTGCGGTCCACCTAAGGTAGATTTCGTAGGTATTTAAATTAACTTGATGTAAGAATTTTTTTGAAGTTCTATGTTCGCCAGACGCACGTGCGAGGTGTCAGAAGACGCGTCTCGGCGCGGGCTAGCGATCTATAGGGTTATTGGAATTTATCTAGTGCAAAAATTTTGTGTTTTTGCCGAAAAACGTGTTTTTCGACTGAAAAATCTGAAATTACTACTACCAAACAGGACTCGGGTTCGCGGAACGCGCACAGGAATACAGGTAAGGCAGGTAAGTATCTATTGTAACTATTAGAAAAAACGATTTAGAGGAAAAATTTTGAGATAAAAATTAATAAAGGGTTGAAATTTGGATGAAAAAATTCAAAGTCCCAGAATGAAAAACTCTTCCCGTTTTTGTCAAAAATTATTAGTCAGATAGTAGGACGGAGCCTATTAATAATCAAAATAGCTGAAAACAGCTTCAGATTGCGTCACCGGGATGCAAAGTTATAGGGGTTTGATGATATTACTATGAAATTGCGGTCCACCTAAGGTAGATTTCGTAGGTATTTAAATTAACTTGATGTAAGAATTTTTTGAAGTTCTATGTTCGCCAGACGCACGTGCGAGGTGTCAGAAGACGCGTCTCGGCGCGGGCTAGCGATCTATAGGGTTATTGGAATTTATCTAGTGCAAAAATTTTGTGTTTTTGCCGAAAAACGTGTTTTTCGACTGAAAAATCTGAAATTACTACTACCAAACAGGACTCGGGTTCGCGGAACGCGCACAGGAATACAGGTAAGGCAGGTAAGTATCTATTGTAACTATTAGAAAAAACGATTTAGAGGAAAAATTTTGAGATAAAAATTAATAAAGGGTTGAAATTTGGATGAAAAAATTCAAAGTCCCAGAATGAAAAACTCTTCCCGTTTTTGTCAAAAATTATTAGTCAGATAGTAGGACGGAGCCTATTAATAATCAAAATAGCTGAAAACAGCTTCAGATTGCGTCACCGGGATGCAAAGTTATAGGGGTTTGATGATATTACTATGAAATTGCGGTCCACCTAAGGTAGATTTCGTAGGTATTTAAATTAACTTGATGTAAGAATTTTTTTGAAGTTCTATGTTCGCCAGACGCACGTGCGAGGTGTCAGAAGACGCGTCTCGGCGCGGGCTAGCGATCTATAGGGTTATTGGAATTTATCTAGTGCAAAAATTTTGTGTTTTTGCCGAAAAACGTGTTTTTCGACTGAAAAATCTGAAATTACTACTACCAAACAGGACTCGGGTTCGCGGAACGCGCACAGGAATACAGGTAAGGCAGGTAAGTATCTATTGTAACTATTAGAAAAAACGATTTAGAGGAAAAATTTTGAGATAAAAATTAATAAAGGGTTGAAATTTGGATGAAAAAATTCAAAGTCCCAGAATGAAAATCTCTTCCCGTTTTTGTCAAAAATTATTAGTCAGATAGTAGGACGGAGCCTATTAATAATCAAAATAGCTGAAAACAGCTTCAGATTGCGTCACCGGGATGCAAAGTTATAGGGGTTTGATGATATTACTATGAAATTGCGGTCCACCTTTTTTTTTTTTTTTTCGAGGGTGGGAAATCATCCAATGACTTCTCCCGCTCTGGGCGGAGCGGAAGGGCGTGTCAGACTTTTACTGACTAAAACCCACCCGTGTTCCTTCATTTGCCTGTTGCCAAGGTCCCGGTATCCCTTTCGGACTTTCCCGCAACCCTGGCAGGCATCGGTCCTACCGGACCCCGTCAATTTTGCTGACATCTCTTTGAGGCGCGCGTGGAACACGACGCGCCATCGACCCGGGCCTGGTCCTTATCGGACGGCGAGCTGCCCGTTGCTCGCCGTCCGCAAGCCCGCGCCTATGGTGGCCGGAAATCCGCCTGGGATTCCCGACGCCCAGGGCGTCTCCAACGGCGGCGGTTAGGGGCGTGAGGGCGCAAACTTTGCCTTTCCCTCACGCGTTCCGCCTCCTCCTTCGCGAGCATTACTGCTTCGCAGAAGGAGGTGACGGCTTCCCATGCCCTCTCGCTCCGTACCATGGCCTGAACCAGGGCCGGACGCGAGAGGTCACTGCCGCCAATCGCCTCCGCGAGGACACGGCGGTGCTCCGCCCAAGCAGGGCACACCTCAACCGTATGCTCCACCGTGTCCTCCGGGCGATCCACACAGTGGTGACACCCGGGCGTTTCCTCCCGCCTAATCCTACACAGGTACCTCCCGAAGCTGCCATGTCCGGTGAGGACCTGTGTCAGGCGGAAGGTGAGGACGCCGTGGCGCCTCTCTATCCACTCCTCAAAGAGGGGACTTATCGCCGCTATTGTGGCGTGCCCAGCACTGGGTTGCGACAATCGCACTCTCCATGCCGCCATGAGATCTTGCCGGAGCTCTGTCCGCTGTGCCGCGATTTCTCGCGGCAGCGGAGTTACACCCCGGCGCTTCACCTCCTCGCGCCACTCCCAGATGTGCGCGAGGACCTTCGCCTCCAGATCCCATGGCGGTAATCCGGCAAGGAGGCTCGCCGCCTCACGGGAGACCGTGCGGTATCCCCGGGCCAGCCGAATGGCCATGACCCTTTGGGACGCGTTCAACCGGCGTGCTGGCCGCAGCCTAAGGGAACGCGCCCACACCGGTGCCCCGTAAAGGGCCATGGACCGCACGACCCCCGCATAGAGCCTCCGGCAGGAGGCGTTTGGACCCCCTAGATTGGGCAGGAGCCGCCTCAAGGCGGCCCCAGCCCGGTCCAGCCTTGGAGCCAAACGTCGGAAATGCTCCACGAAGTTCCACCGGCTGTCGAGGACGAGTCCCAGGTACTTCATCGTCGACTCGACGCCGATGTGAACCCCTCCTAATTGCGGTCCACCTAAGGTAGATTTCGTAGGTATTTAAATTAACTTGATGTAAGAATTTTTTGAAGTTCTATGTTCGCCAGACGCACGTGCGAGGTGTCAGAAGACGCGTCTCGGCGCGGGCTAGCGATCTATAGGGTTATTGGAATTTATCTAGTGCAAAAATTTTGTGTTTTTGCCGAAAAACGTGTTTTTCGACTGAAAAATCTGAAATTACTACTACCAAACAGGACTCGGGTTCGCGGAACGCGCACAGGAATACAGGTAAGGCAGGTAAGTATCTATTGTAACTATTAGAAAAAACGATTTAGAGGAAAAATTTTGAGATAAAAATTAATAAAGGGTTGAAATTTGGATGAAAAAATTCAAAGTCCCAGAATGAAAAACTCTTCCCGTTTTTGTCAAAAATTATTAGTCAGATAGTAGGACGGAGCCTATTAATAATCAAAATAGCTGAAAACAGCTTCAGATTGCGTCACCGGGATGCAAAGTTATAGGGGTTTGATGATATTACTATGAAATTGCGGTCCACCTAAGGTAGATTTCGTAGGTATTTAAATTAACTTGATGTAAGAATTTTTTGAAGTTCTATGTTCGCCAGACGCACGTGCGAGGTGTCAGAAGACGCGTCTCGGCGCGGGCTAGCGATCTATAGGGTTATTGGAATTTATCTAGTGCAAAAATTTTGTGTTTTTGCCGAAAAACGTGTTTTTCGACTGAAAAATCTGAAATTACTACTACCAAACAGGACTCGGGTTCGCGGAACGCGCACAGGAATACAGGTAAGGCAGGTAAGTATCTATTGTAACTATTAGAAAAAACGATTTAGAGGAAAAATTTTGAGATAAAAATTAATAAAGGGTTGAAATTTGGATGAAAAAATTCAAAGTCCCAGAATGAAAAACTCTTCCCGTTTTTGTCAAAAATTATTAGTCAGATAGTAGGACGGAGCCTATTAATAATCAAAATAGCTGAAAACAGCTTCAGATTGCGTCACCGGGATGCAAAGTTATAGGGGTTTGATGATATTACTATGAAATTGCGGTCCACCTAAGGTAGATTTCGTAGGTATTTAAATTAACTTGATGTAAGAATTTTTTGAAGTTCTATGTTCGCCAGACGCACGTGCGAGGTGTCAGAAGACGCGTCTCGGCGCGGGCTAGCGATCTATAGGGTTATTGGAATTTATCTAGTGCAAAAATTTTGTGTTTTTGCCGAAAAACGTGTTTTTCGACTGAAAAATCTGAAATTACTACTACCAAACAGGACTCGGGTTCGCGGAACGCGCACAGGAATACAGGTAAGGCAGGTAAGTATCTATTGTAACTATTAGAAAAAACGATTTAGAGGAAAAATTTTGAGATAAAAATTAATAAAGGGTTGAAATTTGGATGAAAAAATTCAAAGTCCCAGAATGAAAAACTCTTCCCGTTTTTGTCAAAAATTATTAGTCAGATAGTAGGACGGAGCCTATTAATAATCAAAATAGCTGAAAACAGCTTCAGATTGCGTCACCGGGATGCAAAGTTATAGGGGTTTGATGATATTACTATGAAATTGCGGTCCACCTAAGGTAGATTTCGTAGGTATTTAAATTAACTTGATGTAAGAATTTTTTTGAAGTTCTATGTTCGCCAGACGCACGTGCGAGGTGTCAGAAGACGCGTCTCGGCGCGGGCTAGCGATCTATAGGGTTATTGGAATTTATCTAGTGCAAAAATTTTGTGTTTTTGCCGAAAAACGTGTTTTTCGACTGAAAAATCTGAAATTACTACTACCAAACAGGACTCGGGTTCGCGGAACGCGCACAGGAATACAGGTAAGGCAGGTAAGTATCTATTGTAACTATTAGAAAAAACGATTTAGAGGAAAAATTTTGAGATAAAAATTAATAAAGGGTTGAAATTTGGATGAAAAAATTCAAAGTCCCAGAATGAAAAACTCTTCCCGTTTTTGTCAAAAATTATTAGTCAGATAGTAGGACGGAGCCTATTAATAATCAAAATAGCTGAAAACAGCTTCAGATTGCGTCACCGGGATGCAAAGTTATAGGGGTTTGATGATATTACTATGAAATTGCGGTCCACCTAAGGTAGATTTCGTAGGTATTTAAATTAACTTGATGTAAGAATTTTTTGAAGTTCTATGTTCGCCAGACGCACGTGCGAGGTGTCAGAAGACGCGTCTCGGCGCGGGCTAGCGATCTATAGGGTTATTGGAATTTATCTAGTGCAAAAATTTTGTGTTTTTGCCGAAAAACGTGTTTTTCGACTGAAAAATCTGAAATTACTACTACCAAACAGGACTCGGGTTCGCGGAACGCGCACAGGAATACAGGTAAGGCAGGTAAGTATCTATTGTAACTATTAGAAAAAACGATTTAGAGGAAAAATTTTGAGATAAAAATTAATAAAGGGTTGAAATTTGGATGAAAAAATTCAAAGTCCCAGAATGAAAAACTCTTCCCGTTTTTGTCAAAAATTATTAGTCAGATAGTAGGACGGAGCCTATTAATAATCAAAATAGCTGAAAACAGCTTCAGATTGCGTCACCGGGATGCAAAGTTATAGGGGTTTGATGATATTACTATGAAATTGCGGTCCACCTAAGGTAGATTTCGTAGGTATTTAAATTAACTTGATGTAAGAATTTTTTTGAAGTTCTATGTTCGCCAGACGCACGTGCGAGGTGTCAGAAGACGCGTCTCGGCGCGGGCTAGCGATCTATAGGGTTATTGGAATTTATCTAGTGCAAAAATTTTGTGTTTTTGCCGAAAAACGTGTTTTTCGACTGAAAAATCTGAAATTACTACTACCAAACAGGACTCGGGTTCGCGGAACGCGCACAGGAATACAGGTAAGGCAGGTAAGTATCTATTGTAACTATTAGAAAAAACGATTTAGAGGAAAAATTTTGAGATAAAAATTAATAAAGGGTTGAAATTTGGATGAAAAAATTCAAAGTCCCAGAATGAAAATCTCTTCCCGTTTTTGTCAAAAATTATTAGTCAGATAGTAGGACGGAGCCTATTAATAATCAAAATAGCTGAAAACAGCTTCAGATTGCGTCACCGGGATGCAAAGTTATAGGGGTTTGATGATATTACTATGAAATTGCGGTCCACCTAAGGTAGATTTCGTAGGTATTTAAATTAACTTGATGTAAGAATTTTTTGAAGTTCTATGTTCGCCAGACGCACGTGCGAGGTGTCAGAAGACGCGTCTCGGCGCGGGCTAGCGATCTATAGGGTTATTGGAATTTATCTAGTGCAAAAATTTTGTGTTTTTGCCGAAAAACGTGTTTTTCGACTGAAAAATCTGAAATTACTACTACCAAACAGGACTCGGGTTCGCGGAACGCGCACAGGAATACAGGTAAGGCAGGTAAGTATCTATTGTAACTATTAGAAAAAACGATTTAGAGGAAAAATTTTGAGATAAAAATTAATAAAGGGTTGAAATTTGGATGAAAAAATTCAAAGTCCCAGAATGAAAAACTCTTCCCGTTTTTGTCAAAAATTATTAGTCAGATAGTAGGACGGAGCCTATTAATAATCAAAATAGCTGAAAACAGCTTCAGATTGCGTCACCGGGATGCAAAGTTATAGGGGTTTGATGATATTACTATGAAATTGCGGTCCACCTAAGGTAGATTTCGTAGGTATTTAAATTAACTTGATGTAAGAATTTTTTGAAGTTCTATGTTCGCCAGACGCACGTGCGAGGTGTCAGAAGACGCGTCTCGGCGCGGGCTAGCGATCTATAGGGTTATTGGAATTTATCTAGTGCAAAAATTTTGTGTTTTTGCCGAAAAACGTGTTTTTCGACTGAAAAATCTGAAATTACTACTACCAAACAGGACTCGGGTTCGCGGAACGCGCACAGGAATACAGGTAAGGCAGGTAAGTATCTATTGTAACTATTAGAAAAAACGATTTAGAGGAAAAATTTTGAGATAAAAATTAATAAAGGGTTGAAATTTGGATGAAAAAATTCAAAGTCCCAGAATGAAAAACTCTTCCCGTTTTTGTCAAAAATTATTAGTCAGATAGTAGGACGGAGCCTATTAATAATCAAAATAGCTGAAAACAGCTTCAGATTGCGTCACCGGGATGCAAAGTTATAGGGGTTTGATGATGGGTTAGGTTAGGTTAGGTTAGGTTCCCGTCGCCGAGGAGCAAGAGGCCGTGCGGCGGGAGATGAAGGATGCCGTCGTCCTCCACTGGACGGAGGACCTCGCCAACGCCGCCTTTGGCCGCCGAACGCTGGACGCGCTCGGTCCGGTCCTGCGCGGCTGGCTCGAGCGGTCCCACGGTTTCCTCTCGTTCCGTCTGGTGCAGGTGTTGTCCGGCCATGGCTGCTTCGGATCGCATCTGTGCCGGATAGGGAGGGAGGAGACCGCGGCCTGCCACGACTGCGGTGCGGCGGAGGATACGGCGCAGCACACCCTCGAGGTGTGCCCAGCTTGGTCCGGGCTGCGCCGCGGTCTGACGGCGGTGATTGGACAGGACCTCTCGCTTCCCGGCGTGGTCAGCGCCATGCTGGGGAGCGAGGAGGCCTGGGCGGCGGTTGCCTCCTTTTGCGAGGACGTAATCTCGCAAAAGGAGGAGGCGGAGCGCGTGCGGGAGGACGACCCTCTCGCTGCGCCGCTCCGCAGACGAAGAAGGGGCCGGAGAGGGCGCCGTCCTCTCCCTCCTTACAGTGGCGACGGGCGGGTGACAGGCACGGGGGTGCCTTCGCCCGCATTGCACCCGTCACCACCTTCGTCGGTCATTCCCGGGCCCATCCCCCTCCCCACGGGGAGGGCGTGAGGGGCCCGCCATGAAGGGCGATCGTCGGCGGAGGACTGGACGTGAAGGCTGTGCCGGTTTCCCAGTCCCCCGCCACTAAGACGAAGCGGGAATGCCGCTGGGTTATTTTAGTGGGTATACCGGGTCAGACCGGGGAGTCCCACATACCCCTCCCATCCCCCGATGGGAGGGTATGCGTAATGCATTTTTTCCCAGCGCAAACAAAAAAAAAAAAAAAAAAAAGGTTAGGTTAGGTTAGGTTAGGTTAGGTTAGGTTAGGTTTGCGGGTGGCGAGGGCCTACCGCTCGGTGGGCTTCTCGGCGGCGTGCGCCCTGGCCGGCACCCCTCCTTGGGAGTTGGAGGCTTGGGTGCTCGCCAGGGTGTACGAGTGGAAGGCGCGCCGGAAGGCGCTCGGTGAGCGCCCCGTCGCCGAGGAGCAAGAGGCCGTGCGGCGGGAAATGAAGGATGCCGTCGTCCTCCACTGGACGGAGGACCTCGCCAACGCCGCCTTTGGCCGCCGAACGCTGGACGCGCTCGGTCCGGTCCTGCGCGGCTGGCTCGAGCGGTCCCACGGTTTCCTCTCGTTCCGTCTGGTGCAGGTGTTGTCCGGCCATGGCTGCTTCGGATCGCATCTGTGCCGGATAGGGAGGGAGGAGACCGCGGCCTGCCACGACTGCGGTGCGGCGGAGGATACGGCGCAGCACACCCTCGAGGTGTGCCCAGCTTGGTCCGGGCTGCGCCGCGGTCTGACGGCGGTGATTGGACAGGACCTCTCGCTTCCCGGCGTGGTCAGCGCCATGCTGGGAAGCGAGGAGGCCTGGGCGGCGGTTGCCTCCTTTTGCGAGGACGTAATCTCGCAAAAGGAGGAGGCGGAGCGCGTGCGGGAGGACGACCCTCTCGCTGCGCCGCTCCGCAGACGAAGAAGGGGCCGGAGAGGGCGCCGTCCTCTCCCTCCTTACAGTGGCGACGGGCGGGTGACAGGCACGGGGGTGCCTTCGCCCGCATTGCACCCGTCACCACCTTCGTCGGTCATTCCCGGGCCCATCCCCCTCCCCACGGGGAGGGCGTGAGGGGCCCGCCATGAAGGGCGATCGTCGGCGGAGGACTGGACGTGAAGGCTGTGCCGGTTTCCCAGTCCCCCGCCACTAAGACGAAGCGGGAATGCCGCTGGGTTATTTTAGTGGGTATACCGGGTCAGACCGGGGAGTCCCACATACCCCTCCCATCCCCCGATGGGAGGGTATGCGTAATGCATTTTTTCCCAGCGCAAACAAAAAAAAAAAAAAAAAAGGTTAGGTTAGGTTAGGTTAGGTTTGCGGGTGGCGAGGGCCTACCGCTCGGTGGGCTTCTCGGCGGCGTGCGCCCTGGCCGGCACCCCTCCTTGGGAGTTGGAGGCTTGGGTGCTCGCCAGGGTGTACGAGTGGAAGGCGCGCCGGAAGGCGCTCGGTGAGCGCCCCGTCGCCGAGGAGCAAGAGGCCGTGCGGCGGGAAATGCGGGATGCCGTCGTCCTCCACTGGACGGAGGACCTCGCCAACGCCGCCTTTGGCCGCCGAACGCTGGACGCGCTCGGTCCGGTCCTGCGCGGCTGGCTCGAGCGGTCCCACGGTTTCCTCTCGTTCCGTCTGGTGCAGGTGTTGTCCGGCCATGGCTGCTTCGGATCGCATCTGTGCCGGATAGGGAGGGAGGAGACCGCGGCCTGCCACGACTGCGGTGCGGCGGAGGATACGGCGCAGCACACCCTCGAGGTGTGCCCAGCTTGGTCCGGGCTGCGCCGCGGTCTGACGGCGGTGATTGGACAGGACCTCTCGCTTCCCGGCGTGGTCAGCGCCATGCTGGGGAGCGAGGAGGCCTGGGCGGCGGTTGCCTCCTTTTGCGAGGACGTAATCTCGCAAAAGGAGGAGGCGGAGCGCGTGCGGGAGGACGACCCTCTCGCTGCGCCGCTCCGCAGACGAAGAAGGGGTCGGAGAGGGCGCCGTCCTCTCCCTCCTTATAGTGGCGACGGGCGGGTTACAGGCACGGGGGTGCCTTCGCCCGCATTGCACCCGTCACCACCTTCGTCGGTCATTCCCGGGCCCATCCCCCTCCCCACGGGGAGGGCGTGAGGGGCCCGCCATGAAGGGCGATCGTCGGCGGAGGACTGGACGTGAAGGCTGTGCCGGTTTCCCAGTCCCCCGCCACTAAGACGAAGCGGGAATGCCGCTGGGTTATTTTAGTGGGTATACCGGGTCAGACCGGGGAGTCCCACATACCCCCCCCATCCCCCGATGGGAGGGTATGCGTAATGCATTTTTTCCCAGCGCAAACAAAAAAAAAAAAAAAAAAAGGTTAGGTTAGGTTAGGTTAGGTTAGGTTAGGTTAGGTTAGGTTAGGTTAGGTTAGGTTAGGTTAGGTTAGGTTAGGTTAGGTTAGGTTAGGTTAGGTTAGGTTAGGTTAGGTTAGGTTAGGTTAGGTTAGGTTAGGTTAGGTTAGGTTAGGTTAGGTTAGGTTAGGTTAGGTTAGGTTAGGTTAGGTTAGGTTAGGTTAGGTTAGGTTAGGTTAGGTTAGGTTAGGTTAGGTTAGGTTAGGTTAGGTTAGGTTAGGTTAGGTTAGGTTAGGTTAGGTTAGGTTAGGTTAGGTTAGGTTAGGTTAGGTTAGGTTAGGTTAGGTTAGGTTAGGTTAGGTTAGGTTAGGTTAGGTTAGGTTAGGTTAGGTTAGGTTAGGTTAGGTTAGGTTAGGTTAGGTTAGGTTAGGTTAGGTTAGGTTAGGTTAGGTTAGGTTAGGTTAGGTTAGGTTAGGTTAGGTTAGGTTAGGTTAGGTTAGGTTAGGTTAGGTTAGGTTAGGTTAGGTTAGGTTAGGTTAGGTTAGGTTAGGTTAGGTTAGGTTAGGTTAGGTTAGGTTAGGTTAGGTTAGGTTAGGTTAGGTTAGGTTAGGTTAGGTTAGGTTAGGTTAGGTTAGGTTAGGTTAGGTTAGGTTAGGTTAGGTTAGGTTAGGTTAGGTTAGGTTAGGTTAGGTTAGGTTAGGTTAGGTTAGGTTAGGTTAGGTTAGGTTAGGTTAGGTTAGGTTAGGTTAGGTTAGGTTAGGTTAGGTTAGGTTAGGTTAGGTTAGGTTAGGTTAGGTTAGGTTAGGTTAGGTTAGGTTAGGTTAGGTTAGGTTAGGTTAGGTTAGGTTAGGTTAGGTTAGGTTAGGTTAGGTTAGGTTAGGTTAGGTTAGGTTAGGTTAGGTTAGGTTAGGTTAGGTTAGGTTAGGTTAGGTTAGGTTAGGTTAGGTTAGGTTAGGTTAGGTTAGGTTAGGTTAGGTTAGGTTAGGTTAGGTTAGGTTAGGTTAGGTTAGGTTAGGTTAGGTTAGGTTAGGTTAGGTTAGGTTAGGTTAGGTTAGGTTAGGTTAGGTTAGGTTAGGTTAGGTTAGGTTAGGTTAGGTTAGGTTAGGTTAGGTTAGGTTAGGTTAGGTTAGGTTAGGTTAGGTTAGGTTAGGTTAGGTTAGGTTAGGTTAGGTTAGGTTAGGTTAGGTTAGGTTAGGTTAGGTTAGGTTAGGTTAGGTTAGGTTAGGTTAGGTTAGGTTAGGTTAGGTTAGGTTAGGTTAGGTTAGGTTAGGTTAGGTTAGGTTAGGTTAGGTTAGGTTAGGTTAGGTTAGGTTAGGTTAGGTTAGGTTAGGTTAGGTTAGGTTAGGTTAGGTTAGGTTAGGTTAGGTTAGGTTAGGTTAGGTTAGGTTAGGTTAGGTTAGGTTAGGTTAGGTTAGGTTAGGTTAGGTTAGGTTAGGTTAGGTTAGGTTAGGTTAGGTTAGGTTAGGTTAGGTTAGGTTAGGTTAGGTTAGGTTAGGTTAGGTTAGGTTAGGTTAGGTTAGGTTAGGTTAGGTTAGGTTAGGTTAGGTTAGGTTAGGTTAGGTTAGGTTAGGTTAGGTTAGGTTAGGTTAGGTTAGGTTAGGTTAGGTTAGGTTAGGTTAGGTTAGGTTAGGTTAGGTTAGGTTAGGTTAGGTTAGGTTAGGTTAGGTTAGGTTAGGTTAGGTTAGGTTAGGTTAGGTTAGGTTAGGTTAGGTTAGGTTAGGTTAGGTTAGGTTAGGTTAGGTTAGGTTAGGTTAGGTTAGGTTAGGTTAGGTTAGGTTAGGTTAGGTTAGGTTAGGTTAGGTTAGGTTAGGTTAGGTTAGGTTAGGTTAGGTTAGGTTAGGTTAGGTTAGGTTAGGTTAGGTTAGGTTAGGTTAGGTTAGGTTAGGTTAGGTTAGGTTAGGTTAGGTTAGGTTAGGTTAGGTTAGGTTAGGTTAGGTTAGGTTAGGTTAGGTTAGGTTAGGTTAGGTTAGGTTAGGTTAGGTTAGGTTAGGTTAGGTTAGGTTAGGTTAGGTTAGGTTAGGTTAGGTTAGGTTAGGTTAGGTTAGGTTAGGTTAGGTTAGGTTAGGTTAGGTTAGGTTAGGTTAGGTTAGGTTAGGTTAGGTTAGGTTAGGTTAGGTTAGGTTAGGTTAGGTTAGGTTAGGTTAGGTTAGGTTAGGTTAGGTTAGGTTAGGTTAGGTTAGGTTAGGTTAGGTTAGGTTAGGTTAGGTTAGGTTAGGTTAGGTTAGGTTAGGTTAGGTTAGGTTAGGTTAGGTTAGGTTAGGTTAGGTTAGGTTAGGTTAGGTTAGGTTAGGTTAGGTTAGGTTAGGTTAGGTTAGGTTAGGTTAGGTTAGGTTAGGTTAGGTTAGGTTAGGTTAGGTTAGGTTAGGTTAGGTTAGGTTAGGTTAGGTTAGGTTAGGTTAGGTTAGGTTAGGTTAGGTTAGGTTAGGTTAGGTTAGGTTAGGTTAGGTTAGGTTAGGTTAGGTTAGGTTAGGTTAGGTTAGGTTAGGTTAGGTTAGGTTAGGTTAGGTTAGGTTAGGTTAGGTTAGGTTAGGTTAGGTTAGGTTAGGTTAGGTTAGGTTAGGTTAGGTTAGGTTAGGTTAGGTTAGGTTAGGTTAGGTTAGGTTAGGTTAGGTTAGGTTAGGTTAGGTTAGGTTAGGTTAGGTTAGGTTAGGTTAGGTTAGGTTAGGTTAGGTTAGGTTAGGTTAGGTTAGGTTAGGTTAGGTTAGGTTAGGTTAGGTTAGGTTAGGTTAGGTTAGGTTAGGTTAGGTTAGGTTAGGTTAGGTTAGGTTAGGTTAGGTTAGGTTAGGTTAGGTTAGGTTAGGTTAGGTTAGGTTAGGTTAGGTTAGGTTAGGTTAGGTTAGGTTAGGTTAGGTTAGGTTAGGTTAGGTTAGGTTAGGTTAGGTTAGGTTAGGTTAGGTTAGGTTAGGTTAGGTTAGGTTAGGTTAGGTTAGGTTAGGTTAGGTTAGGTTAGGTTAGGTTAGGTTAGGTTAGGTTAGGTTAGGTTAGGTTAGGTTAGGTTAGGTTAGGTTAGGTTAGGTTAGGTTAGGTTAGGTTAGGTTAGGTTAGGTTAGGTTAGGTTAGGTTAGGTTAGGTTAGGTTAGGTTAGGTTAGGTTAGGTTAGGTTAGGTTAGGTTAGGTTAGGTTAGGTTAGGTTAGGTTAGGTTAGGTTAGGTTAGGTTAGGTTAGGTTAGGTTAGGTTAGGTTAGGTTAGGTTAGGTTAGGTTAGGTTAGGTTAGGTTAGGTTAGGTTAGGTTAGGTTAGGTTAGGTTAGGTTAGGTTAGGTTAGGTTAGGTTAGGTTAGGTTAGGTTAGGTTAGGTTAGGTTAGGTTAGGTTAGGTTAGGTTAGGTTAGGTTAGGTTAGGTTAGGTTAGGTTAGGTTAGGTTAGGTTAGGTTAGGTTAGGTTAGGTTAGGTTAGGTTAGGTTAGGTTAGGTTAGGTTAGGTTAGGTTAGGTTAGGTTAGGTTAGGTTAGGTTAGGTTAGGTTAGGTTAGGTTAGGTTAGGTTAGGTTAGGTTAGGTTAGGTTAGGTTAGGTTAGGTTAGGTTAGGTTAGGTTAGGTTAGGTTAGGTTAGGTTAGGTTAGGTTAGGTTAGGTTAGGTTAGGTTAGGTTAGGTTAGGTTAGGTTAGGTTAGGTTAGGTTAGGTTAGGTTAGGTTAGGTTAGGTTAGGTTAGGTTAGGTTAGGTTAGGTTAGGTTAGGTTAGGTTAGGTTAGGTTAGGTTAGGTTAGGTTAGGTTAGGTTAGGTTAGGTTAGGTTAGGTTAGGTTAGGTTAGGTTAGGTTAGGTTAGGTTAGGTTAGGTTAGGTTAGGTTAGGTTAGGTTAGGTTAGGTTAGGTTAGGTTAGGTTAGGTTAGGTTAGGTTAGGTTAGGTTAGGTTAGGTTAGGTTAGGTTAGGTTAGGTTAG